>WNWU01000006.1:49820529-49859398 GCA_012654045.1 Ptyas mucosa | reverse complement strand
CCCCCCCCCCAAGGTCAAACAAAATCCTGATGCAACCGTCAATAAAATTGAGTTTGATACCCCTGGACTAGAACCTCCAGTACTGAATTTATTAAATTCATTCATTGCTGACCATTAGAGGAGCTAGGAAGAGGAAACCTCTTCACATATTATCAAAACAGTTCGGATACTACTGGCGTCATATATCATTTTGACCTTTCACTGTGCATATTACAGATAATCCTGTAACGACTGTAATTGGGACCAGAATTTCCACTGCTAAGCAATACTTTCATAAAGTAGATGTCACATGAATTATGCTGCTTAGTGATGGCAGTTGCAGCACTTCCATTTGTTGTTGTTAAAGTGGACATCATGTGATCACCATTTGCGATATCCTGTTAGTTTCTCCACTGATTTTGCTGGCAGTAAAGGTTGCAAATGATAATCATATGACCACAGGACATTGTGATGTCATAACTCACCAAGTACCTGGATTATACTGGGTGCAGGGCAGAAGCTGCAACAGCTACAATTATAAGGACTGATTGTAAGTGCCACTTATTCAGCACTGTCATAGTAAGTTTGAACAGTCGATGAACAAATTATTTTTAAGTGAGGACTACATGGACCACTTATTAAACCTAACAAAAAAATAAAAATTATTATTAATTATAATAGAGAAGCCTTCACAAATAAAGAGAAGATTACAATCTGAACTGTTGATTTTTTAGATTTCTAACTAGCATTCTTCTGACTGTACTCATGGTCTACATTTATACATATCTAGTACTAACATGTCACTCAAATTTTAAATAACTTTAGAGACTGCTTAATCCATTGATGTTAATATCCTAAATGAATCCCAAATTATATAGGGACCATCATATTGAGAACTAATCAATTTTGAGCACTCTTTGATAAGTGACTATTTAAACCAGAGGTCACCAACCTTTCGGACCTCAGGGACCACTAAATTCATAATTTTAAATTCCACGGACCACTAATATGTTCTGCCTAATGATCAGATGAGTGGGCATGGCTATGTGGGCATGCGACTTGGTGGGCGTGGTCAACTCAATGTCACTCACGTCGAGGGGCGCCTTGACAGCCTCTACTCGCCCCTCCCCTCCCAGCCACTCCTTGCCACCCCAACCAGGCTCCTTAGGGCCCCAACAGGAAGCAGTTGTTGGAGCTAATCAGCCACCACGAGAAAGTGTTGACAAAACAGCTCAGTTCAGATTGGATCTGATCGAGAAGGAGGCTCAGGTGAGGCTCAGGTGAGGTGAGCATAGGCTTTCCAAGCAGAGGGAAGACTGCGGGAGTGCAACAGTGGTGGGTTGCCCCCGGTTCGCACTGGTTCTATAGAACCAGTAGTAAAACCAGTGGGAGGCTCCGCCCACCAACCCCGACATCATCAAAATGCTTTTGCACATTTGCGAAGCAAGCATGCGCGCATGGCCCCATTGCGAACCAGTACTAAAGGTAAGTAGAACCCACCACTGGAGTGCAAGGCCAGTTACCGGCGCCTGGAGGCTCAGTGGGCTGAGATAATCAGTCAGTTCCAGGCCATCACGCAGTCCCACTGGAAAAAGGCCCTCCGGCTCTTCACCACCAGCAGCACTTCCCTCCAGCCTTCACCCAAAGCCCCACATCAGGAGGCTGAAGCAGACCCCAAGTCGGAATTTCATCTCTTACATGGCAAGTCTGGAGTGAGATTCTACATGAACTCAACTAAACATTTAATTCATATTTAATTTTGGATCTGCCTTATGAATATAAAACTGACATGTAGAAGAGTGTGTGCCAGAGTGTGTGCCAGGATGCATTAAGGCTATATAACTGTTTAGAATTGATTCCAAAACAAGTGCTTAGGAACATATTTATTTGCCTGCCTGCCTGTCTATCTATCTATGGCATATCACATATGGACTAGTAACATATATTAACATAACACCTCGATTAGTAAAACTAATAAAATATCAATGTTAAAAAGATCTATGTTCAAATATATATAAAATATAGATATATAAATATATAGTGAGATGTATATATGTGTGTGTATGTATCAATATATATGAACCATTTCACATAACCATCATTTATATGAAGAAAAAAAAACAGGAACACAAACATAATGTCTTTCTGAAACTTTTTTAAATTGTTGCATCTTTTCCCAGGATCATATGGCAGTAGTAAGAGATAAACAAATGATCTTTTAAAAAGTAAAGGTAGTCCTTGACTTACAATCATTTGTTTAGCAACCATTTGAAGTTACGACAGCACTGACTTAAAACTGGTCCTCATCCTTACAACCATCGCAGTCCAATTCCTGCAGTCATATAATTGCAGTTTGGATGCTTGTGCTTAAAATATTTCAATAAATATATATTTCACTTCCAAAATGTCATAAACATTATTTAACTTAGCTATAAATAAGCATGAACTTTGCATGCTTCCAGTCTCAGACACTGACCACTGTGCAACTAATAATGAATTGCTATTACCAAGTAGGTCAAAAATGGCTATATTATGGATCCACTTATATATTATATTTCTTCATTATACTATTTATAGTTATTTCTTGCTTTCATGAACAGCTTTAATCCATATACTGTAATAGAGGGAGATACAGTTAAAAATTAATCCATGAATTGATGATCATTTCAGTTCTCTACATTGTAATTGAGATCTAGGCATTGTAATGTGGTCCAAACATTTATCAAATATTTAATATTAAACATATTCACTTTTAGAAGAAGTAAACCAATCCTTATATCAAGTCTTATATTCAGACTTTGTATTGGTATTAAGCATGTGAAAGTTTCCTGCAGATGTTAATAGGTGTTTTCTGACTTCTTTTGAATGGTGGCCACAAGTATGGATCAGCTAAAACATCTTTAATCCAAAATATAATTTTACAATATTTTTAAAATATCAAGCATGATTATTATATATATATATATTTGCCACAATGTGAAGAAGTAAATGCAATTTGCAACTGATGGTACTGCTTTCACCCTTTACATGGATGAGAAAAAGACTCTGACAATGGGAAGCATACCATATATTCATTTTATTCCCCAATATTTCATTTTTGACAGACTTACTGAACAGAAATAAAATTAGGAGTCATAGATGTATTTTACTGTATTATTAGTTTCTCTTAGCTAATTGTCAGTTATTTTTGCCTAAATAAGTTACTTCCTATTTATTGTTTTGTAAAATATCAACTGTAAAAGCATGGATCTTTAATATAAAATGTTCTCAATTAATCATAAAGTAGAAGCCTTTATTTTCCTAATCTAAACATGCCAATTAAACCTAATCATATGACAAATATTGTAATGCTGCAGTAAAAACAGAATAAAGCATTGCCAAGCTTACCAGCACTAGATTTCTATACACCCTCACAGATATAGAATGGATTTGTAAATAGTTTTATTTATTTGTTTGTTTGTTTGTTTAGTGTATGTCATATCAGATGCTAAATATGAAATAAATAAATACACGGGAGAGATTGATTCCTAAAAGCAAGTAAATTAGAGCCACACCTTTGAATTCATCCAGCATTAAGTATTTTTTTAATATCACTAACAATCAGTGCAAACAGCTTCACATTCTCTAATATCACAGTAGAAGAATATGAGATGAATGTTCCTAGAATGGACCAAACCTTTCAACTTTACTGTGGAAAAGTTTCACTTACTGTCTAACTGTCAAATAAAAACGTACATTATTAGGAGCCACTGCATCTGATATAAAGATATCAGAATCCAGTTCATGCTGTAAAACCCATTTGTAGCTACATGTAGTCAGTTCACTTGGCCAAAGAACATTTTCTTGCTGTCCTTGAACATTGTCTGTTTAAAGTACAAACTATCTATTCAAGAATGTATAGAGAATAGGATGAGAAATCTGAAAAGTACATAAAAATGTATTTGGTTTAATCCTCAAGACCAGAACAAAAACCTGATAAAGCAAAAATAGCAAGAGAATTAAAGACCCTGTCCAGAAGATGGTGCTACCTAACTACTCCTCACTGTGCACTTGTGCTCCTCTCTTCCATGAAGTAAAAGAATGACACTAGGATTAATGCCATCAGATGTGGGCTACAAAAATCCAGGCAACCATTAGATGACTTCAAAGAGATGCAGAAAACTCAACCTTTTGCTGCCACTGATCATCATCACCTGTCATCGGCATTGTTACAACTCAGGTCTGGCAGCTCTGAGCTCCTGTTGAGAAGCCTTTTATTTACTAAAGATTTTTAGGGAATCACAGTCCTAAATTACAAAAACTTGATTTCATTCATAGAATATTATTTATATATTTAAATGGCAAATAGGCCACTTTTCCTCATATCAGGATAGTATTTAAAGAATAACCGTCTTAATAAAGGACAGTGTCTCAAAAAAAAATCAAGCCAAATTTACTAGATATCAGATGACAATACTAATGTCTTAAAAACTCTGCAAAATAAGTACAACAAGTGCTGTAATTTTATAAAGGGAAAACAGCTGAACCTAAATGGAGTATGGACTGATAAGAGTACAAAATGTAAAACCTTTTATATCTAATTGATCCCCAAAACATTATGATACTCAATTCAGTCTTGGAGCTAAATATATTCTCAATTCTTGAGGAATTTAAGGAAAGTATTGGTATTCTGCAATATTAATCTTGATTAGCTCATTTGTATATTACTTGATAGATACAACTTTATTTTAAAATATGAGGTCTTATTCTCTCTTATGTAGGCATTATCAATGTAATAGGATTAGTTGGGCATGATGGCTAGGGGTCAAAGTTGCAAACGGTGTACTTATTACTTAAACTTTTAAACGCAATGTGCCAAAATACTTGAATGGAAATTAAATTAAATATCATCCAATGGATAATTTAAAAAGTCATTCAATTTCACTGGAAAGACTTTCAATATATTCATAAAGAAGAGTCTACTGCAGGATAAGTAAATGACCTCTCTCCAAATAACTCTTCCTTGGAAAAATAAATCTGTCATGTCAGTCACAAAGCATTTAAACACAAGAATGTTGGTTAAATTATAAAAGAATATTGGAAGATGAGAATGTGGAGAACACGTCTCAGAAAGGATCCTCCTTACTTTTGGAAAATAAAAGTGAAGGAAGAAAAGGGTGCCTTGAGATTTGCAAAATTGATGTTAGCCTTGGAGGAAGTACAGACAAGAAGCCGACTATGATTTACAGGTAGTCCTCAATTTACAAACATTTGTTCAGTGACCTTTTAAATTACAATTGCACTGAAAAAAGTGACATATGACCAGTTTTCACACTGCAGCCTTTGCAGCATCCCCATGGTCATATAATTAAAATTTGGGTATTTGGCAACTGGCACATATTTATGACAGTTGCACTATCCCATCTTCCCAGCTGGTTTCTGAGAAATAGAAGTCAATGGGATAAGCCAGATTCTCTTAATGACCACATGGTTCACTTAACAACTGCAGTAATTCATTTAACAACTATGGCAGAAAGGTTGTAAAATGGGGCACAACTCATTTAATAACTGCTTTACTTGGCAACAGAAATGTTGGGCTCAATTGTTATCATTAAATAGAGGACTACCTATACTAGCTTTATATTTATTATAAGGCTGCATTAAAATAATTTTGTATGCCTGAAAGTACCTCTCCCCTTCTTTAGTTTTACTCTCCAAAAAGTAAAAAAGGAAGTCCCTTCTGAGGTGCTTTCTCCACTGCCACCCCTCTTTCAGTCTCAGAATTCATTGATCAAATCAATCTGTTGTCTAGGCCAGGAGTCCCCAACCCCTGGGCCGCACTACCGGGCCTTGAGCCGTTCGGAACCATGCCACAGAAGTGGCGGGCAAACACACACCAATCCCCACTCATGCAAGCAGTGGGTGAGCACATGCACATGCACTCCATTTGTGCGAGCAGTGGATGCCCGTGCCCACTGCTTGTGAAAATTGAGCTGCATGCATGTTTGTACAAATGAAGCTGCATATATGCGCACTCATGCAAGTGGAGCTGTACGTATGCGCACACTTGCCCACCGCTCACATGGAATCATTCCCTCTCCCCTCCCTCACTGGTCCGGAAAGGCAGAAAGATTGGGGAACTCTGATCTAGGCCACAGCTTTTCCTCCTTTCTCCCAAAGTCATTCCCACACACCATTACAGTCACAAACAAACTCATGGGGGAAATTTGTGAAAGAAATTTCCTTTGCACTATCAAGTGCTTCTAAGGTTTGGATTTTAAACAATCTATGTGGAGTCATAGTACCAGAGTATATATGTTATTCTTTTGAATTGTTATTGCTATTGAATTAACACAGCATGCACTGTCCTAATCATGCTACAGAACTCCAATAGAGCTACCTTTTTAAAAAGTATACTTAATCATACACTCAAAGTCCTATTACAAAACGTAATGCCCTGAAGGCATACAATGGAATGTGTTAAGAAGAAAATATACTTTGCATGGGTGGTCTTGGTAAAATGGCAATTAAGAGGGACTCTAGACTCACCATGTGATAGTAATTTCACAATGTCTTTATACCCAGATCAAGTCAAACATGCACCCATCATTATAGGAATACACTAGTGCAGGCAGAAAGTACCTATTGATACAAACTGCAGCCAGTAATTAATAGTAATAAAACTACTTGAGGCAGAGTACAGGAGACTAAGGCTGCCATACCCATCAACCCAAAAGGCATCATCTGCAGTTGTTCTCCTGTCCTGGTTTCAACTGAAACTTCCTGACGAGTTACACTATGATTCATTGAGAGCTTGCTCCAATACAACAAACTAAGTTTAAATTTTATTTCCAATTACAAAGATAATGCAATGAAATAATGTACAAAAAGTGTTCCCACCAGAGGGCATTTTATTACTTTTTAAATATATACTTAACTAATTCTGTATAAGGAGTTTCCCATAAATATATTTCACTTTATATTAAACAAATATATTTCTACACTGGTCACTATCCATTTACAAAAAATTAATGTAAGGGTCTGGAGTTTTAAAAGTTACTCATATTTTTTGTATTTGAAATATGGATTTAGAGTGCTACTGCATGCAGTTTAGAAGATGTATTCTGTTCAAGGGTGGGTTCTACTTACCTTTACTACCAGTTCACAACGGGAGCATGCACGTGAGCAGAAGCTTCTGCATATGCGCAGATCGTCATTTATGACGTCTGGGTGGGTGGGCAGAGTCTCCCGCCGCTTTTACTACTGGTTCTAAAGTACCAGACAGAACCGGGAGCAACCCACCACTGATTCTGTTATATAAAAACATCAAACAATTATATGTTTTATTCTGAAATAACTTGTCTTCAAGGTGAATTTCTTTTTTGAAAAAATTGAGCACTAATGTATTTAGCAATGGAACCACGGCGGTGCAGTGGTTAGAGTGCAGTACTGCAGGCTACTTTTGCTGATCACCGGCTGCCTCACCATCTCAAAGTTAACTCAGCCTTCCATCCAGTGGTGGGATTCAAATAATTTAACAATAGGTTCTCTGCCCTAATGACTGGCTGGGTGGGCATGGCCATAGTGGGCGTGGCAAGGGACTGGCAGCACTCAGCCTCCTGCACCCCCCTGGGAGCAAAAACGGGCTGCAGAGGGGATATGTCACCCCCGTGCCCATTTTGGGCCTAGTAGACTTCCCTGTAGCCTCCTGGGAGTGAAAACGGGCTGCAGGGGGACGCGCTGCTCTTCCCTGCACCTTGTTTTGGGCCTAGGAGGCCTCCCTGCAGCCTCTTGGGAGCAAAAATGGGCCACAGGGGGGCACCGCACCCCCGTTCCCCGTTTTGGGCCTAAGAGGCTTCCCTCCAGCCTCCTGGGAGCAAAAATGGGCCGCATGGGGACTCCTGGAAGGGGTGGGGAGGGGCGGAGCCAGCCAGCAATTTAACTACCGTTTAGCCCGAACCAGCCTGAACCACCTGAATCCCACCACTGCTTTCATCCTTCCGAGGTGGGTAAAATGAGGAGCCAGATTGTTGGGGGCAATATGCTGACTTTGTAAACCGCTTAGAGAAGGCTGTAGGGCACTGTGAAGCGGTATATAAGTCTAAGTGCTCTTGCTCTTGCTATTTAAATAGATGGTGGAAAATATATATATTTGCAGACAAACTAAACACAGTGCAGTGGTTTGGGGCTACAAGAATATAGTATGCAAGTGGATAATACGTAATTTTCCAGTTACTATTGGCTTCCATAAGCTACTAATAATTTTAATGATACTAAGGATCCAATGATGCCTTTCAACTAGCAAAATGCTTCTTCTATTCATAGAAAAGTTATTTCCTACCTACTGGAAAAATATTGTCTAAGATCAGCCCACATCTGCTGTTTACTGTTTACTGTTGCTCTTTCATGCACACAGTGTATGTGCTTTAACATGTCAATTCTTCTTCTATACTGCTGCTATAATATATCTTTTGATACACCATGATGCTGTTTTATGACCAAAAAAAAATCTTCCATTGTTGGAAATGAACTAATTTCTCATTTTAAAAAATTAAGCAAATTAAAAAATTGGCAAAAATATGTATAATTTTTAACTATGTAATCCCAAATTTTGGTGGGCTCAGGTAATTCATTCATCAGAATTTCCTCTTAATTTCTGAAGATCAGAAGTTAGCTATCCTGCTCACATATATTCCCCAAGATGTACTTTTTTTTCTTCAGAAAATGTTCTTCTTCCTGATGGTTAAAGCATTCCATCCTGCTGGGTGGTACTGTATCAAGCACTGCTTCTTGTGTTGAGGAACCATAGATTTTATATCTTAATACATGAAATACTAGATCAAATATAATTTAGTTTTTTTTAAAAATTGACCATACTTATGTTGGGTTTGGGTTTTTTATTTTGCTTTTGAATTTGAAATGGCAACTTATTAGTTATCTTGTGCATCAATAACAATAAGGAAGCAAATGGAAATCAATCAAACTGCTTGAATCTGCGTAATTGCCAAGACACCTAAAGGCAAGAAATCCTTCTGCTGTAATTACTATCAACATTTGCCATGGAATGAATAATTTCATTGACTTTCTAGGATGGCAATACAGAACTTCAAAGAGAAGCCTATTCAGAGGAGCCTGATTGCCTTTATGAGTGCAGTTAAGGGGTGTTCATAGGCAGGGATGGGTGTGGGAAGAAAAAAATGATAACAACAACAACAACATGGACATCTCTGAGTACAATAAAACATTTTTTGCCTCAGAATGGTAAACTTCAAGAGTGATTGAACCCAAACCAAACAATTAGCTTGAGATTATTATCTATCTCCTGAGCCTGGCCTACACATCCCAAAGAATATGAGACATACCTTTCCATTGAAAAATGTTCTCTTTTGCTAAAACTAAAAACAGCATGCAGCAGGCAAGGGGCTGTTATGACAATATGTTCTCCAGATCTATTTATTTTCTATTCATAGAGCTGTGTTAGGGAAGGCTGGAAAGCACTGAAATGGTATCTGCCTCTGCAGAAGGAGGGCATCTATGCCAGGATCACAGTATGTTGCATGAATAGACCAAGATCTCTCATTATTTATTGATAAACGTTGTTTCATACAGAATGTATGTAAGGCAATCTGGAACTACTAAAAGTAAATCAGATCTTATTGCCATTAACATTAAATAGCTGCTTAGGCTTTAATCAAAGCAAGTGTCGGCCTGCAAGGTGGACAGACTAAGAAACCAATGCCATATAGAGGAGGACTACTTTTATTTTAACACCAACAGTGCCTGTAGTAAACCCTTGCAAGTCTGAATATGCTTCCCCCCCCCCACCTAACATTATTTTCCTGTGACCTAGGGAGGGGCCTGAGGCATTTATTTAAATTAATTTCTTAACCTGAATTGAACTTCTCTTATCCAACTATTGCTTTGGTAGAGGCTCTTCCTCCTGAGCTTCAATGTCATTCCCCTATGCCCTCTACAGCAGGCCACGTATTCATCAATTATACTTCAGTTAATTCCTTTATAAATGCAACAGAAATATCTGTGACATTACTAACTGCATGTAGTGCTATAATGATACACGAGCATCCCTTTCTTTTTTTTGCTGTAAAACAATTTTTTAAGTAGCACAGAATTAATTTTTATAAAGTCTGCCATTGTTTTCACTCTGAAAACTAGATTTTAAGGAAGAAGCATGACTTTGTTTAAGTTAGACTTTGACTCTGTTCAGCAACTAGACTTCAGCCCAATGTTTCTGCTCTTGCTAGTAAGCCCTTGTTAAGATCTCAGTGGCTTTCTAACCTGAAAATACTATAGACTAAGACTTGTACTAAGAGCAACTACATGTAAATATTTTTCTTTCTGTGCAGTGCATTCTTCCCACTTTCAGAATTGGATCCCAATTCAAATACCCTGCACTGTGGTTTTTAATAACATAACTATGCTACCTGCGGAAGCCTAAACTGATTCAAGTTATTAGGATGCTATTGCCTAGAAAAATATTCTCTGCAGTGCTCTCTCCCTTAAAAGCAAGGATTTCAAGAACAAAAGAAGAGTAGTCTTTGGATAATTTACCTGCAGTGTCTTTCTCTCCTGTAGTTAGTTCTCCATTGATTCCATTCTCTTTGGTTCTGGAATATGAGCTCTGTGGTCCATGTGCACCATATTCTCCAGCTTCATCCTCTTTGTATGGAAACCCATTAGAACTTCTGACCAGTCCTTCCCCTGTGCCACTTTGCTCCTTCATCTCTGCAGCATGTGGATGTGAAGAAGCTTCTGCTATCTGACCCGAGGTCCAGTGCGGTGCCTTAGCTTCATCTTTCCTATCGTCTGCCATACTTCTTGTCCTTTATAATTTTTCTTCTAATAAGAAGAGAAAGAGAAACCACTAGTAAACTGAAACATGCTGCAGATATTCTTTCCCACCCAATGAAAAAACCAAAATATGGTTGGATATGGAAATGAGTAAGAAAGCACCATCTTAGGGATATGAAGAAAAAGAAAAATACATTGAAAGTTTTATATTTGACTTCAGTATAGTAAATATAGCAAAAATCTTTGGATTCTTGAAGTTGCCTTCATTTACCTCCATTTGTAGTACTGCAAGGAAGCAGTTAGAAGATGTTATAAGTTGAAAGTTTCTTCACGTGTTATCTTGACATACATGTGAAATAATACAATGTACTAGATTTTACAGCTAAGAGATTTTTTTGAAATGCCTGAATCAGTGGTGGGTTTCAAATTCTTTTACTACCGGTTCTGTGGGTGTAGCTTGGTGGCGGTGGTGAAATCTAAAATGTGTTACTACTGGTTTTGTGGGCATGGCTCGGTGGGGGGGGTAATGTGACTGGGTGGGTCTGGCCAATTTTTTTAAAAAAACTTTTAAAACCATTTTTTCTAAAACCTCTTCAGCGAAGAGGTTGTAAAAAAATGCTTTTAAAAGCCTCTGACAATCCCAGCTGTGTTGCCTGATTGGCAGAGGCTTTCTTTCTTTTAAATTCCTCTAATGATCAGGCAACTCAGCTTGGATCGTCAGAGGCATTTAAAAGAAAAAAAGCCTTTTTTTTCTTTTAAATGCCTCTGACGATCCAAGCTGAGTTGCCTGATCGTCAGAGGCATTTTTTTAAAAAAAGTGTCTGCCGATCAGGCAACTCAGCTGGGATCATCAGAGGCTTTTAAAAGCATTTTTTCTACAACCTCTTCGGCCAAAGGGGTTGTATTAAAAATGCTTTTAAAAGCCTCTGATGATCCCAGCCGAGCCGTGTGATCATCAGAGGCTTTTTTCTTTTACTTTTAAAAGCATTTTTTCAGCCGAAGAGGTTGTAGAAAAAATGCTTTTAAAAGTAAAAAAAAAAAGCCTCCGATGATTGTGCAGCTCAGCTGGGCATGGGGGGGGGGGCGGGGCAGGGCAGGGATCTTTGCTTCTGGTTCTCTGAACCACCCTCCTCCATCGCTACCGGATCAGACGATCCAGTCCGAACCGGGAGCATTTCACCCCTGCTTGGTGGATATGGCATGGCTTGTTGGGTGTGACAGGGGAAGGATACTGTAAAATCTCCATTCCCACCCCACTCCAGGGGAAGGTTACTGCAAACTCCCTATTTCCTCCCGATCAGCTGGGGCTCGGGGAGGCAGAGAATAGATGGGGGCGGGGCCAGTCAGAATTTTTACTACCGGTTCTCTGAACTACTCAAAATTTTAGTTACCAGTTCTTCAGAAGTGGTCAGAACCTGCTGAAACTCACCTCTGGCCTGAATGCCCACTACTATTTGCTGTTAATCTTAGGAAGACTAAGAGGAGGTAGTTGCACTGAGTCAACTGCTTAGCATTTAGATGGGCTGATTACCATCTTTTGGGCAATAGAAAGTTGCTGTAGTAGGAATTCAGAAATATTTTGGTTTATTTAAGACAATGGATCTCAAATGGTTTACATTTTTCTGCTTACAAAATGAAATTACTAGAATACAAACAGAATGCCTTATGCTGAATCACCAAGGGTCTGTATTGTTTCTTTTCTCTGGCAGCTATCCAAAACTGCAGAAATTAAATCTTTTCTAATTCAGTTCCAAGAACTCTTTTTTAAAGCTGAAGATAATAGATAGTAATGCAGGTCCTCCAGCATGCAAAGCACGTGCACTGCCATGCAGTTATAGTTTCTCTATGACTGTGATACAGTGTAATACAGTGTTAGAGTTCTACCTTTTTAAAAAAAACCCAATACAATTATGGACTAAGATGTCTAGGAGCAGTAGAAAGTGGGGCTTTTGTACAACTAGTGAAAAAGAGTGGACTTTGCCAGATGAAACTTGTTGCAATACCATCATTCAACAAGTAAAATAAAAATCCCTGCTCATAGTGTTGGTGAGCTGGATGGATGGTGAGCTGTTATCATCAACACAACTTGTCTGTGTGCTGCTTTTTATAAGGAGAAAGACTGGCAGAGCCATGGGGAGGGGAGAAAAGGGGGATCAGCCTAGAATCACTACATAGCCACAAATCAATGACTGCCGTTGACCCTTACGTAGGTCTAACCAGGTGCTGAACCTTTAGTTGAGAAGGTTCCTGTGCATAGGCTTTTACCAATAAATCAGTTAAATTGAACCTTCACGTGTAGACCTGGTTTTTGTTGCGGATATTTTTTGAGGTAAACTAACCCAAAGCAGCCCATATTATTAAAAGAAAACTTGCAAAATGCCAAGCCTCCCAAACAAAATATCAATACTGTAATTATGTGAATGTTAAAGATTGTACAATGCTAAACAATATTAAATGTATATAATCCTAACGAAAAATATAGAAATACAATTTAATCAGCAAAACTGATGCTTTTCATAAAATTAAATGGTGGTCCAGCAGCAAGGCTTCAGATTTGCTCAGGGTACCTTCAATTGCAGGTAACTAAATACCTATAGAAAAAGGCCAATTATTTCAGTCTAGATAGAGACTGGCTAGCCGCTAGAGAGAGGGGAAATGATCACACCATCTCCTTGCAGCAAAGTAGAAAAAATAGAAATACAGATATTCATACTTCTTTTCATACAGCACTCCTGTACCTTTTTTTGTTTCCTCAGGCTTTTTCAAATGGAGGTAAAGTTGCTAATATATGGACCTTGCAATGCACACAGAACCACTAAAACTAAAAATGGGCAAAGGTGAATTGTTTTATAACTATCACAAATTCTCTTTATAAATTTATTTTTCAGGATTTATATGTATCTTGCTTTCCTTTATCCCTGATAAAATAAAATCCAGTTATGAATCACATCTGTTCCTGATTTCAAAAGGTGAGCCTAGAGACAGACTGTCTGTCTGACTTCTGTGGCATTTACTGCTGCTTCTGATATGCTATCTTCTGAAGAAGATGGAGGGCTTCAGTAAGTAAAAATAAATAAGAAAGTAAGAACTTGAGGGAAGAAACTCAGTCTCATTCTACCCAACATCCTGAAGTTATCATGCTATAAAAATGATGGTCAGATATGTATAAATCCTTCCATTCCCCAGCATCCAGTCAGAACTGATGATGCTTCTTGGAAAAGTCTTTAAAGAAAAACAAGAAAATCCAGTTGCTTCTTGAAAAAGCACCTTTGGGATAACAAATTAAGGAGTATACAAGTTAAATGAGTGAAGAATTTAGTTATAACAAGACATCCTCTTACTGACTGGGTCATCCTTTCAGAAATAATTCTTTACTTAACCAGAGAAACAACATGACCACAGCAACTTCTGACCTTCTGCCAACTTCCCCATTAATGTTGCTTGTGGGAGACTGGGAGGCAGCATCAGAAATTACTCCTCCTCCTCAGATGGCCTGTGGAACTGCCAGCCATTTTGCTGGAGTGAGGGGGAAATAAAGACAGCAGCAGATTGCAAAGAAAACTTCACCCCGGCTCCCCATCCTGATATGTTCCCAAGGGGAGGGTGTGTATGGATGCTGTCTGGGTCAAGTGAGGTCCATACCCTCCACTACAGGAATTCAGTTGCAGTTGCTTCCTCCGTATTCAATATCCCTACTATAAAGACTATGTTTATTGCAAGCAAATTAGTGGCCCATTAGGACATCAATCAAGTCTGACATTCTGGAACTCTCAGTATATAAAAAGATTCATTTTCTACCATGTTTCCAATGTTTTTTTCTAGCCAGTCCAAATCTCCTTTATGTTTCTCATCCTACTCTCAGAAGCAATAGAATATTTGCATCTGAACAATGTTCTCAACCTAGAAACAACCTTTCTCCCCAATGCCCTGACATCTCTCCAGAGTGTTTTGGGTTCTGGTCTATACGATTATTCTTTCTATTAGAAAGCAGTAACTGAAATAGATTGACGGTTTGTGGTTTGTATATTTTATGGTTTTCCTATTAATCTTCTGTGCTAGTATTAATTTCAATACATTTTAAATTGATTGCATTATATGCTGCCTTGAGAACACACTGCAATTTTGTTTCAACATCGGAAATATTCAGTAGTTTGTTATACAAAAATTCTGTTGTAGAATGGAAATCTGACTCAGTGGATAGAGGATTTAATTTTTTTATGTGTAGATAGATCAGGATGAGGTATTTGTGGTCTTTCACGTGTAGCAACTCCAACTAGCATAGCCAGACATGAGGGTTGCTGAGAATTATAAATTCACAACATTGGAAAGCAACAGGATTTCCCTTCATAGCTCCATTGTAATGCTTTCTACCCAATTCTTGTGTCAGCTTAAGATCTGCCCTCATTTGCCACTGCCACTCATGCCACAGTGAATGGTTCTGCCACTTCTTAATTATTGCAAGTCAAATTAAGGAACTGGTGGATTTCCCCAGCTTGGTCCTTCTCCCACCCAGAGTCACCCCCTGGCAAAACAAAAATTGCAAATAATTCTCTCTTAATACTGTTGGGCAGGGTAGTGAATTTAGAAGAATGCTTACAATGGTAGGTTCACCCATCTGTCAAGTTACCTGACAGGTGGCAGAAGCTAAGAGGAGAGCTTGGTATGAAGTAGGAGGTAGCTGTCCTCTCAGCTGAGCTACTTCTATAGTGTCTCTATGAAAGAGACCTAAACCCATAAATCCAAAAGAGAGTATTTCAAGTCAATGTTATAGGGACGGTGCCTTGCAGGTTCCTGCAGGACTCTACATTCTCTCTGCCCTTATTTAACATCTATGTGCAACTTCTGGGTAAAGTAATCTATTGACATAAGTGCTTGAATCCATTGGAATTGGGTGGCTATAATAAATTTAAATATTTTTTAAATATACTGCTGTTAACACAGCTATGCATCTCCATCCCAAGCTGACTAACTGAGGGCTGTAGAAGTTGTTTCCCAATGCCTGGAGGTTTTGGAGATCTGGGTGGAAAAAACAGGTTTTGGCTCAAGTCTAGCAAAACTGAGAGACTGGGATTTTGAATCCTCTAATCCTAAGAATTATCACTTTGGGAGAATATACTCCTCCTGGTAGAACTGGTGCACAATCTGGGGTTTTTCTTGGACTCTCAGCTTTTACTGGAGGAGCAGGTGGCAGAAAAAGCCAAAAGGGCCTTTAAACAAACACATATTATGCATTAATAATGGATTAGGAGCCCCTACGTATGGTCACTCATGCCCTGGTCATCTGTCATTTAGACTGCTGCACTTGAAAACCACCCAGAAACTGAAGTTGCTCCAGAGCACAATAGTATAAGTAGCTATAAGTATACCTCATAAAACAACTACTTTGGAATCTATACTGGCTTCCTGAAACCTTCTGGATGCAGTTCAAAGTGCTGATTGTCACCTGTAAATGTCTTTATGGTACAGGGCCAGGTTATTTACAGGAGTGCCTGTATCCAATTATCTTCCCATGAGATCTGGTGGATTAGAAATGCTTTAGATCTCTTCTACAAAGCAATATTACCTAGTGGAACCAAAGAGATGGGCCTTCTCAGAATCAATCGGTGCTCTGTGCAATAACACTCCCCTTGAGATTTGGATGAGCCTGACCTTCTCTCCTTCTTTAAAGCCTTAGGAACCTGGTTGTCTCCCCAGGCACCAGGCCAAAACATGGCATGAACCCATGTAGCGTGAAATACTGTATGCTGCTTGAGATATGTGGCTAAATCTTAGCTAAATCTGTAGTTATCGTTATTTCTGTTCTTCCATTACCCCGTTGTTGTTTTTCTGTCCCAAATTATCTTACATTGTATTCTTAATTTTGTGTGTTCATGTTTCTACAAACTGTAAGTCATCCAGAATCTCTTGGCAAATTGGATCTCCATATAAATATAATAAATAAAGAAAACAAGGGTAACAGAGGGAAGGCTTCGGTCCTTCAGGCCTTCCCTATGTTTGCCATTTCCTTGCCGAAGCCTGCAGGGAGATTGCGTTCCTGTAGGCTTCAGCATCCCTTTGCAAAAAGCCTTTGTTGGCACCAGCAGAGCTTGTGAGGAGTGGGCGTGTCCCTTCAAAGCCCTGTTCCTACCAGCAAAGGCTTTTTGCAAAGTGCTGCCAAAGCCTACAGGAACACAATCCTTTGCCGACAAGAAAGCATCCCCAAAAGGTCACATGCAGCCTTTTGGGGTTGCTTTCTCACCCCAGATCAGCTTGACAAGGCCTCCAGCGCTGAGAAAGGTAAGTCACCTGGTGCGACAGGATGGGGGAAGCAATTGTGGGGAGCCCAGGGGAGAGAGAAGGAGGTACTTCTGGGTTGGGGGAGGCCTTGGGTGGTCTGAAGTAAATGGCCTGTTCCCTCACTAGCCCCCCCCATGGCCCTCCCCACCCCGATACCTCATGTGCACTTAACAAACCACGCATTTGTCCACGCATTTAATTAGCGAATGTGTGGGTGAAAGCAGGGAGTGATGTCGTTCAATGTATGAGATTCACTCCCACAAATTCTTGAGTTATGGATGGAATGGACAAGTTCCATTACATTTGTAACTTGAGGACTACCTGTAGTCTTCTATCCAACGTTTTCAGAATTGATTTGCTATTGCCTCCTTCGTAGGGCCAAGATGAAGTGACTGGCTCAAGGTCACCAGTTGGCTTTGTGCCCAAGGCAGGATTAGAACTCATGATCTCTGGTTTCTAGTCTGATGTCTTAACCACTTGAGACCAATTGGTTCTCAATATAAATGCTACCGATTAGTAAACTCTAGGATTTTTCCTAGAACATTTGAATAAATTTGAATAAATTTGGGGGGGGGGAATGCAGACTTAGCACATAAAACTTTTGATGTAAAATTAGCTTATATCAAGATAAAGACACTACAGGACTTCCGCTGTTGCCGTCAGCTGTTGCAGACGGTCCTTTGAAGACCGCCAGCCCGAACGCCCGTAAAAGAGCCGTTTCGGCAATTGAAACGGCTCGTAAAACTCCGAGACCGCAAAGGGCTTGTGAGGAGAGCCGGCGGCTGCAGGTAGAGTCCCCTGTGAGACCCCCAGAAAGCTTTTCTTGCTTCTGGGGAGTTAACAGGGTGGGACTCCCTATTCACCCCGCTGAAGCTCCGGACGACTGGGAAACTCTGCTTTAAAGCAGAACAAGACAGCGCGGCAGCATTACCAATAACAAAGAAAAATAAGGAAGATTTCAAACTTCTTACTAAACAGCAAGTATTGGAAGCTTTTTGGACTATTTTAAAGAGTTTTTAAAGTGAAAGTGAATTGGCTTTGAGGAAAGCGGAGGGAAAAAAAATGGCGCCTGTTCTTAGTTGAGAGAGCTGAAAGCGAAAGTAATTTGATTACTGTATCCGGCTATATTTTAAAGTAACAAATCCGGCTGGAAGCGGCAGAAGTATTCAAAAAACAAAATAACATAAAATAAAAATACCAATTGACTCTTATAGACCTGATTGAATCTGGAGAACTTTTTGGGAAAAGTTGTTAGAGTTTGTGGAAAAGGAAGATCTTTAAGAGGTAAAATGGCAACAAAGCAACCAGGGGGGGGCTCCCCCACACATAAACAGAAGCAGCCTCAAACAGCGCAGTTGCAATCTCAGACAAAGGAAGAAAGCCAATATGATATTATTATTAAAGAAATTCAAAGATCAGAGAAGGAGCTTAAAGGAATGTTTCAAGAGAAATATGACTCACTTAAACAAGATATTCAAACAGTGGTTAAAGGCCTGTCTGAGGTAGCGCTGCAGATTGATAAAAAAAGTGGAGAATCTTGCCTCAGAGATGGAGACTAAATTCAGAGCTTCTGACTCAAAAATTATAGAAATTGAAGAAGTTACACAGAAAATGCAAAATGAGATTACTATGATGCAATTTCGATCAATGGAATATGCTATCAGATTGAGAGGTGTTAAAGAGAACACCAGGGAAGATCTTAGGAAAATTTGTGCAGAGGCTTTGGCAGTTATGTTGAAAGTGGAACCAGATCTGGTTTTGTGCAAGATGGACAAGGTCTACAGAGTTAATTCTCGGGTGGCGGTACAAAGACAACTGCCTAGAGATGTGGTTATATATTTTACAGATAGAAGAATGAGAAATGAAATTCTGCAAAATTCTTTTGTTACAACAGTTCAAGTTGATGGAAGTGAGATTGGAGTTTTTAAAGAACTACCGCCTAAAATGTTAAGAGATAGAAAGGATTTTGGATTTTTGGTGACAGAATTGAAAAGACAGAACATACAATTTAGGTGGGATGCCCCAATAGGTATAATACTCAGGCTGCGAGGAGTGAGATATCGCCTTAATACTATTGAAAAAGCAGAAGAATTTTATTACAATGTTTTGAAAGCGGGTTCTCCTCCTCCACGCACATCTTCACCAATAGATAAAGAAGCTCAACTACAAGCCGAGATTGATCAAGAAACAGAAGCACAAATAAGGCAGTTGCAAAGGGAGGCAAGAGAATTAATGGGAGCAGTAGGTGGTGTTGTGGTTGATCCTTTTGCACCATTCGAAGCTTCTCCTTTGGAAGAAATGTCTAAAACTATCACAGAGGAGGCGATGGCTTTGGAAGTAACAACATCTAAAGTGGAAGAGCAACGTATAACCAGAGCAATGTCTAAACAAATGAAGCAACAGCAGCAAGAATATAGTAAGCCACAGCGTGAGAAAAGAACCAAAGATAAACAGCAAGCTGAAGTCATGGGAGGAGCTAAACCGAAGATTCCTACTGTAGGAGAGAATCTTCAACAATTGCTCTCAAAACTTCAGACAGGGTCAAATGGCACTTAAATTTTTGTCTTGGAATGTAAACGGATTGAATTCTCCGCAAAAAAGAAGAAAGATATTTCACTATTTGAGACAATTTCATAATGATGTTATCTGTTTACAGGAGACTCATGTAAAATTGCAAGATCAGAAATACTTGATAAATTCAAAATTGGGAATGCAATTTGTTGCTTCAAATCAGGAAAAGAAGAATGGAGTGGTGATATATATAAATAAGAAACTTGTAGCAAAAATTATAGAAGCAGATAAAGATGGAAGATATATTGCAGTTGAAGTTATTACAGATGTTGGACCAATTTTGTTGGTCGGAATATATGCCCCAAATCAACAGCAGGAAACTTTTTACAAGCTACTTCATTTAAAAATTTTGGATTGGGACTATTCAAACACTATAATAATGGGCGATTGGAATGGAGTAATCCAACCTAGATTGGATAAAAAAACCACGGCCAAAATAGGGAATAAATTACCACAAGCTTTTTTTGAACTGAAAGAGGATTTGGAATTGAAAGATATTTGGAGAATTCGAAACCCAAATGAACTGGACTTTACTTTTTACTCAGACAGGCACAAATCCTTTTCCAGAATAGACTTTTTTCTCTTAACTTCTAATCTACTCTCTAAAGTAAAGAAAATAAAGATATTTCCTAGGACTTTGACTGACCACAGTCCGGTCTGGATGGAAATCGAGATGGGTAAAAGAGAAAGAAGATCCTGGAGAGTAAATGAGAATCTATTTAGATATGAAAAGAATATAATTGAACTCAAAAAGCATTTAAAGGAGTTTTTTAAATTTAACCTGAACAAAGGCACCCCTATTGAAACAGTTTGGGATGCAGCTAAAGCATATATGCGGGGAGTACTAATTCAAATGAATTCTAAACACAGGCAAAGTCAGCAGAAGAAAAGACTACAACTGGAATCTGAGATAAAAAAGAAAGAACAACAATTGATACAAAAACCAACAGACGGAAAATTGCAAATGGCTATAAAACTTCTGAAGGATCAATTTCAAATGCTTATAGCAGACCAAACGGCAACTAACTTACAATTTGCAAAACACAATACTTTTTCCAATGCTAACAAACCGGGCAGGTGGTTGGCGTATACTTTGAGGAAGCAAGCATCGACACGAATTATTGATAGTACTGAATATGCTGATAAAGAAGTTTACCAACAAGATCTAATTAAAAAAGCCTTTTTGGAATATTATACTAAGTTATATGCTAAAGATGACATACAGAATATTACTATAGATGAATACTTGGAAAACAAGAGAGTTTCAAAAATTTCAACGAGCCAAAAGAAAAGTTTGGAACAACTGATAACAGTGGAGGAGATCAGTTTTGCTATAAAACAATTAAAAACAGCTAAAGCTCCAGGGACGGATGGCTTAACTGCAATTTATTATAAAACTTTACAAGAAGAAATGATTGAGCATCTTAAAGATTTATTTCGTAATATACAACTAGGAGGTAAGATACCTTCCTCATGGAAAACAGCTTTTGTTTCATTGATTCCGAAAGAAGAATCAGGTCCTAAGAAACCAGAAAATTATAGACCAATATCTTTATTAAACACAGACTATAAAATCTTTGCAAAAGTACTAGCCAACAGATTGATGCCAGTTATTCAAAAGATAATTCATCATGACCAAGCAGGATTTATTGAAGGCAGATATATGAAGGAGAATGTTAGGCAAGTTATAGACTTAATGGACTATCTAGATAAGAATAAACAGATCTCTGCAGTGCTGGTTTTTTTGGATGCGGAAAAAGCCTTTGATCGCGTGAATTGGAACTTTATAATTAAGACTTTGGAAAAAATGGATTTGGGGGAGCGGTTTATACAAGCGATTGGTGCAATTTATCAAGAGCAACATGCACAACTTATTATCAATGGATGCTTAACATCGAATTTTAACATACAAAAAGGCACCAGACAAGGTTGTCCATTATCCCCGTTATTATTTATTTTAACTTTAGAAGTCTTACTCAATGCAATACGGGACTCGAATTCCTTGACTGGAATAGTTATAAGGCAAAAGGACTATAGAACTAAGGCATTTGCAGATGACCTGGTTGTTACCCTATCACAACCTATGAACTCAATAATCCAGATGAAAAATATTATAGAAGAGTATGGCATGGTATCTGGTTTCAGGTTGAATCAGAAGAAAACTAAAATGATTGTCAAAAATCTGACAGAGAGCAAAAAAAAGGAACTGGAAAGAATGGCAGGCTTCGAGACTGTTTCAAAGGTCAAATATTTAGGAGTACAAATCACAGACTCCAATGCTAAACTGTTTCAAAATAACTATGAGGTTCTGTGGCAAAAGATACAAAAAGATATGCAAAACTGGAAGAAACTGCAGTTATCACTGCTTGGAAGAATATCAGCAGTAAAGATGAATGTTTTACCTAGACTGATCTTTTTATTTCAAATGATACCGGTGCTTAAATCAGACAAACCTTTGCTAGAATGGCAAAAAGGACTGAACAAATTTATTTGGAATGATAAAAAACCAAGAGTCAAACTGAAAATAATGCAAGATACTCGTGAGAGAGGTGGTCTTAAACTCCCAAACCTTCGACTATACTATGAAGCAACTGCATTGATACAATTAAGTGATTGGTTTGGGAAAACTAAGACTGACTTGTTGAATATAGAAAGCCATGACCTGGTTTGGGGTTGGCATGCATACTTATTTTATGATACCAAAGTGGATAAAGTCTTTAACAGTCATTTACTTAGAAATGCCTTGCTGAGAGTCTGGAGAAGGCACCGAACTAATTGGGATTATAAGATTCCGTTTTGGCTGGATCTCGCTGATACCATGTGGAATACAAATATTAAGTCACTCGGGGGGTTTTTATATAAAGAGTTACTTTACTTTGAAGAGGGCAGGTGGCGATTGAAGACTTTGGATATGCTGTTGGAAGAAGGGAAATCGTTGACTTGGTTGCAGTACAATCAATTACAGATGAAATGGAAAGAAGATCAACAAACTGGTTTAATGGAATATGAAGTAGAATTGGTTGAACAGATGAAGCGGATAGGTCCAATGCATATTAAGAGAGTTTATAATGTTTTGTTAGAAAGAGACTCAGAAAATGAGCTAGTTAAAGATTGTATGATTAAATGGGCACAAAATTTCTCTCAACCAGTTATGTTGGAAACATGGGAAAAAATATGGGTTCAGAACGTTAAATTTACACAGTCACAAAACTTACGAGAAAATTTTTATAAAATGTTTTATAGATGGCATTTAGACCCCAAGAAATTGTCGTGCATGTACCCTAATGTGCAGCCAAAATGTTGGAGATGTGATTGTTTAGATGCTACATATTATCACATCTGGTGGACTTGCAGGGAAGTGAGGGCTTTTTGGATAAAAATCTGGTGGGTTATGCAAAATGTTTTAAAGAAAAAAATACAATTTTCTCCGCAATTTTTCTTATTGGGTATAGTTAAAGATTTTACGTTGGGTGAAACTAAATTGATTTTGTATATGGTGACAGCAGCTAGGTTACTGATTGCCCAACATTGGAAGAGTGATGTTTTACCGACGGTTGATGAATGGACCCAGAAGATGGCTGGATTTGCAGAAATGGCAAAGGTTTCAGCTTTTTTAAAGGATCAGACGCATGAGAAGTATATACAGGAATGGAAATTATGGATTGAGTATGTACAGAATAAGTATCAGACTAGAAAATATTATATCGCTTTTAGCTGAGATGACTATGTTAATATGTTAGTAAATATAGGAAAAAAGATTTGGAAGTTTGAATAACATATATATTGATTGGGAACATTAATATTGCATATAATGGAAGTCAAGGGGGGGAGGGAAGAGGGAGGAGGGGGAGGGTTAGGGTGGGGATGGGAAGGATTTATATATTCTTTTTATATGTATTCTACATTTATGGCTAGGGAGGGGGGGAAAAAGGGGGAAAAATTTGTATTGTTAAAACTTTTTCAATAAAAAAAAAAAAGATAAAGACACTACAAAGCCATTAAATAGATTACTCAGCATTTTTAAAAGAAAAATATATCTTCATTTGACAATATGTGTAAAATTATTCTCTGCTCTCTTAGTTGCTTCATTTCAGGAAAAAGCATGTAAGATTAAGCATGCATTTGTATTTGTGTTAAGCATAGTTTATGATCAATTTTTTAAAAAAATACATACATTTAAAAGGTACAATGGCTGTCCTCGCTTACCAACTGCCTCATTAAGCGACCATTAAATCTTATGATGGTTAAAAAAACAATTTTACAACCAATTATCACCTTTATGACCATTGCAGCATCCCATGGATATGTGATCACCATTCGGGTGTTTCATAATTGACATGCATTTAGGATAGCTGCAGCATCCTACAGTCACATGATTGCCATTTATGTGCTTCACAACCAGCTTCCAACAATTGTTAATTAAGAAATAGTTAAAAATTAATGGAGAATGTGGAAGTGATACTGCAGGTCACAGTCAGGTGATGTCTCACTTAACAACTGCAGTGATTTGCTTAAGGAACAACTCACTAGTGAGATCATAGGACTGCCACAAGGACTATTTGTACTTGAAATGCCAAAATATTTTAAACAGAAGTATCAAACCTTGACTCTGAGTCCCTGAAGTGGCAGCCAATCTCAGAATGGCTCAGGAACTCCATGGCTTCAAAAAATCAAATAAAGTGGTGGACAAGCATCATAGTAAGTACTTTCAGTCCTAAACACAAGAATTATGCATGGCCTGCATATTCTACGTCTGTGCATCTGTGTAAAAATGTTAAGATTTTTAGAATGAATTTCAAAAATTCAAAATGCCTGTTACTACCAAATGAACATTAATCTTAAATTTAATTTCCATGTACTGTATATGCAGAAGGTTGATATTCAGAGTAATATTATTCAAAGCTACAGCTTTGCTGACTTGAAAAAATCAGAGTTGCAATGCAATAGGTCAGATTATGTTCTCATTTAACATAACGTAAATTAGAATAAGCAGCCTTTGACTCACAATAACAGAGTTGGAAAGGACCTTGTAGGTCATCTAGTCCAACCCCCTGCCCAAGCAGGAGACCCTACACCATTTCTGACAAACGGCTATCCAATCTTTTCTTGAAAGCCTCCAGTGATGACACTCCCACAACTTCTGAAGGCAAGCTGAGCCATTGGTTGATTTTTCTCACTGTGAGAAAATTTCTCCTTATTTCTAGGTTGAATCTCTCCTTGATCAGTTTCCATCCATTATTCCTTGTCTGGCCTTCAGGTGCCTTGGAAAATAGCTTGACTCCTTCCTCTCTGTGGCAGCCCCTCAAATATTGGAACACTGCTCTCATGTCTCCCCTGGTCCTTCTCTTCACTAGACTAGCCATGCCCAGTTCCTGTAAATGTTCTTCATATGTTTTAGTCTCCAGTCCCCTAATCATCCTGATTGCTCTTCTCTACACTTTTTCTAGAGTCTCAACATCTTTTTTATAGTGTGGTGATCAAAACTGGATGCAGTATTCTAGGTGTGGTCTTACTAAGGCTTGTCACAAATTTGTGCTGTATGAGCCCAGATCCTGGATCTTTCTTGTTGTCTAACATTATGGGAGTTGTGTGCAGTCCTGAGTACATTTTTCATGAAAAGCTAGTAATGCCTATACACATACTGTACGGGCAACTTTTTCCTACCACTCTCTCTTTGATTAGCAACCCCTTCTTTTAATTTAATTTATTCAAACTTATTTAGAGCTCTTACCTTGTTCAACTGACATTTATTTCTATTGCTTGAAGGAAATATGTGGGGCAAGTTTGAATTATTATTCCCACAAGTGCATGTAATAATGATTTAATTATTACTCCCGCACTTGCAAGACCATCTGTCTAGCAAGTTTTAACCCATTCTGGGTGTCTTTCCAAGGAAACAATACTGAGTGTCTTCACCACAGGCAATGTGAGAGATCTGGGGGCAGCTGCAGAGCAGGAAGTATATATTATCAATTTAAAATAGCTTTTTAAAATTATTGATTTTAAAAATTTAAAAGTTAGTTTAGCCTGGAAATAGAATAATGCAATTTTGACCCATCGCACTATTAGGTAACCATAAATAAATGAAAAGGACTACCTCCTGAACCACTTAAGTTAATTCATAATTAATTGGAAGTTTCTTAACTGGGCCACTACTATACTGGTGAGAAAAGCTTCAGTTCAGGGAGAAAAAATCCTGTTATTGAAGTACTACACAGACCAGATGAAAACTCCTAATTGACAGAAACAGAACTTCCTTCCAAAGAGCAAACCAGATATTATAACCTCAGATTATAAAATGTCAGAATAGGTATCAATATTTGGGTGCATTTAGATGATAAATACATATAACATTGTTTCATAGTATATTATAAAATACTATGTTCCATAATTGATTTTTAAATAATAAAACCTACATTAAGAATTACTTTTTTTTTAATTTCCTGAAATGATATGTAGGACTCTAAATGTATATATCCCAGAAAAACTGGCCAGAATGGTCAAGAATCAAGGCTATTCTGAGTTGTACTTCAGGTCACCCCAAGACTCCCAACCTAGGTTAAAACAGCCCTAAAATGTTAGCAAAATGATTGTGTCAACAGGAAACACATTAGTCTTTAATTTCTTACATCACAATTCATCCCAATAAAAGCCCAAAATTTGAGTGGTACTGGGAATTTTCATTTGTTTATTCTTTGTCACTGACATTCTCTATCTTTGTTAATCTAATATTTCCCTCAACATCCTAAACCTTTTCTTATTTTTCAAATATCAATTATATTAATTTTTAAAAGCTAATTGCCAACTTTATCTTTATTCTTTTTTATATATATAAAAGAAATATTATGCACAAATATACATATATAACTGAGTTGCCAATACAAAGTTACACAGAAACTTAAAATTAAGATGAGGAACAATGAGAAAAAAATGTGCCTGGAAACTTGCATCAGAAACAGAAAAGAACAGAATCACAAATTTACCAGATTATTTAAAATTCTTCTTTACCCCTTTGTTGAAAAAACACTAATTCAAATTCTGTATTGATAAACATCATATCAACAATCCATTGCTTTGGATGGGGAAGGGTAGATTTAGGATCAGTCTAAACAAGACAGAGTGGCTATTAATCCAGAAAATGAATTCCAGAGCAGTGTTGATGGGAGTCCATAAATTTTAACAGCAGGTGGAGAAACTATTGTCTGAATACTCTTTGCCCAGCTTCTGTTCTTGGACTGGGAGGCATCAGCAACTATCATTTCTATTCTTGTCACTATCAGAATGGATTTCCATCATGTATTCTGCCCTTGAAAATCACCTAGAAACCTCACCTGGTGCAGAATGCAGCTGTCTGTGTACTAATGAGAATTTCTCTACATGGACATATTAATACTGGTACTCTGAGAACTGCATTGGCTACCAATTTATTTATGGGTACAATTCAAGATGGTCATGATAATGTACAAAGTCCTACATTAAGGCTTGGAACCTGGATATCTGGAGGGCTGTAGACTTAAAGCAGAATTTACCCATTGAAAAAGTGTGAATACAGAAATTATGCTAACAACTACACCTCTGTGAAATGTAACAAAATCACACAGAGGTATTTTGTGGATCAACCTGTCAAAACAGCAAGAACAGCAGGAGTGATGAAGTCCTGTCCCTTTTTTACATACATGCAATTCATGCAATATGTGCTGAAAAGATGGATTTTCAATCACCCAAATCTGCCTGCTATTTTGATGCTGTTCAGCCCCCTGGCTGGTCACAAGGAAGCAATCTCTGCCAGAACTCCCTTCCGTGGAATTAGCTTCTTCAGAAGTAAAATTTGCACCTTTGTTAACCTTTAGAAAGTTGGTAACTTTGGAGTTGCAGGCATGTTGGATAAAAAGTCTTTTCTGTATGACTATCATTGGAACATCAGACCCCAGACTGACTCTGACCTTTCCCAAGGCCCTCAAAACATGGCTTGGCCCACAGTCGTGAGGACCCAGGAATGGGTAGAGCCGGTGCAGTGATTGTACTGATATTAAGGATGGATGTATTTACCTTAGCTCAGTATTTTGTTATACAGTTTTATATTGTTTTTGCTGTTTTTTTAAATGATTGTACTATAGAAAAACAAAGTTGTTTATATTAGTTCAAATGCTTGTGTGCTGCTCAGCAGATCTTGAGATAGAAGGCTATATAAATTAGATGACAGACAGACAGACAGATGGCTATACCTAGGATGGGAGAGGGCTATCTTGCTAATCATCTTGTTAAAATGTTGATTGCTTTAATATGATACATCGTATAATTTATTATATATCTCAGTGTTAACCCACTTAGGTTCATTTCTTTTTACTGAAGCCACATAAAAGTATTTGACAAATAAACAAACAAACGAAAATGGAAAAGGAGAAAAAGATCTTTGAGAGTAGGGTGCAATAAATACTATAATGCCTTTATTCAGCCCAGAGAAATAAAAGAGGAATGCCTGTTAATGTCACATTTCTTGCCCATTTCAGACAAACAGAGTGGTCAGCTGTTACACTTGAACAGTGCAATATCTTGATGGTTTTGAACTTTCTGTTAAATAAACTCCTTCAAACCTGACATGGTCAAATGTTCTTTCTATGAAGTGTAAAAAATAAAAAGGCAGAGAGGATTCAGCGCAGGATGACTGTGTATGTGAATTTTTGGAAGGAGATGCCTTTTCATATTTTGTCAGAAAAGACTGAAGGAGGGCTGAAAAATCTGATTCCAGGATGAGAGAAATTACAATACCTTGGCCTTAGTATTAGATTATATTGACTGAAGATAGAGAGGAGACCAAGAGCAGGCTCTCTTCTCACTTATTTACAGGCCTAAAGCAGAAAACAATTAGTAAGAATGTACAGTATACTATTGTTACTCCTGCATCAGCCAGATCTAAGGAGGTTCTAGGACAACCTAAGCAAAAAAGCAGCTAACCAGGAGTACTGCTTTTTTGTATACAGTAAAATAGAAGGCTTAGGAACTGCTGCTTATGATTTGTTAAAGACAATTCATTTCTATGAAGAACAGCAGTGGGTTGCTTCCGGTCCAGTCAGGTTCTATAGAACCAGTAGCAAAATCGGTGGGGGGCTCTGCCCACCCGCCACATCATCATGGGTGATCTGCGCGTGTGCATGCGCAGAAGCAAGCAAGCACTCCCGCTGCGAACCGGTAGTAAAAGTAAGTGGAACCCATCCCTGATGAGGAATGTCATTTGTTTATAATTTGTAGGTGCTTCCAACTTGAATAAAGAAAGAGGAGGAATGCCCTATATTTTAGGTCCTGCCTTCCCAAAGAAAGGTACCATTCTATAAGGAGGGTCAGGTTCTGTTTCTGCATCACATTTCTCCTCTGTATATGTGGAAATCTTTACTTTTTGAGATGGCCCAGAAAGAAAGACTTTCCACATTCTCACAGCCTTTAAGATCCAAAGATACCTCTTTACTCACAGTCCAATCCAAAAATGGACAGCATTCATCCAGTCCAAACAAATGGGACATTTCTACTGTGAAGTTTAGTTTGAAGAATTCTGCCTCAGTTCACTTCTGACAATGCTCTGCAACACTAACAATAATAAATGCTAAATTCTGGGCATGACATTTTAGCATCTGTTTGCTAATAAGCTTTTCACCAAAGCCATTTAAGAGATTCAGGCACAGCTAAGCTTGACTAGAACATCTATCTTTTACTATTTCACTAATGCCCAGCAAACATAATCTGAATCTGCTCCTCATTATAAGATTTCTCCCAGCTTTTTTTAGCTTTATGGAATAAAGCAGGCATTTGCTGACCTATACAATATTTTTATTTCTCGTCTGGTCCAATTTCTCCACTTTCAGGAAAATCTCTATCACAGATCAGTGATAAACTGTACTCCTATTCGTTCTGAACTCAAAAACAGCTTCCAAGCTGAAGCCCGTAAACTGTACACAAAGCATTAGCAAATTACTGGTGTCTGCATTTCTTGCAGGTGTAGGGGAAGAGTGCGCAAAATGACAGCATGTCACAAACTACAGCACTGTACTAACATTCAGAGCTAAACATAAAAATATACTGCATGAAATATTGCCCTTGTTGGACTAATGAACAGCATGCCAGCATACATGTAACCAGTGAACAGGCGAGTACTTTAATGAAAGCAATAGCACTGAGGAATTCTCTTTTCAACGACAGAAATGCAATGAATATAAAAAATAATATAGTGAATCCTGTTCCATTCTTATACAGCTCCAACTTACAACAGTAACCCCCTAATGGGATGCTGAATAGTAATGACGTCTGTCTGAAAACAGATGCTGCAGGGCTTTGAATGAAATCTAGTGTACTTTCTTACTCACTGAAAATGAGATGTTTGCCCCATTGATAACCTCAGCTCATACCCAAAGGGACTGTCTCTGGATGAAAGATTATTCTTGGCCTCTGCACACTTAATTGAATGAAAAGACTGTATTCAAATGTCAAAGCATTTGTCAGTTGAAATCCTGTCACACTTTCAGTCTGACATGACTAGGTCAGAATCACGCACTTGGTTCCCTGTCTCCTTAGACTGCATGAACCTTTTACTCCTCAGTCAGTTCTTAAATAGTTCATTTTTTAAGGGCTTGATGGCTCTCACTCTTGCTGACCATAGCAGCAGCTGATTCAGATCTTGGGAATATCTAAAGATGTTTATATCTTGCACAAAGGGCCAGTGTGTTGTAATGGTTAAAGAGTTTGGACTAGGAGTTGGAAGACTCAATACTCATCCTCACCCTCAGAAAACATCCTGGGGTAACTCTCATCTCAACAGTGTCTAGGCCCGTGATGGTGAACCTATGGCACGCGTGCCAGAGATGCCACACAGAGCCATCTCTCTGGGCACGCGCGCCATCGCCAGATGCTCTTCTGTTTTCCAGAGCACATATGCACACTAGCCAGCTGGTCTTCAGGTTCAAACTTCTCGAAATTGTGAGAAGGTTTTCTTTTACAGCATGTTTCCCTGGACACAACGGTGAGGAAAGCGACAGAGCTTGAAAGGTAAGATGCGCGTCCCACTACTCACCCGCCCTACCTGCCACCTCCAAATTGCATCCCTAAAGGGGGCGGGTGGCTAAGCAAGGGGCAGGAGCCCTGTCATGCCTGGTGAGGCAGGGGGGAGAAGAGACGGCAAAGGGAGCCAGGTATTGCTCCACGCATCTCGCGTCTACCCAGCCACACTTGCCACCCCTCTCGATAAAGAGATGCTGGGGAAGGGAAGCAGCTGTTGCCATTGGGATGGGGTGGGATGTGTTGTTGCGAAGAACAGGGACGGGAGGGGACGGCAGCAATGGGACATCCAGTCCCACACTCGCCACTTCCTGCATCCCCAAAATAATAAGACCCCTCAATAATAAGGCCAAGCCCTTATTGGGGGGGGGGGGTGTCAAAAGAAAATAAGATCCTGTCTTATTTTCAGGGAAACACGGTATTTGTGTACCATTATAGGCTGACTTGATCAACTGCTGTCACTTGTGAATATTTAATTATTATCTCAAATTCCTCACGAACATGTTACCAAATGAGCAATCAAGTGAATTTCCAAATGACAGTAAGTTCGTTTATTAGTTTATTATTTAAATAACATTGTGATGAAACTGTAAGAAATGGGTGAAGATAATGGAGACTTTTCTTTACCGTCCTACCATATATCAGTATGTGGGAAACAGCAGCCCCTATCTAGGACAGCTGGCATATAAAAGAGAAAAATAGCAGGAAGCCAGTCTAAGATTGATTGATTGATTGATTGATTGATTGATTTTTATCCTGCCTTTATTATTTTTATAAATAACTCAAAGTGGCAAACATACCTAATACTCCTTCCTTCTCCTATTTTCTCCACAACAAGAACCCTGGGAGATAGGTTGAGCTGAGAGAGAGTGACTGGTCCTAAGTCACCCAGCCAACTTTAATTCCCAAGGCAAGGTTATTCGTACGTAGCTCTGCCTTTACCATATATATTCCTACCCTTTATATGCCTATCCTTTGGTGGAAAGGGTCTGAATTGTCAGAATTAGGGCTGGAGAGACCCAATTTGGCCTTTCAGTGGTGCTAGGGCCTGAGCTTTCTTTCAGTGACCAATCCACTGTGTATCCCCCTCCTCCTTTAAGGATGACCCAAAGAGTAGATAACTAGTATGCATCTACTACTATTGCCCCCTCTTCTTTTCCTCCTGATCTGATTCTACTTTCTGAAAAGCAACACAACACATGCCACCTCTCCCACAGAAGAATGGGCATGGGATGAATATCAAAGTGTAAACTGAGATGTGGATGGATGACAACTATAGTTGTGCATTTATACCCACATTTCAAATGTATATTAGGGATTACCCAAGTACTACACATGTAAATGTCTTTCTTTGAACAAGGCAAAAGACTCAGTGGATGTGATATATGGTACATAGAAAATGTACTAGATAGTCAGCACCCAGCATCCATTAGACTACCGTATATGAATTAAAACAAACAGAAAATGTTAGCTTCAAAGCGAACAGGTTTTAGAAAACTACTCCTAGTGGAAGATGTGTATAAATTCAACATGCAACATTTTCAAGATTGTAAAGACATTGTAAGAGAATAAAAGCAATCCAGGTATGCATGCTGCTTCTATCGCTACTGCAATACCGTTTGGCAATTCCAGAGACGCAAGCTGAACTTCGTAGCTGCTTGACACCAAAGCAACCTATCCTGGAACGGTTAAATCTAGAGGGAGGATATTTAGAAATGCAAATAAAACCATTTGGCTTTCTTCAAAAAATATCATAAATCTTTTCTGAATTTACTCACATAATGGAACATCCCTTTTTGGCATTCTTTCAACCTCGGAAGATCTGCAATCACGAATAACCGTTGCAAATGTTTTGATTTAATACTCCCCACCTCAAGCACATACATAAAAGACCCATTTTCTGTTGGCTACCATCCTTTTAAATTGCTAGGTTGCCATGAGAACTTGATTAAAATACCACCTACAGGCTAGGGAGGGAGGGGGGAGGGGGAACATCTTCTAACCTTTTGGAAAATGCTAGTCCTACTACATATGTGCTGCATTGCAGTATTTTCCCAGTCACCATAAACGTTCTGCAGTACAAGGCAGCTGAAATGTCTTGACAGCTTTTATTTTGCTGAACACTTTCTGCTGGAAAATATTTAGCAGTCAGAACACTTTCTAGCCAGTACGTACTGTCACACAACAATATTCATGGATATACAGTAATCTTTTGTATTGGTAGAAATATTATAAGCACAGAGATATAGACTGAAAATTACAAAGGGGGGGGGGTTAGCTCTGGGAGGTAATAAAGTTCCAGGTGTGCATGTCTGCAAAATACTCTTGGAAGCCTAATAAATTTGGAATTTCTTCCATTACCTAATTTTATACATTCTGGGTTAATGAGTAATGTAACATGGGATTGTAATAACACATTTGTCTGATGATTTGCCAAAGGAAAAAAGGAGGGCACCATGGGTAATCTTTTGAATGATTAAGGACTAGTCACAAAATATGTGTAATTGGTGATGGCCAAACGTATCTAGTGGCAACACTAGGGAGGAATATCACTCAAGCCTGACATAGGAAAACAATCCCTATTCACAGGAGTAAAATACTGTACACTCCCTAATTATGCATAGTTCTTTTCTGAGAAAAATAATGGAAAAGTAGTGGATAATAATAATGGACAAGTAATGGAAAAATACACAATGATAAGTTTGTAATTAAATTATCTCTTGATAATATTTCTCAACCACCACAGAACTACTTATTAAATCAGAGTAATTTATATTACTGAAATTTAGAAACAGATTCATTCTCAAAGAGTCTTTAGTATAGCAGAGAATACTCATCAGAATCTTCCAAAATACAAATAGCACAGATCACATCCAGAAAAAGGGTTGCCGGGCATAACTCTTCTAGCTTTCCATGATAACTTCAGGCCATGCAAGTTGCCTGATCATTTATTTAGATCTCAAGCAGGAATGGGAAAAAGAGAGTCATATTGATAATATCAGCTGAACATTACCACCCCTGGCTGAACTGCAGATGCCATGGAGGTTTCCAGAGGCAATCATGGTCTGAGTGGATGAAATAAGTTAGGACTAAATCCCTCCGAGATCAAGTTGTTCTTTGTCAATAGACATCCAGGAACATTGGACCTGATATGGGAAACTGGACTGGATTGGATTGCCCAGAGGGAGACAGTTCATATTCTAAGATCTGCCTGGACATACAGCTGCTATTCAAATAGCAAGTGGAAGCCAAGACAAGGAAGGACTTTGCCCAGCTCCATCTGGTGCCCCAGTTATAACCCCTTGATGCTTTGACAATGGTAAATCATGTTTTTATCATCACTCATTTGAATTACCTTAATATGGTCCCTGAAGCTACAATTAATCCAGATGCAATGGCTGGATTGATGATAAATAAACCTCATCATGGAGATAATATTGCTGCTAAAGTTGTTGCACTGGTTGCCGCCAAGTTCTAGGATGCTTGTCATCACCCACAAAACCCTGTATGACACAGCACTGGTTACACCAGGCATCACCTTGCCAATCTGCCTAAGAACAATACGAGAAGGCCTGATAAGAATCCTATGCTATATGAAGTCACAAGGATGTGCAAGCAGCAAGCCTTTTCTGTTGTGGCCCCTGCACTCTGGAACTGCCTGTCTGGAAAGCATGTGCCCCATCCTCCTTCCTGGCATTTCACAAAGCTGTTAAAACTACACTATTTCACCATTGTTTTAATGAAAGTTGATTGCTTAATGGCAGCTAGTTTGGGGAGGTGGATATTAATATTTTATATATATATATATATATATATATATATATATATAACAATGTGGTCAGCTACCAGAACTATAAATTAGAACAAACAAACAAACAAACAAATAAATACAACACAGACTTCCATTTAAGCATGAAATAGCTACAAATGTAAGTACGACAGTTATTGTTCTTCACCACATGTTCACTTTGCACATAAACATTTAATTCTAAATTGTAACAAAAACTGCTGCTAAATACTTCGATAAACTAGATGTGAAAAGGCATCCATGCTTCTTTATTCTCTGTATGAATAAGAGCTATGGCAAGGGTTCGGAGAAATATTTTATAAGCAAACAAAGAACAAACAAAAAAGCAAGCCAAAAAAAGCATCAAAAGCAGAAAGCTGAACTTACTGAACTCTTATCAAGTCAAGCATTTTTCTTCCCAGACTAGCTGCAAGCCACCTAGAGTACAGTGAGTAGTGAGCATACAAATTGATGTGATAAATAAATAAAGCACAAAGTGTAGGAGGCTTCATTCATCCTCTCCTCTGCATCTCTTCGGAGGTAAAATTAGTTTATAAAGCAGAGAATAAGTTTATAAAGCAGAGAATAAGACAATGTCTATGCCTATGTTAAATGTGACTGTCCAAATTCTGTTATATTTTCCTCCTCTTCAAAATATATACAAATACAAAAATCTATCATTAGTATGCCACAAAAATAACTTCTATCTCTTAGTTTCATTGTACATTCTGATGCTATGGAACCTGTAGCAACTGATCTCCCAACTGTATAACAATAACAATAAACAATTTATATCCCATATCTATAAACTAGATGAAATTGTCTTTGCACTATCATCATCATCATCATCATTGATCTATCAACAACACCTCAACAACTGTGCTGAGAAATTAAATCTTCATTGTTATGTAAACAAAACTGAACAAATACTATACCTTCCCCAATGACCTGTTGGTTTGACTGAAATACTGCCTGACTATATCAGTTGTATAAATATTCTTGCTTTGCACTGAATTAACCAATAAAATAATTTTGCTATTAATGTTCTAATTTACATCTTTCTATCAGGGAGAATAGTTTTGCAAATATTTTGGGGAAATCAAATCACATCAAATCAATTATCGTTATTATGGTCTTTGACCACCCTTTACAATAAAAGGGTACAATAAAAAGGGAGCTAGTTTAACACAACAATTTTAATTGGGGAAGCAAAAAAATAATAGAATAATAAAACAACATATCTAACTAAAGGTTTTGCACAGTTGTAGATATCCGGCCACCAGATATGTGAGTGTGGGGTTAACATCTTTAAAAAATAATAAACGTAACTTGATCCGTATGGCCCTCCAATTTGGAAATGATTTGGTGATCAGAGTAACCAGAGCTGATGTCTTCAGTCTTCATTCTAATTTCCTCATTTCTCTTCCTGACTCATCTAGATCCAAGTGTCACACATGTTTAGTTAACTAGCACACTTCAACAGAATATTTGCAACTAACTAGCAACATTTCAAGTGAAATTCTGAATTAAAATAAGGATGGATAAACCTGTCGGTTTCAGTTTCTTTCCAACTTGGTCTCTTTCTTTTAGTTTGCCATGTTAGGAGAAATATACCGTATATACTCGAATATAAGCAGAGTTTTTCAGCACCTTTTTCAGGCTGAAAAAGCCCCCCTCGGCTTATATTCGAGTCACGGGGAAAAAAAGCCTTTTTAAAAGAAAACAAATGAGTAGACCCCTGTCTGCAAAAATAGAAAAAACAGCCCCTTTCAGTGTCAGTATAGGTTAATTACCATAAGTTGATCTGAAGAGCCTCCCGACTCTCAGCTGATATGCTCTCAGGGGCTCTGTTGCTAGCTAGCTGCAAAGAGGTAAATTGCTGGAGCATTTTCTCTCCCCCTCCCAGCTATGCTAAAAAAGCGAAACTGAAACTAAAGCAGGGTCTTTGCTGCAACGTGACAAAATGAGGCAGAGAGAGATTTCTTTTTCTTTTTCTTTTGCTTGCAACGTTGGAAAGGCAGATTTCTTTTTCCTCATCAAAAAAAGTAGGTGCAAACAATGGGAAATTCATGGCAAATGGCAAAAGAGGAGAGTTCAAGATTTTAAAACACAAAAGAAAAAGCTCTATTTAACTAGGGAATTGTAATAATTGAGATACTATTAATTGTATATTGTGTTGAAAGCAGAAATGGTTAAGTTGTGGTTTGGAAGAATATATGGGGGAAATTATTTGGTTTATTATTATTGGTAGATATAATTACCGGTAATTGATTTGCAAGAAATTGGATTGCATGGAAATAATTGGAATATTCATGTTCATATTGATTAATATACAAAAAAGATAGTTATATAACTAATTGATTTATATTAAAATGTTGAATTTGTATTGAACAACTGTAATATTACATAATTAACCAATGTGAGGATGGATATAAAAATAGATGACAATTGGAAGGGGTATAATATAGAATAGAAGTGAAAAATTGAATTTGATTAAGATTAGAGATGATGATGAAGGGTAATATTGGTTTTTTAAAAAAATAGATGAGGAATAAATATGGCAAAAAGGAAATATAGAAATTGTAAATTTAAGTGAAATGACTGAACACTGTTTAAATTTGTGAACCGGCCAAATACTCTGTTCAAAGAAAATACATTGTATGTTTGTATGTGTGTTTCTAATTATTGCTATTTATTCATATTTGTTCTCTTTTATTCTTTAAAGTTTAACAATTCATTCTTTATCTTAATATCTTTATATTTGTTTGGGGTTGGTTTTCTTCCCTTTCATCTTTTTTATTGTACAGCAATCTTTCTCCTCAAACCTACCACCTCTCTCTTTGAGGAAGGACTCCCAAAGAGAATGAGAGAGAGAGAGTGGAGGAGAGAGAGAGAGAAAGAGGGGGAAAGAGAAAGAATAAGAAAGAGAGGGTGAGAAAGAAATGGTGATAAGATAGGGCAAAAATGTAAAATGTGAGAACAGTCGTAAGTTCAAGGACTGGTCACAAGTGCGAGGACCAGTCAAAAATTACCTTTTCAGCCCTCTGAGTAGTGCATATGCACAAAAGGACTACCCAGAGGGCTGAAAAAAGTGATTTCTGACAGGTCCTCGCACTTTTGACCGGTCTTCGCACTTATGACTGGTCATCATTTATGCCCATTGTAGCATTCTTAACAACCATGTCACTCATTTCACAGCTGCTTCTCTTCACCGTGGTGATAAAATAGGGCAAAAATGTAAAATGTGAGGACAGTCGTAAGTTCAAGGACTGGTCACAAGTGCGAGGACCAGTCAAAAATTACTTTTTCAGCCCTCTGAGTAGTCCATATGCACAAAAGGACTACCCAGAGGGCTGAAAAAAGTGATTTCTGACAGGTCCTTGCACTTTTGACCAGTCTTTTTTTATTTTGAAATTTACCAGTGGCCGCTGCATTTCCCACCCCCAGCTTATACTCGAGTTAATAAGTTTTCCCAGTTTTCTGTGGTAAAATTGGGGGTCTCGGCTTATATTCGGGTCAGCTTATACTTGAGTATATACGGTATGCTCTTCTTATACACACTGTTTTGCAATTTGTCTACAAAATGCATTATTTTGAAAGCAGCTTTATTTAGCATGTTTGTATATTATCGTCTGTGTGTGTGTTGTGAGGTGTGTGTGTGTGTGTGTGTGTGTACTTTTTCCTAAAAACATGACTAAAAATTCCTATGTTCATTTTAAAACATCAAAAATTACATTTAGATTTATTTATTTATTTTAAAAAGGGATACAAAAGTAGCCCATATTTACAATCATCATCTAGATATCCCTGGATAAGCCTAGACTACTGGTCTATATTCCTCTGTCTCCAGTGAATTGGTCAAAAAATTTCTGAACATACAGAATGTGGATTATGGGAGCTAAAATCTAACATATCTGAAGGACAGCAAGTTGGGGAGGCTGACCAAAAAGTATCTCCATAGGTCATTTTGATTCTGGGTTTCAGTTTGTGTCTTCTTGGTGAATACTTTTTCTGACTTTGCTATCTCTTCAGCCATCTGTCTGTTTGATTAAATATATGACTCGTCTTATGGTAGAAAAGTTGAGGCATATTAGTAACTTGTGTTCTCTTTTTGTCATATACAGTCATTTTTATGAACTAATTGGCATAAACATAAAATGTAAAGAGTTTACTTCATAATAAACACAAATTTCACAAATTTTAAATTGTAAAAATATTGTAATATTTGGGGTTTTAATATTTTAGAATTGGGATTTTAATAATTGGGGCCATTGTTTAATTCGGTTTTATTTGGCTTTTAAATTTTGTATGTATGTTTTTTAACTTTTAGCTGTTCACCACCCTGAGTCCCCTCGGGGAGAAGGGTGGTATATAAATCTAAATAAATAAATAAATAAATAAATAAATAAATAAATAAATAAATAA
>WNWU01000006.1:49780659-49810667 GCA_012654045.1 Ptyas mucosa | reverse complement strand
AGAAGAAGAAGAAGAAGAAGAAGAAGAAGAAGAAGAAGAAGAAGAAGAAGAAGAAGAAGAAGAAGAAGAAGAAGAAGAAAAGTGAGAGCTCCTACTTGAAAAACAAGTGGCAGTTGCAACTGGGGGGCTTTTGTAGTTACATCTACTGTTGAATCAGGAGACTCTGTGTCTGGTCATACATGCCCTAGTCATTTCCCAATTGGATTACTGTAATGTGTATTACCTGGACATGTCCTTGAAGAATATCTGCACCCTACAACTAGTGCAGAATACAGCAGCCCCAGCAGCCATGGCTATGACCTGATAGTACTACCTGATCCCCTCTGCTTCAGAGCACCATTAATTGCCAGTTTTTAGTTTTCAGTCTTGGTTGTCATCTTTAAAATTCTGTCCTACATATCTTCTGTCCTAGTAATCTGTATCTTCTGGCATTCAGCTACCTGTCCAGTCAGATTTTATAGGGTCGACTATTTCGAAGCCCTGTTGTCATCAGCCTCTTTGGAGGCAGTTCATTGCTGCCTCACTCTCTGAAATTCTCCTCCAATGGAGCTGATCTGCTTCTGTGCTTGAGGAAATTGGTAAAATCATTTACCTTCCAGCTGTTACAGTAGGAAGGGGGTTGATAATATGCAGATAAAGTCAGCATTATGTGACACTTTTTAACATGGGTTTGGGATTTATATACATTTTGGAGTCTAAGAGTTGTGAAACCATATTTTGTTATCTATCTAGAGCCTCTGGGAATGGGCTCTAAGCATGTAAGTATTGTATATAAATGAATAAAAAGCCTTATTTTTCATTATGTTCTCACTGTATAAGTAAAGTCTGCAGAGCAGAGTATTCCTCATCTACAACCAGCTTGGTGAGTCTCTAAAATTCCTAACAAAAATGGTACTAGTCGTAACTGATTTTAGCTAGCTTCTTCTGTAATCATTCATTCATTCATTCATTCATTCATTCATTCATTCATTCACTCATCCATCCATTCATCCAGTCATTCATTTTTCAGAACATTTAAATAGGTTATTTTTTCCACATCCTTTAAGACAATCTGTGTTCTTGTTATGCTCAACTAAACTTTCACTCCTTTTCTTAATCAAGAAACAAGCAACTAGAGACATCTGGAAAATAGTATTGGATTGCAAGAGACCTGATAGCTCAGTTCTAATCATGTTTAGTTAAAAAATAAATCCCCATTTCCTCCTATTCTTCATTCAGGCAGGTGATTGAAGCCCCCTTATCTTTTTCTTTCTTCCCATCTGGGTTTGTTATCTTTGCCATCTTTCTTTGTGTTCATTTTGTGTTGTTTTCTTATTTTAAATGTTTTTAACCATTTGTAAACTGCCCATAGCCACTGGAAATCAGGTGGGGCAACAGAATGATGCATACCCTATATTTAATTCCATTGTGCAATTTAATTTTCACATTTAATATTTAGGATATTATGCAAACAAATGGCTGGTTTATTCAATCTAAACAAGACATTGTTTACAAACCATAATATCTTTATTCCCACATCATGCTAACTAAAAGCAAAAGAAGCCAAAGTATGGTTTAGCACGTGATGGTGAACCAGATCAGTGTTTACAAAAAGGAAGAAAACATGATGGCTATTTTTGCTTGCAAAGGCTTTCCAACATCTCAGGAAGGGGGAACCCCCCCCCAGATTTACTACCTTTTTTAATGAAATCACACACACACCTACCCAAAAATATAGGTATAAGTTCTTCTACATTCAATGCAGATGTTCTATCATTTCAGCTTTGTTCCATTCCCTCTTCTTAAAAAATGTTCAGAATGTATTGATTTAAACCATAAAAACTAAAATTTAACACTAAAATGATTTCACAGAGTGAAGTCTTTTTGGCTGAGACATAAATCACATGTTTTAAACCCCCAAGTATTTAGCTCATCCCAACAAGATGCCCTTTACATCCCAACAAGAAACATATTGAGTTATAATTCCCATAGTCCTTTGCAAGGGCCAAGCTAGCTGGACAATTGGATTTTAAGTCTGCAACATGTGGAAGATGCCAACAGATTTATTTATTAAGCACTGAGTGCAATACCAGCCATGGTGAATTGTAAACTATGGCTCACATTGAGCTCTTCAGATAAAGTGGACAAATTTAAGAAATGAAAGGTCCTACTAAACATATTCTGGTCGTCAGATGTGTATATGTGATTTTGAGTCAGTGTTGACTCCTGGAAACTTCCTGGAGAAGTCCCTGCAGTTTTCTTGGTGAAGTTTTTTTGAAGTGGTTTGTGATTCCTTCCTTCCTAGGGCTGAGAGAAAGTGACTGGCTCAAGGATGGTTTTGTGCCTAAGGCAGGACTAGAATGCACAATTACCTGCTTTCTAGCCTTGTGCCTTGGACACTACAACCAAAACGGCTCTTGGATCTCACACAACTTTTTTATAACATAGATTGAAATCGCATAAGAGGAGATGAGCTCCTTTTTTCTTAAGGGCAGAATGGAATAAGATGGAGGAGAAAGCTAATACCGCAAAAGTCTACTTTGGGCTTATAACAGAGGGAAAACCCATTCTCAAAGGGGCAAGTACAGCTTCAGCCCCAGTTCCAAACTTCTTGTTCTGTTGCATATATCTGTTTCAGCTGGACCAGGTAGGGGGTAGAGTGACACAAAGCAATACCACTTGCCCAGAACAATTGGTAAAATAACATCTTTCCAGAGTGTGTCTTTTCCCCAACAATCTAAAAGGTAAGTGTGCTCTGTCCTATAGTATATGCAGGTAGCCCTTGATTTACAACCATTCACTTACCATTAATCGTTCATTCTACCATGTATTCTAATAGCTCTGAAAAAAGTGACCTTCCTTTCTAACAAGCAAAATCAATGGGGGAAGCTGAATTCGCTGAAAGTCTGCATGGTTCACTTACTTAACTGTAGTGATTCTCTTAACAACCACAGCAAAGAAGGTCACTTAACAGATGTCTTGTTTAGCAACAGAAATTCTGGTCCCAATTGTAGTTGTAACTCGAGGACTATCTGTATGTGTGTTTTATTTAAAACAAACAAGTATTATTAATTAATTCCAGCTATCAATAGTACATAATGTAAAGTCTGGCCTAATGGTTAGGGCACCAGGCTAGAAACTGGGAGGCTGTGAGTTCTAGACCCACCTTAGGCATAAAAGTTGGTTGGGTGAATTTGGATCAGTCATTCTTTCTCAGCCCAGCCTACCTCATAGGGTTGTTATTGTAGGGAAAATAGAAGGAGGAAGGAGTATTAGGTATGTTCGCTGCCTTGAGTTATTTGTAAAAATAATAAAGTCGGGAAATAAATAAATAGTTTTTTAAAATAAAGTTTTCCAATTATTTGCCTCCAGGATTTTTGCAACTAGGACTCCAAAGATATATGGAATTCTGGGAAGAAAAATCAAACACATCTGGAAGGCATGAAATAAGTAAATTCTAGAAAGGAGAAAACATTTAAAATAAATTGAACACCTTATTATACACTTTGAAGATATTTGACACCTCACCAAACTCAAAGCAACTAATTGGACTTGATTAATATCCTGGCTTTGCCACCTCCTTAAGAGAGAATAGAGAATTTAGCATTCAAACAGGTTGTGATTAAGCTGACGGTGTTTGGATAAGCAGACTGAGTCTACCTCCACATCTCCAATTTTGGGATCTCCTGTTTCCATCCCAGAGCTGGCAGGAAATTATGCCATCCTATATTTTACGTTTCCCATAGCTCACCCTTACCACAAACCCAGAATGGAGCTGTGCACTACTTCTACCATATTGCTTTAATGGACAACATTCTAAGAACCACGACTGCTGGTTCCCTCCGCTGAAATGCCAGCCCCGTCCAATGTCATCCAGCATATGTAAAATTTCCACCAATTGTCTCCACCAACACTCTGGTTATTCCAGACACAGCATTTTTCCCTCTTTCCTGGTTCCCAGTTTCCACCCTATCAAATACTATTCCTCGAAACCATCAGTCAACCACTCAATTGTTCAACTTGTTGACCACTAAGTGACAGCAAAAGCTATTTTTAATTTCTTGGATGCCATTTAGTGATGATCTGGATTTGTGCATCCTAGATCAGGGTTCCCCAACCCCTGGACTGTGGCCCACTACTGGGCTGTGGCTGGTTGGAAGTGGGCCATGTGAGCAGGGAGCAAAAGACAAAGAGGTCAAGGATCAGACTAATTCAACAGTGTCCCATCCATCACCATTTCACTTCCGTGTGATTTTAAAAAATTACAGTTACCTGTAGAAAAATTAAGACCTTGTGAGGCCCCTCCTAAAAGAAAACATTTTTTTTTAAATTTCAAACTGAATTGAGAGATACCTACTTTTTTCAATGTATTTTTCATGGACGAATAAATATAATGGGCAATATAAAAATTTAAACTGCTCACTACAGTGCTTTCTTAAACAGCCCATTTAAAAGTCTTTTAAGGAGTATCTAATGCCAAAGGTTTTGCTAGCTGGTAATATGTTTCACAAGCAGCTTTATTCATTTACAATATTGAACCTCAATATTTTTATACATTGACAATCTGAAAGGGAGTAAAAGGTTGAAGTAGAGAGCAGAAAAAATTACATTCTACTCCTGAAAATTGGCCAAGTGAGCAGACTTATAGCCATGATCGTTTTCTAGGTTTATTTATGTAGGCTGCCTATCTATTTATCTCTGATACCTGTACATTCCTGCCAGGGGTGAAATTCACTTACCTTCCCTACTGGTTTGCAAATGTGCACACACCGTCGTCTGCACATGCAGAAAGCCTTCTGCGCATGCGCAGAGGCTTAAAATCATCGCAAAAAAACAACATCATGATGTCTGCGCGGGTGGGCGGAGCCTCCCGCAGCCGCTGCTACCAGTTTGCCCGAGCTGAATAGAACCGGCTGAATTTCACCTCTGATTCCTGCACATTCAAATCAATATACACATCCAGATGCATGTCTTTTGGATTGTTTTCTACATTAACACAGGAACTAATACAAAGGTGCTATCTACAGTAATATGAAGGAAATAGCAGAGAGAGTGCAGCAAATTACAGAGGAGAAACTGCTGGAAGCCAGCAGTTCACTTTTGTTACTCACTGTTGATCATATATAAGATGGCTGGCTACATATATTTTTTATAAATAAATGAATTAATATCAGTAAAAATATGCTTTTTAAAATATTTCTTCGTGTCTCCTATGGTCCTTGCTCATTTAGTTGTATGTTCCTCAGAAATAAATATAAACCAAGATATACAACTGAATATCTTCAATATATTGATATTTGAACATGGGTTAATAGATGATAACCCCTCCCCCTACAAGGTTCATGTAAATATTAAATAGGAGAAATGAAAAGACTGAATCCTATGGCCTATGGGGGGGGGGCTCACAAGTCAGGGGCCTCAGGATAGGAACTCTCCCTATCACCACCAATTGGAATTAGCCTTGGGAAAAGAAAGAAAATGATTGCAAAACTAGGACTTCACAACTAATCCTCACTTTTGGTCCAGAAGTACGTATATCATGATTGATGACAAGACAGTCACACCACCGCCATTCTGGTTCTGCCAAAGGTTATCAATAATATGTCCTTAAAACCTGACTGAAATTTGCTTCCTCTGGGGCTCTCTGAAGCATTAATCCTATAATAATTTCAACATTCTTTCCTAAAAAGGGGGAAATTGGAGATCAGACGGTACATAGTGTCCAAATCAGGGGTGAAATGTAAAATTTGTTACTACCGGTTCTGTGGGCGTGGCTTGGGGGGTAATGTGACTGGATGGGCGTGGCCAACTTTTTAAAAAAAAACTTTTCAAAGCATTTTTTCTAATACTTTGAAAAGCCTCTGCCGATCAGGCAACTCAGCTGGGATCATCAGAGACTTTTCAAAGCATTTTTTTTACCACCTCTTCAGCCAAGAGGTTGCAGAAAAAAATACTTTGAAAAGCCTCTGACGATCCCAGCTCAGCCGCGCGATCATCAGAGGCTTTTTTTTTACTTTTAAAAGCATCTTTTTGTTGGAAGAGGTTGAGGAAAAAATGCTTTTAAAAGTTAAAAAAAAGGCCTCTGATGATGGTGCAGCTCAGCTGGGCATGGTGGGGGGGTGCAGGGATTTTTGCTACCGGTTCTCTGAACCACCCACCGCCATCGCTACCAGATTGGGCGATCCGGTCCGAACCGGGAGCATTTCACCCCTGGTCCAGATATAGCTTCTTGAGGAAGGAAAATTCTACTACATCCTTCCAGACAGGAGGAACCATCCTTTCAATCAAGTATGCATTCACTGCTGCATGGATAAAGCTGGCTGTCCCTTCTCAAGCAGCCTTTACTAACCAAAAAGGACATGGATCTAAAAGACACATGGCTGGGTTAGCAGTCTGAAAGACCATGTCTTCCAGAAGTTACAAGGTCAGATAACAAAAGTTCCCCTTGCACAGAGTCACTCGACTGCAGCAGTTTTGGTGATGTGAAATAAATGCATCTCACTGTTCTTATTGCTATTCTTATACATTCACCGGAATTTACTCTTTGCCATCCTCCAATAGGCATCTCGTCTGTTATTAATCTCCCAGAGTTCCAAGATACCCTCCAGGACTGACAAATAGGGAGAGACCACATAAGGAGCAATTTAACTCAGAGCCCAATTACTCATTTCAGGCAACAAATAAGGCCTTAGTTCAACTGCTGTCCAAATCCAAAAACAAATATACAAGTTTCTTCTGGAACCCATCTGAATCTACTCCTTTATTATGTGAAAAATAACCAGCAGGAAAAAAGGTAAGGCACTCTAGTAATTGTAGTAGTTCAGAGAACTGGTAATAACATTGGCTGGCCACGCCCTGAACTGGTCCCCTGCTCGGTCGCCGCTCGCTTACCCCGCCCATCTCATCAATGGCTTTTTTTTAACTTTTAAAAGCATTTTTTTCTACAGCTTCTTAAGGTTGTAGAAAAAATGCTTTTAAAAGTTTTTTTTAAAAGTTGGCCACGCCCACCCAGTCATTTTAACCCCCACCAAGCCACGCCCACAGAACTGGTAGTAAAAAAAATTAGAACCCACCCCGGTATAAACCATTTTAAAATCAGCATTGTCAGCAGTTTCAAGAGATAAGATGCCTGCAGCAGTTTAATATAATAACACTGTAGACATCTGGAGAGTTAGGAACTGGTATGGTATCAGCTTGGTATCTGTCTTACAAATGGTTCCCTCCTGACTGAAGCTCAACATATAAACCAATTAACAATTTTTGTTCTCAAGTTTTGTCTAACAATGTGGCTCTAGTGAATAACATCAGAAACTCATTCCATCTTAATTGTCTCTTATAATTAGGTTGAACATGTATTTAAGTGATCATGCTTTAACTTCAGCACCACAAACTTAGCTATTGTGTTTCCCCGAAAATAAGACCCTGTCTTATATTTTTTTTGAACCCTGAAATAAGCCCTTGGCGTTATTGCCATGCGCTCAAAAGCCCGATCAGGCTTATTATCAGGGGATGTCTTATTTTGGGGAAAACGGTATACACAACTTCTTCAGATTAATAACCAAGGATAGCAATTGCAACAATAACAAATGGTTAATCTTCCTAGCCAAAGCTGAGCTGAAACCAGGAAAATTTATTTATTTTATTTATTAGAATTTGTCAAACAAAAATGAGAACAAGAATAAAAGAAAAAATACAATGACAGGGGCGATAGGCACGATCGTGCACTTATGCACACCCCCTCTACTGACCACTTAAGTATGAAGTACGGTCCACAGAAGTCAATTTGCAACTGAAACTATGAAAATTTGTAGCTGAGACAACTGGATCAGGTAGAGCATTCCAGACTTTGACAACTCTATTACAGAAATCATATTTTTTACAGTCAAGTTTAGAATGATATTTCTAAATTGAGTTTAAAGCGGTTGTTCGCGCATGTATTATTGCGATTAAAACCAAAAAAAATCATTTACAGGTAAAGGATTACTATGTATATTTTTGTATACCTAGGTCTGGCTGCAAGTGACACAGTACTGAGTTATCCAAACCGAGATTTACCAGCCTAGTAGCATAGGGAATTCTATTGTGTACAGAAGAGTGCAAAACTTTTCTAGTGAAATACTTCTGAACCCGCTCGATTGTACTGATGTCAGATAAATGGCGGGGATTCCAAACAGTTGAACAATGCTCTAAGATTGGTCTAGCATATGTTTTATAAGTTCTAATTAGCAATATGGTGTTTCCAGAAAAAAAGCTTAGCAAAATTAAATTTACAACTCTTAATGCTTTTTTAGCAACACTGTTCCAATGAACTTTGGAACATAGGTCATCAGAAATAAGTACACCTAGGTCATTGACAAAGTGAGGGTCATCTGCTAGAGCAATACTACCTAGCTTATACTTGACATTCTGATTACGTTTACCAATATGTAAGACAGAGCATTTATTGATCGAAATTTGAAGTTGCCATTCAGACACATAGTCGAGATCACTTTGCAAAACAACAGAATTATCTGTAGTATTAAATAATTTTATGTCATTGGCAAAGAGGACGCAATTGCTTTAAGTTGATCACATAAGTTGTTGATATAGGACAAGAAAAGCATGGGACCTAAAACGCTGCCTTGCGGAACACCACTGTTAACTGATGCAGGATTAGACAGCGAATTTCCTATTTTGATATTCTTTTAGTGAAGATGTTGTCTCTCTACTAAAGAAATATTTTCTTCCTCTTTATCAATTGATCATTTTTTTATTTGCACATGGATTAACAAATAAAAAAGAAAATCACAATTAATTAAGATAAAAAGGAAAAAAATAATTGTTCTAAAATTGGAAGATATACTATGGTATACTGTACAAATTGTAAAACAGCATTTACCTGTAGTCAAAGAAGTAAAATAAAATGATCATGTATTGCCTAGCACAAAGGAGACTTCCCTCCCTCTTTAATTAGAGGAACATAATAATAAAGTGAAGGAAAGCACATATTCAGAAAAACATATTCTTGTACTAGTATCAGTCTGATTCTCATTGTTAACCAATCAATGGCAGGGATGCCATTACCACTATTACCTCATGGTAATCACCATCCCAACGATGCCTTGGAAGTGATGTCCCAGTGCCTGGAGGCCATGCGGGTCTGGATGGGGAGAAACAGGCTTCAACTCAACCCGTCCAAGACTGAGTGACTGTGGCTGCCGGCATCCCAGTATAGCCAGCTGGTGCCATCACTGGTTATTGGGGGCGAATCACTGGCCCCCATGGAAAGGGCTCGCAACTTGGGCATCCTCCTGGACTCACGGCTGTCTTTAGAAGAGCATACAACGGCCGTGGCCAGGGGGGCTTTCTATCAGGTTCACCTGATACGCCAGTTGCCCCCCTTTCTAGATCAGGACTCCCTACGCATGGTCACTCAAGCACTCGTCACTTCTCGTCTGGACTACTGGACTACATGAGGCTCCCCTTGGGGTGCACCCGGAGGCTCCAACTGGTGCAGAATGCGGCCGCACAGGGGATTATGGGAGCGACAGGGCACTCCCATGTGACACCTCTCCTGCGTGAGCTGCATTGGGTTCCAGTGGACTTTCGGGTGCGCTTCAAGGTGTTGGTAACCACCTTTAAAGCGCTCCATGGCTTAGGGCCGGGGTACTTATGGGACCGCCTTCTGCCACCAATTGCCTCCCACTGACCAGTTCGCGCCCACAGAGAGGGCCTCCTCAGGGTGCCATCAGCCAGACAATGTCGGCTGGTGACCCCCAGGGGGAGAGCCTTTCGTTGGTCCCTTAAAACTTACTTCTTTCAGTTAGCCGGGCTGGCCTGACTCCATGTGGGTTTTAACGTTTGATACTGATTTTAAATTGAAATGTTTTAAATTATGGGCCAAATTTTATAAATTATTTAAAAATTATTTTAACTTTTGTATACAATGTTTTTAGTTGGCTGTTCACTGCCCTGAGTCCGGAAGGAGAAGGGCGGTATAAAAATCTAAATAATAATAATAATAATAATAATAATAATAATAATAATAATAATAATAATGGTATCATTGTGTTCAGGAAAAAGAGTGATTAAAGGCTCAGCCTCATATCCCTCTAACTGCAGAACAAATGTGCTCTGTTTTTATGTGATAAGTTATCATAATGCTTTATTTATTTTATTTATCAAATTTCAATACCACAAATCATACATGCATGCCTCTGGCTTTATCTCATCCCTACAGACACAGCTATCACAGTGTAAGGTAGTCTTTTGCAATTCTGATTTAAAGTAATCCTTTCCTTATTCTTCTAACCATGACAAGGCATGAGAGCTTCCCACTTTAATAGCAATAGCACTTAGAGTTATATACCGAGTTACAGCCCTCTCTAAGAGGTTTACAGAGTCAGCATATTGCCCCCAACAATCTGAGTCCTCATTTTACCCGCCTTGGAAGGATGGAAGGATGGGTCAACTTTGAGCCAGTCAGGATCGAACCCCTGCAATATTATAATCTAACCACTGTGCCACAAGAGCTCTTTAATCTACCGAGGGCTCTCCCCCTCTCCAGTTGCTGCCACTGCCTTGACAGCCTGTAGGAGAAACCAGACACCTGCCAACAAATCTGCCTATGTAATGCTTGACTAGCACTTTCTGAAGCTCTTGTCAGGTACTCATGTACATGGGTTAGCACTCTTTTAAAAGATTGCTAGACTTGATTTTTAAACTCTTTAGAGTTTAAACATTTCAGAGAGTGATATACTTGCACAGAAGTTTGATTGAACACAAGAAAGAGAGACATGTTCTGTTGGCTGTCATCCTATCTACTTTGTAGGTTATTTCTGGGGGCATCTACTATGGCCACTCATTGCTAGCACTGTCATTGCCCTGCAGAAGAGTTGAGGACAGAGCTTGTTATGGATTAAACACTCCCTCCTGCTTCATCCCTTCTTCATGCCGGCAACTGTCAGCCAGGCTTGTATTTTTGGATATGGGTTTAGCACTCTCTCAAAAGTCTTGCTAGTTGGGTAACTTGACAGTTGGCCAAATCTGATAGTACGAAAGGACATGCCACTTCACCACACTTTAAAGAAGCAAAACCAAGAAAATTTACCGATCACTGCCCTTAATTTGTCCCAGGACAACTCACTGGCCTCATTACCAAAAAGAATAAAACTTGGGAGTTGGAACAACACATTTTCTGCCAGCATATTTTTCTGTCATCACAAGGCCTGCCAGATTGCATTTTAATGCAGCCATCTGGCTATGGCCTAAAACAAAAGGGGAAAAAATATTAAACTAGCCACAAACTAAGTGTAACTGCTTTTATTGTGTGAATAAAAATATATCAATAGGAAAGTAACATATACATGTTTTATAGCAGTATTCCTCAATCTTAGCCATGCCTGCTGTAAATTTGGGGAGTTCAAGTCCACACTTCTTAAAGTTGCTGAAGTTAAGAGAAAAACTTTACAATGGTCCAAAGTCTATTCTAGTGAACATATTTTCAGCAAGACAGATTGACTTCTCTTTAAGAACTGGTTCAGGCCAATTCAAATCTCTTTCTTAAAGGTAGAATTTATAATCTCACATATTTTTGTCTTTGCAGCTGTGAAATCTATGAACAATGGCAGGGTCTTGACGGAAGGAGCCAGATGATACAGGCATTTGTCCCCTGCCTCATACACAAGGAAACAAGCACAAGAAGGAATAAAAAATCAGGAATGGTAGAAAGTTGGAAAAGTACTTTGGACATACCAAAACCTAGGACCTTGTCCAAGTAGATACAGACCATTTGGACGCATAGATGCATGAATATGGTACAGCAGGCTAGGGTGGTACAATAATGATGACAATAATGAGACAAAAATTGAAGTACTCTATGAATGATGAATAAAAATATAAAGAATCAGCCATGAATTTTCATGACCAAAAACTGTCTAAGAAGAGCTAGACTTCTTCCTTTTAAACTGTAACAATATTCCATGACAAGTCTTATAAAAATCAGCTGATCAAAATCCAAACGGTCAAGTCCTTTAGGTTATAAAGTAAGAGGCAAAGAGCAGAGTAAGTTGTGTATGTGTGTAGCTGTCATGGACAGAAGGAATAACTTTAGAGGAACAGGAAGAAGTGATGCAACCAAAGAAATCTGAGTCCTACGCATGATTGTAATCTGAGACAAGTTATTACAAAAATAAAGGGAGAAAGAGGAGAAACACATTCAGATTTGCAATAAACTTAAAATAAAAATAAAAATAAAAAAGTTAGTATGCCAGGAAGGCTTGCTGACTACTGGAGAGACCAAACTGGCCTACACGAAAGACCAAACGAAGAACAGAACCGAGGCATGAGAAGACAAAGCACTACATGGCCAGTACATTTTAAAAAAAAAAATAGCAGGAAAAGCAGATAATAACAAGACCTGGCAATGTCTAAGAGCAGGAAAGTTAAAGAAAGAGATTGAGGGATTAATTCTGGCTGCACAAGACCAAGCCTTAAGGACAAATGTATACAAAGCCAGAATTGAGAAGACAGTAACAGATAGTAAGTGCCGCCTATGCAAAGAAACTGAAGAAACAGTGGACTACCTGGCAAGCAGCTGCAAGAAGATTGCACAGACTGACTAGAAGCGCAGCATGACAAACTAGCAACAATGGTGCATTGGAAGATCTGCAAGAAATATCATTTGCCTGTAAACAAGAACTGGTGGGACCATAAAATAGAAAAAGTCATAGAAAATGAAGAAGTAAGTTAAATTGCTCTGGGACTTCAGAATCTAGACAGACAGGTACCTGCCACATAACACCCCAGACTTAACAGTTGTCAACAAAAAGACAAAAAAAAGTCTGGATAGTGGATGTGGCAGTGCCTGGAGACAGCAGAATTGAAGAGAAAGAACTGGAGAAGATAACAAAATACAAAGACATACAAATAGAAATGGAACGACTATGGCAAAGTCAAGCAAAGGTGTAATAGGCAACTTGGGTGCAGTCCCAAAACAACTGGAGCACCACTTGAACACCATTGGCATTGACAAATTTGCCATCAGTCAATTGCAGAAGGCGGCCAACTTGGAACTGCTTCCATCCTGCGATGATATCTGTAATACCATCAAATATCCAGATTTGCCTATCCCAGGTCCTTGGTAAGAACTCGATAGGTAGACAAAAATGCCAAAACCAGTCTGAACATCTGGCTGACTGTGCGATGAATAATAATAATAATAATAGCATGCCTGACTTTCCTAGTCTGGTCTACCTTAAAGAGCAGACAGTAGCATGTAAGGGTGCACTATACTATTTGCTGCTTTTGCAAGCTATTTCTTTCATTTTCAACATTGGGATATCATTCTGGAATCAAGAAACTGCATGACAACTTTTGGTAGTTATCTCACTACTAATTTAGATAAGCTCTTTGGTTATATTACCAGGGATAACAAGTTGGTCAATGATGTGTGCTTCTATTTAGTGGTGCCGGAATTGAGAAATGCACTAACGAAATAATTGTATTCAAGCCATCACTTAATAAATCTATGCTATTGTTGCTGTTGTACATTATTGCTTTCTATGCTGATTGACACCACTTAGGATAAAGATCCTGAGAGGAATGAAAATAGGGTCTCTCAAGAAGTCTGTAGACCTAAGAGTCCAGAGTGAGCACAAACTTGGATTTTAAGATAGTCAGATGTTTTGTATTATAAGGAATTAAATGCTTAGGAAAAAGTAAAGCATACATTTAAACATCGAGAGAGCCACTTTGGTCTAGTGTTTAAAGCACAGGGCTAGAAACCAGGGGACTGTGAACTCTAGTTCTGCCTTAGGCATGAAAGCCAGCTGAGTGACTATTAACCAATCTGCCAGCCCATGACACAACTCAGGTGACAAGCCAGTCAGTTAATTCCTGTCGCAACCAATGAATCAACACTCTGGTTGATCTGAAAAAAGCAGATTCTGCACTTGTTCTAAAACGATTAGAAGAAAAGAAGTATATCTAAAAGTGAACTTTGCTGAGCAAGGTACACACATTTTTAACCACCAAGTGAATGCTTTTTAGTCTTGGACAGTATGCATTCACCATTTCAGTTATATTCTGGTCTAGCATGATACAAGGACTTATATTTGATAAAACAATACACAAATATCGCTGTAGGACCATGTTTGGATTTTCACTGTAAATGCATTTGTTTGAAGCTTCCTCAGTCCAAAATAATCCCTGCCTATAAATAACACTTTGGGGACAATTTGTTTTCTGCAAATTTGTTTTCCATATGTATATTACAGAGGTTTTTATATGTAGGACTACTGGTAGATAGTCATGTGGATTCCTAACTAACCTGAAGTAGCACAACCAAGATGCAGATTTATAGGCTTATATGGAACACAGCCTATGAAAACAAAGAAGGTTATATAGAACTACTGAAATAGAAGTAAATAGAAGGAATTCCAGTTTTTTACTTCTCTGCTTGATGTCTCCAAGACAAATTAAATGGGATAAAGTCTCAAGGCCAGATATTTGCCATCTTAGAAACTAGACTTAATAAAGGGATAAAATAGTTTCAGCAACAACCCCAAATGAATTTGGCATCTGCGTTTAATTGCTTTCTCTCATAAAAGCGAATGGTTGTGATTAATTTCTAATCAGACCATAATTTGGAGGAGAGCATTGCTCTGTACACAAAGAACCACAGTGTATTACAGAATATTCATCCTGCCTTCTGTCATTTCCTATCAAAGCCAGACGTGATGGGGAGGCCATAAAGAAAAGAACTGAGCCATTTTTTGAACACCAACTACTTTAGCTGCTAAGTAGGGTTTAGCACAAGTTGCTAAGTAGGACCAGCAAATGTTACAAAGTACATGTAAACTGTGTGGGAGAGTTAAGTTATTGAAAGGTATACCCCAAATTCCCTGCTAAATCCCTTGATCAAAATTCATCCTTCATCAGATTCATCAGAAGAGGCAGAAGTGCAGAGCAAAAGGTGCAGTCTTTGATGCCTGGCTGAACATTATGCCAGTGCAGTATGTCTTGTGGTCATCTTTTCCTTCAATCCTGTAGGTGATTAGCTGAACACTTGCCACTTCTTTAGTAACCTTGTTTTGAAACCTGTTACTATCTCTGCATCACCTGCATGTCAAAAATCCAAATGTACATCTCAAATGCTCTGGGGCATGAAACGTGTAAATTAGTAATAATATAAGCAGCCTGAGTTTAAAAGGCTGTATTACCTAGTACAGTATTATCTATGCTCAAAAATAACTCCTGCTGAGCTCACTGAGAATGTAGGTATAGGAGTGCAGTTTTACACAGTATGCATACATAGTCACACTGTCTCTCTTCCAAACTCTGCATGCATAGAATTGGAATAGATAAATTTGGGTAATGACAACCAAGAGGAAATGGACAATGCAGTTCTATTACTGGCATGTTTTAATGAGATGAGATTTTTGCATGATTTACTAGTTGGGAAAGATTATTTTTAATGAAAACAATTACAAAACATTTGTAAATTTCTTTATATGTTCAACAACCTTACTCTGGCAAGATAAAACCTGCCATTAATTTCTTGCATTTCAAACAGAAGATGAATTTAGTAGAAGCTTTCTGTTCTTACTGTCATTTACAGCCTAAAGCTTCTTTCTGAAAAGCCAAGATTATCCAAAAGCTCCTATGGGATGTTGTAAAGTGGCATAATTCAATGCTACACTAAGAAAATTAAAAAGATGTGGGTAGAGATAAACTTTCTTCTACAAATATTTTAACATAAAGGCGTGGCCAGGGACTACTTCTCTATCCCACTTTCCTGACTAATAATAGGAATAGTGCATTACTTGTCAAATTTGCATGATCCAGCTAAATGAGCTTATCTACCCTGAATATTTAATAAAGCTCAAAGGTATATTGGACAGTAACAATAATATGTACAGACTCATTATAATTCACAGCTCATCTCTGTCTTAGAAGACTAGAAGACATAATTTAATGCTGCAATAACAAACTCTTTCATTTTTTATGCAATAACCACTGCTACATTCTAAATGCCGAACTTTATTTTTGTCTAGGTTACCAGTACGAAAGAGGACAAACACATTTACCTTTTTTTTACCTGCAAGATTAGCAGGTTCTTCTGAAATCTTCCATACTTATAATTGTCTCCCTCCACCCCGAATCACATATTTTGTAATGCTCCAAATACTTCACTATTTAAAATAAAACAGTGTTTATGTTTAAAAATAGTGAGCTCTGTGCAATCTGCAGTGAATGGCATGACATCATCATTTGCACTTGTTCTTGTTTTTCAAGAACAGGGATTTGTTTGCTCTCTTTGCCAGCATTACTGCAAAAGCCTGGCTGATATCATCAAGATCAATAGAAAACAATGGTCCTTAACACATCAGGTTGGATCTGTTTTAATGAATTTCTTTAGGAACTGCTGTGGAGCTTGTTCCTCGCAGATAAATCAGATTAAACTTTTGGAAAAGCAAGATAAATAACTGCTGCCAGGGCTAGAGAAATTGATGAGAAATCTATTAACATTCCCCATTCATGCTTTCCAGTGTTTATGCTCCCTAACCTATCAACACATGACAAAAGAAATATTGCAGTACTTTTTATGGGAAAAAGCCTAGAACAAATGGAACATTTAGAAGAACTTATTAACTTTATTAATTAAACAATAATATATGTTATCCTTGAAATAACATATATTCTCAGATCAGCCATCTCCATTGCCATTCAATCAGATGTCTGGAAATTCTGATAGTTGCTCTCCTAATATTTCTTGAAGAGAAATCATGCTTGGATTTAAGAGCGCTACATCCTGCTGCCGAAGAAGTGCTTCTTTCTGCAAGCTCCTCCCAGAGATTGTTGAACAAACTCTGGCTATTGGCATGACCAGGGATCATAGAGTAACAGCTTTCCCTTTAGACTGCAACCAAAGGATTCATTGATGTAATATTTTCAAAAGTCCTGATGACATGTTAGAGGGAAAAAGCCCAATCAATTACTATAGAAACATATTAAATGTATTATACATACAGTAACTTGGTTTCTCCATTAAATTAATTTTATTTGTCATATTAAATTTAACAGTTGCATTAATTCATATAAGGAAAAATGTAATTGGTTGGATGGTTTTGGCACAAAATAGTGGGTAAGGAACAAATCAGTTAGAATTCATACTGGTTATGGAAATCAATTAATATAGTTAAATAAACTTCAATAGATTGAATCCTATGTTCTTGTATTTCAATTTTTGAAATAGTACTTTTTTAGTTTCTTCACTGGGTTAGGTAACGTTCAAAATTCCTGGGACAAAGGAAAAAGTTACGGATAAATCCTGCTTTAGGTTTCCCCCATACACTCCTCATGTCAGCTGGAAGCTTAAAGAGGAGAACAACATCTACAGCAGGCCCCAAACTGGCCAGAACTTTCCTGGATCAAGAGTTTTCAAGTTTGATTCCAGCAAATGTTCTTACATGAAGAGGCACTTTGAATTCTTCAGTTAATAAAATATTCCCATATTTGTGCTTTGTAGACAGTGGCCTGGACAGCATGGTTAGCAGCATGGGCATCTGCAGGAGGGAGAAAGGGGGAGGGATGACAATATGGTTGAGATGACCCAATCACGAGAATGCCACAACTTAAATATATTGTATAAGTTCTTAATTGCAGAATTTGCATGATTAGTTCATCTCATATGTCTTTGGTTAAATAGTGTCAGACATCAACCTTTAGCTATTAAACTACATTCAAGATTTTGCTTTTGACCTGTAAAATCTGAAGCTATTGGGAACTTTAGATACCTAAGGGGCCTCCTTCCCCATTATACTTCATCAGTGAGAGTCAGTCAGGGACCTTCTGCATGTGTGAAGAGCCACAGGAGGCCACTTCACAGTGACTTATGGAAGCTTTTCTCTACTGTGTCATTGTCAGTCTAGAATAGTCTTTCCTTGGACATATGTGGGGCTCCTGCTGTTTTAGGCTTCTCTTGAACATCGTTCTTGTTCAAGCATTCTCTACAATTACAGCAAGATGAATAGTTTTGTCTTCTGCTTTTGTCTTCCTTTTTTCTATCCTTTATAGTACGTATGGTTCTTTGGACAGTTATGAACTAATGGAGTCTACCAAGTATTTTATATACTAATTATGAATACTAACACCAATATATCACCTATCAAATAATTCCCCTAATTCTGGTCAGCAAATAGATTTGTGCTTGATTTCCTTTCTTAAAGTATATGAGCCATTTTATTGTTAAAAACAACAAATTGATCCAGGAATAGAAATTACACAACACTGAAAAATCTCCTTTGGAATATTTCTCCTCTGCAATATAGTAATTTATATTCAAACAATTTAAATATTATTAGAACAGAAACAATAACTGTAGAATATAGTTTCATGTTTCTTTTCAATTATACATAATTAGAGTGGTATTCAAATATCTACTAGTCCTCAATGAGCATATGAGACTGGCTCTGAATATGCAATTGATTCAGGGGTTTTTTCATTTTTCTTTTCATTTTATCCTACTTTTTTACTGCGGTAGAATATAATGTAATAGTTTGCATCGCCTCTCAAATCCCCCCCCCCTCCATATCCAATTTGAATATATTCTTACTGGGCAGACATTTTTCAGTCTTGACCACCATCACCCAAGAATAAATTCCATTAAAGAGAATGGGCTATCTAAGCAAAATTACAATGGGTTATCTTCTAAATTTCCAAAAGGTAGCTCATGTTGCCCTATTATTACATAAAAAGTTTGTTTCCCCTTGCTTCCAGTATTTGTTTTTATATCTCTGTAACTACTTGCAGATGCTGAGGAAAACAACTCTATTCTTTTTCCTCTTCCTTTGCCACTTGTCTCAGAGCAAATGGGCAAAAAAGATATTGTTGCTTATATTGGTAATTGGAAGCTTGAGAAAATTGATTCTCTGCTCAATAGAGCTTCACCCAGACTTGTCCTTATAATAGTCATGTGATCCCAGATCAGGTTTGAGAGCAACAAAGTGGGTGAACATATGTCAAATGGGCCCTTTTGACCAGAAGCCTGGAAAGGACTCTGCCAGAGATCCTACATTCCAACTAAGACCAGGGACCAGTAGTCTGTGATACAATAGAAAGCAGCTTAATAAGTCTATATGCTTTGAAAGCCAGGTACACAATGGGTGATAGGGCTAAGTAGCAAAAACACTTAAAGGTAATAAAGAAGTAGAACTTAATATTGAAATCTACTTGCTGTTTGTTTGTTTGTTTGTTTGTTCTCCAGAAGATATAGTATGGTGCTTAGAATTCAGGATGGAATTAAAGAATACACAATATACATAAACTGAAAGCATGCATGCAGTTTGAATGCGATAATAGGCATGATTTATTGTAAATTTTAGTTTGCCTCGTAACAGAAAGCTACAGCTAACTTTGATACTCTAGCAATCGTATCCAGGTGACATGTCTTCAATAAACAAGAATAGTCCAGCCTAATGAAACCCCCCAAAACATTTGCAAAATACTTTTATTATAATAATAATAAAAGCCATCCATGCTTTTTTCAATCTATCATGCAAATGGTTGCAAAATGAATGAAATCTTGAAGAATGTGTGTTTTCTGTGGATGCCCCAGAAAAAAAAGTTCTGCAGCTTTTATATAGACATTTAAATACGAGCCTTTATGGAATGACTTCAAGAATGAAAATTAACAAAAAGGAGGTATGTGTTGTTTCTCATGTAACTGTATATTTATAAATCCAGTATATAGCATTCAATGATATGGATATAGACATCTTTCTGCTTTAACCGGATCAAAGCAAATAAGATTTTTTTTTCTTTTCTGGAAATTTTGCTTAACAGAATAAACTAAGATATGTAATATCTTATGTATTCGTTTATATGAATCACTTTAATATTTAGAAAAAATATTGTACCCCATAATTTCTTTTTGGTGACTCAGAACATAAGCAAAAAAAAAAAAAGGAGTTTCATTCTATTCTATCTGGGTGGTTCTGATTAGTGATTTAGTAAAGCATGGCTTTCATTTCATCACAGTTCCAAGAACTGAAATAATTACATTTGTTATGATACCTGGAATGGCTTGTCAGAATGCAGCTATCACTAATGACTCTTAATGGCACTCCAGGACTATACCACAACATCCAAGAAAAGCATACAACTGCCCCACAGAAAGGTCACCTGCAAATGAAGCACCCATATCCCAGCATGAATGTGAACAGGTGAAAAGTATGACATACCTTATCGTTTGTCTGTTACCAAGTCAAACCCAAGGATGATGTCACGTTAGAAAGAAAAAGCTGGAGAGCCTGCAAAAGAACACACCCCCAATTAAAATCGTTACCTTGAAAAGGTCTTTCCTTTTGTTCCACATCTGAACATACATCCCGCTTATTTAAACAAAAACAAAAACACCCACAACAAAACAAGAGTGATCCACAATGCCTGCAAAAATCTACCAAGCCCTTCCAAACATAAAACAGACTCCATGTAATAGAAATATGCATCCACTCCTTGCTTTACAAAAAGAGTCTGAACCGATGGATGCTGTTTACAGCAGGAAGGGCTCCAGTAAAGCAGCATATTGCAGGTATTTCCAAAGGGATGCACACAAAGCTCATGGTGAAACAAAGGGAATAAAAACATTACCAGCTTCTGTGTCGAAATGCCACAAAGGCATATCCTTAAATAACTGCAGCTTAATTATTCTCCCAATGAATGCATTAACATCCGTGAGCTCGCAGTCTATTTCCAGACAGACACAGTCTGCTAGCCACCAGCTTGTAGCTGCCGTATATATGTCGGGGGGAAAGAAAACCGCACATCAGATGAAGTCCCCACAGTGATGAAATGGAGAAGAGGCCGCATGGAAGACACAGACCGAGCTTGCTGGCCGCAGAAATTTCCAGAATGAAGGCGAGGCTGCCAGTTCAGCCATCATTCATTTACAAAAGGAGACTGCATTCGCCTCAGTGAAAGCAGGTTCTTGAAAGGGTCCTGAGTGCCTGATAGGCATTTTAATTGCACCAAACTGAAACATGAGCTGAGCAATCAGGCCCCAAATCTCAGAAAAGCCAGCAATTGGATTTCTTTTGTACATCAAATAAAAACTGCATACACAGACAACGTGGCTTATGAAATGTAATTTTAGATGTCCAAGTTTTAATATATTTTAATTTTATGGAGTGCACTGCTACTCTCATCTTTCCCTCTGTGAAAAGGTTTCTTTTCACTTTGCACCTTCCCGTTATTTTCCCTCTTTGATTCATAAAGAAACAACACTAATTATAACCAAAAATATATTGTATCAGATCATGTATCACCAATGCTCTGATTTGAAAAAAAAATCACATACTCTAGTAAAAGGTGGGCTAGTTCACTATAATAAAGAGGAGCTCACTGTTATAGATACAAACACTCTAAATTAGTTAAAAGAGCTCTGCCGGGGATTGTAAACACTAGCTGAAATATCCTACGCAAACACATTTTAAAACGCATATTGTTGTATGACAATTCAGAGTTAACATATATGAGCCATCCTATCAAATCACTGCGGTTTATGTACTTATAAATATTAAGAATGAGCAAATATTTTCATTGATTAAGACAAATTTGGGGGGCAGCAGATACTTCTCAACAGACTAGATATTCCTCTTTTTTTCCTTCAAAATCTCAACCATCTATTTTGAATGTTTACTTACAAATAGATCTCGCTGAAATTAACAGGATTAATTTCCAAGTAAGTATGCAACTGTGAGGCTAGCAAGCTACAATTGCAATTAACCTCCAAAACATAGAAGATAGTCTGTCAAATTATTGGAAAATGTTTTGAAAAATATTTTCTCATAAGTCTCTTTTAGGCATACAGTATCTGGGCTTGTCAGATTTCAGAAAGTTCAGAAAATGTAATAGGGACAACAAAGTCTTTCTGAATGTCAGTTCCAATTTATTTAAAGCATCTTCTGAGAATAAATGTGTGCAACTGAACTACATGTATGTTTTAGTGACTAACATAAGAATCAGGGGGTTGAAATAAATATTGTACAGCTATTGTACATTTGTACAGCTAAGAGGTTCCTGCTCCCCAATCATTTCTAGTACAATGTACAGATTTCAGTTCATCCCAAACTTCCCTGTCTCATAGCTCACTTACCTGAGGGAAAAGGCTTTTGGGGGGGAAAGGGTTTAGAAAGATAAAAGGGCAAAAAAGGCCGGAGGGGGGGATTTCCACTGGAACTGATGCTGAAGTAGAGAGGGTTAAATGAAATTCCTAGCATCACCATCTTTATGGAATTCTTTCCCTATGAGTCAGAAAAGGGTTATTTGGGTAATCGGTGGAACATCTTGGTCTATGCAGGAATCCCAACTGAAGCATCTCCAACAAATGGCAGCCCAACCTTTCCTTGACACACCCAGGGAAGGGGACTTCTTAAACCTCTCAAGGTTCTTGCCTCCATTGCTGTCCTGCTCTTATTATTGCGAAAGTTTTGGGTTTTTTTATCATTCAACCAACATCTGCCCTTCTGCAAGTTACATTTATTATTCCATGCCTTCCTCTCTAGGAGAAGACAGACCAGGCCTTCTCCCCCAACCCCAACCCCCCACCCCAGTGACACATCTTTTCAGATACTAGAAGAGTTATCTCCTCACTTCTTCGTCAGGATTTACTTTTCTAATCCCCTGCTCACTCTCACCTGCCTTCTCTGAACCTGTTCTAATTGCTCTTATCTTGACCATTACCAATAAAATAGAGCAAACTGTATTTGCATTTTGGAGCAACATTACATTGTTGATTGCCATTCAATTTCTAATCAACTATTATTCCAAAAATAAAATTCCCAATTATTTTTACTAAGCTGTGTTTTCTTCCATTCTATACTGTGCATTTAATTTCAACCCCAGTTATTAACAAAATTGCTGAATAATACATGAATATTCCCTGGTATTGATATCTGATTGATAGTTCTATAAATTCCTGGTCCCTCATTTGTCCTTATAACTATAGAGGCAACATTTTTCCTGTATTGTCCAACAACAATACAACATTTATTGTTGTATTGTTGTTGGACTTCTTTGGTATTGTAATTTTAGTCTATCTTCTTTTTTAAGAATTGCAACTCATCTCAAAATACCTATGCAGCTCTCCATTGGCTGAACACGAACTGGTCAAAGGGTGGGGGGGAGGACTGGGATGAGGGGGAAAATACGATATCAACAAGAGAGTAAAAGAATTGAAATGGAAATGGGCTAGTCACATAGCAAGAAAAATTGATGGCAGGTTGACCAAGGCAGTCATAGAATGGATCCCACTTGAAAAAAAGCATCCATGAAAGAGACCTAAAACAAGATGGATCGATGACATCAGCAAGTATTACCGGCCCAATTGGAAAAAGAAAGCTCAGGACCGTATTGGTTGGAAACATGTGGAAGAGGCCTTCATCCTGCAGGGGGTAGATAATGGCTGAAATGATGGTGGTGGTGGTGGTGGTGGTAGTGATGGTGATAAAAATGCTTTAAGTAATAGCAATTCTGCTGACATTTTAATATTTAATATTGTAAAATTATAGTATGTAGGAAAACTATTTATGAAAAGACTCTGGTTGTCATGTTGGAAAGCAGAAATTGAAACGACTGCACTTCAAGAGCCATAGGTTTCCTTGATCAGTTTTTCTTTGATATTTTATTTTATTTTTTTTATTTATATTTATATGCCGCCCTTCTCCGGAGACTCAGGGCGGCTTACAATGCGTTAAGCAATAGCCTTCATACTTTTTGTATATTTATACAAAGTCAGCTTATTGCCCCCACAAACCGGGTCCTCATTTTACCCACCTTAGAAAGGATGGAAGGCTGAGCCAACCTTGAGCCTGGTAAGATTAGAACTCGCAGTAATTGCAGGCAGCTGGATGTTAAATGCTGCCTAATAGGAGGCATTAGCCTGCTACGCCACTCAGGCTCCTGTTTCTCTCTATTTAACTCTCTCTATTTAACTGTTTCTCTTCTGTCAATTATTAGATTCTGTCCCCTGCCCATTTTGAATTATATATTCTGAATCCCACTAGGATCAAGATAAAAATTGCTGCTGGATTTGTCATGTAATGTTGAAATAAGACTGAATAGTATCTATCTTCATGCCTGGGAAGCATGAACAATCAATCACAATTCCTTAAAAGCCTAGCTTTTGTATCTGAAAACAAGGATACATTCCCAGTTTATTGATAATTTTCTTTCTTTCTTTCTTTATTACACTTATTTATTGGCTGCCCAACTTGCCATAGGGTAGCTCATACACTTCCTATCTTTAAAATATTATTAGATTGGAACAATGATGATTATGGGTTATTAAGAATACTAAATCAAATCTAAATCAAATCTAAATCTAAATCTCAAAAAATAATAATTACAATACTGGAAGTACAATATCAAATTACTTATTTGAGCTAAATGTTGAACACTTTATTCTTGATTTGTTTATTTCTAATTTAGATTTCCAAGGCCATGCTGCTCAACAATGACTATGTAATTGCAATTGCTCAGTTCTGAGCATTAAAAATGTTTTGATTCAAAAGGAATGTGCTTTTTCTTTTTTAGCATCAGAATCTGACTTTAAATAAAATATCTAGGACATAGCTATTTTTTTAAAAGTGCTTACAATCACTGAAATTAGTTAAATCAGTTTCTAAAATATATTATTTCTAATTTTTTCTTTACTAATGTATAAGTTTCAGATAAAGAAATATTATTTTTATGGTTTACCTGATTGTACACCTTGGGATGGAAGCTGTATAAATATGGAGAGATTGGTGATTACTGTTATTATTCAGTATAAAAAGGAGAACAGTAATCAATTATGCATTTATTTATACAAGTAGGCTTCTTTTCCACCAACAGGCACTCAAAAGATGCATAAGCTAATAAAATCATTCATGTCTGAATCTAAAATAAAATTAAAGCTTCTGGATTAACATTACTACAACATATAGCAATTAAATTACAACAACATATTTCAATTAAATAGTTTAGGAGAACTAAAACAATTTTTAAAAGAATCAAGTCTACTGTAAGCTTTAAAAAGTGAAAGATAATAACGTATTTGTAGTCCTGGCACTGTCAGAAATAAGACCTATTCGGCAAGGTGGTCTCTGAGATCAGCTACAGTCAATGACAGTCTTCCTGGTTAGACCAGACAAGAAATATTACTAGATGAGCTAAATCTACTTTATCGTAAAGTTACATTAATAGAATGTTGAAAGTCTGAAGGTACAAAACTTCCCATCATCACTTTTAACTCCTTGATCCCTGGGGGGAGGGGTCCTTCCTAAATTTCTTCCTCTGACTATTAAGCCACTGGGGGTTCCTCCCTCTCTTGTCAGTTTCCTAGACAGCATCTCTTCTCCTCTTTCCCCAAGGTCATTCCCATAGTCCATTACAGTCAATCTTCATTATTTGCATATTCTTCAGTTGTGAATTCATCTATTTGTTAACATTTATTTATAACTCACAAATCAATACTCTTGGAGTCACCCAATGCACTCAATGTTCCTAACTGAGTTTGAGCAAGGCCTTCTCTCATATTGATGATCTTACTTGCTAAAAATGTGCCCCGGCCTAGTGTTCCTAAGCATAAGACTGTGATATGCCTTACAGAAAAAATATGTGAGGTAGATAAGTTTCATTCAGGCATGAATTATAATGCTGTTGACCGTGAGTTCTATGTTAATGAATCAAAAATATGGTACATCCAGGAAAAAAAAAGGCAATTTGCTGATCAGCCTGTAAGCATCTGGAATTTGCTAAAGTAACATCTATAGTGCATGATGAACCTATGGAAAAAGATCGATTGACTAATATAGCTACATTTGCAAATTCTTGAAACGATGGCCAATTTTTTTTTAAAAGTGTGGCAGACAACATTATTCTGAGTCTGAAAGTCAAAGAAGTTTATGGTCATGTTATCTAGGGACAGGCTAATGCTGGCTGGCTCACGCATTTCAAAAGGTGATACAGCATGAAAAATGTTAAACTTGCAGATGAGGCAGATTCTGCAGATCAGGAGGATGTGCAAGAATTTTAAAAATATCCTGTAAGTGTTATGCAGGGAAATGATTATGTGGAAAAGCAAGTTTTCAATGCTGATGAAACTGATTTGTTTTACAAGCACGTTGGCAAATGAACCTACACAACAGAAATGGCCTCCAAAGCCCCTGGCTTTAAATCATTCAAAGACTGTGCAACCTTGTCTGTGTGTGCCAATGCCAAGTTCAACTTTAAGTGCAAACTCTTAATGGCATACAGAGCCCCAAATCCACAAACACTTAATTGGAAAAATTTGAACAATATGCCATTGGAGATTGAACGAAAAATGTGGCTGACACCAGACTCTAGTAGACTCATTCTACTAGAATGCAGAAGTTGAATATGCTATTCTGCAGGGCAAAACTTCTTGCTTTGGATAAATTTTGGAAAAAGTCCCAGTTCATTGTTCAAACTCAAAAATGCCCACCCTAATATGGAAGTTCTTTTTATACCCCCAAACATTATGTTTCTCATTCAACCCCCCAATCAGGGCATAATGAAAGCTTTTGAGGTGCACTACATGAGGGAGTTTTATAGGAAAGTTTGCAAGGCTCCTGGCCCATACCAGGAAACCACCATGATGGACTATTGGAAGTCAGCCACCATACACAACCTTATTGGTTATGTTGGCATAGTCTGGGAAAGCATGAAGTGGGCTATGGTTGGAAAAATGTTGGGCCAGGTGTCACAAATAATATAAAGAAAAGTGTCAAAACCACATGCATACTGCATGGTAAATGTGAAGAAGACTTCAATGACCTAAAGGAAGAAGAAATGGAAGAAATTTTGGCAGAGAAAGCAGTAGAACTCACAACAAAGAGAATGAGGTGGCAAAACAAGGCATGTCATGGAATGTGAGAATGACCTTGGGGAAAGAGGGGAGGCGATGTTGCTTAAGAAACAATCAGAAAGAGAGACAGAAACCCCCCCACCCGTACCCCATGGCATAATGGTCAGAGGAAGAAACTTAGGAAGGACTTGCCCTAATGGATCAAGCAGGTAAAGGTGGCAAAGGAAGTTGTTTATATCGTCAGACTTGCAAGATTCTGTTAATACAGCCCTACGATACAGTAGAATTAGTTCATCTAATCCCGTTTCTTGTCTGGTTTAACTGGGAGGGCTGACAGCATTAGAGTCAATGAGGAGGACAGTGATTACAGTCAGTCTGAAACTCGAAGAATTGTCCCTCTTACAGCAACCAAAATATTAAAATGGAATTTGGCCTTGGGGGAGGGGGGGAATCAATGACATGGAAAAATGTGACCCTATGTTTGAATGCAGCTTCAAATTTAAGTTCCTAATTTCCACCGTGTTCATCTTACCCAGAGACACTTAAAAACGAGGCAAAAAGCCAAGCAGACAAGGCTGATGTATTTTTTCAAGTGAGTTTGGGAGAGAAAATCGCCGACACCATCAACAAATCACAAAAGCCAAACTCCTCAGGCAGATCTGCCAGATGTCAACATGCTACCCTAATCAATGTCTTCCTCTTCAACCAACTTCTCTCTTGGTTTTGTTGGAACAGGCTAAGGTGAAGAGGTTTAACCCTACAGTACCCCACTGCCGTATCACACATCCTACAGCTCCATCTGAAGGAAGATTTTTATGAATGTTTTTATAAAACTTTAAATGCTTGATCTTCATTTAATTTTAATTTTTCCATGACTTTTTAAATTATTTCTAAGAAATAGCTGCATTAAATAAGGTACCTTTAAACAGAAACATGCATGAAGCAAGGTTATGTATTGCTCAGCTGATGACATTCCTTTTAATGAGAAACTAAAACATTTGGAGCTAGAAGCAACAAAGTGTCTTTTCTCAACATGCACAGCTAGAATGATCTATGGGCTTTTGAGCACACAAGACTGCAGAAGAGCCCCACCAAAATCATCAAAGTTACCAAAGTTGTAGCATAGGAAGGATAAAGAAAATATTGTAAATTGTACTGTTACAGTCAGAATGTCAACATCTGATAATACAAGGGTATGATCTTACTATCGTCTGACCCTATAAATTCCTCATTTCCACAAAAGCTCCAAGCCCATCTTATTCTAGTGATATCAACACCTCTGATATAAATAATGTCCTTTATTGTGCCCATGGTTTTTTACACCATGGAAAATGCAACAGTCTGGTTTCTATTTCCTATCTCCTTATGCTTCATGATCATCAAGCTGTTCTGATTCATTTGCTCTGCCCAATAAACCTTTCAGAACATAAAGAATGGGTAGACCATTTGTCTCCTACAGTATGCATATGTATGATCTCACCCTTGGTCATAAAGTGATAATTGCTTCCCACAAATTTAGGCATAACAGATGAGGAGAGAGACAGACATGTACATGCACATGTGTGCACACACACCATTCATATGAACGAGAGAGAAAAAAAAGAAAAATACATATACAATTTAAGAGCCTGCAGGATAACTATTAGAAAATACTAAAAGCCCAATTCCATTTAATTTTGAAAAGGAGGCAAAAATCTCATGATTGAGAGAGCTATCTTCCTCAGAAAGTAATATTCCATAGCCAACCAAGTAACAAAAGCTTGTTTTATGTTTTTTTAATTCATGATCCAAATCAAATAAAATCCACCACCAACACCCACAATGGCCAAAATGGTTGGACAGGTTCCATTTTTTACAGCAAAAAACAATATGTTATGACATCTTCTCCCTATGGAGCCACAGTTCAATCCATAATTATGCATTGAATTTCCCACATTTCCAGGCCTGTTTCTTCTCATTAAAATCCATAAAATCAGAATTAGATTCCATGGGCAATAAATAGCATTAGATGTATTAGTGAGGGGAAAAAACTGAACTATTTATGCTATGAAGGAGATTATGCAGATAGTCCTCACTTAACAATGGTAATTGGGATGAAAATTTCCCCCATTTGGTAATGTACTCATAAAGCACAATGTCATGTGACCATACTACTTAACAACTGTATGTTCCAGCACTTTCCAGTTACTATCATTAAGAAAGGCCACACTGTTAAGCAGGATGTCACATGATTGCAATTTCTGACTTCCTACCAACTTTCCCCATTGACTTTGCTTGTGGGAAGCCAACAGAGGAGATCACAAATTATGACACATGACTGCAGGATGTTGTGTCATCAAAAGTTCAAGGACCAACTACCACTTGGCTATTGCAAGCTGAACAAGTGGTGGTTAAATGAGGATCACATATTACTCTCACTTTTAACCATCTCTATGGTCCCTATGGGATAAAGAAAGAGAAATAGGATAGGTTTATAGGAAACTCTTTCAGTCTCAGGTATCAGTCTGAAAAATAATCAGTGGATGAAGTCCTGCTTTTCTTCCCATCCTTTTTTGTCCCAAAGGTGCTTTTTTTAAAGAGGCAACTGACTTCCTTTGTGTTTCCTTGAAGACATTTCGCTTCTTATCCAAGAAGCTTCTTTAGTTCTGAAATGAGAAGTGAAATGTCTTCAAGGAAAAACAAAGAAGTCCAGTTGCCTCTTGAAAAAGCACCTTTGGGACAACCAGGACCTGGATGAATGAGAATCCACATAGATATTCCCATCCTTTTGTTTTTGTCTTCCAATATCATATTTGCTCATCTCATTTTGGGCAAATTTCATTCAAATTTTTCAAAGTAATATAATTCTTAGACTGTTTTATGGTCAGCATATTTATCACCTTACCAATTTAGGCCCTCTCTTTTTGGTACTGTTTTTTTTTTAATTTATTGGTTGGTTGGTTTTCTAATTTGTTTGTTTACCTGAGGACTCTTCAGCAGTAAGAAAAGATACAGGCCAGCTATCACTGACGTACAAGATTTGAGTTGGCCTGATTGGATTGTTCATAAAATCATGCAACTGCTTTCTTTCTTTCTTTCTTTCTTTCTTTCTTTCTTTCTTTCTTTCTTTCTTTCTTTCTTTCTTTCTTTTCTTTTCCCTCTCCCTCTCCCTCTCCCTCTCTCTCTCTCCCTCCCTCTCTCT
>WNWU01000006.1:49730424-49780559 GCA_012654045.1 Ptyas mucosa | reverse complement strand
CTCTCTCTCTCTCTCTCTCTCTCCCTCCCTCCCTCCCTCCCTCCCTCTCTTTCTTTCTTTCTTGACCTCTTCTGGTTATCTTTTTTCTCCACAATGATAAGATGCATTCATGGAAATAATACGTACAAGATTTCAAATTATGCAGTGGTGTTCTGAATATTTTTTAAGAGCCAAAGAATAATACATTTAACATAGTATGTTGATTCGTATGAAATTCTTACAAGTCACTCCATAAATTGTTCTAGCCCCAGTCAGAACATGCAGGATTGGCTACTGTGGGCAAAGTCCACTTGATCTACATTCATGATGTGAGAAAGGGAAGCTAGTAGTGAGATAAAGCCTTAAAGAAGCTCCATGGCATCTGACAGGCAAGGAAGCTACTTGTCTTCCATGGAATGCAAGCTCTGTCTTCATACATTGGCCAGAAGGGCAACATGGATTCTAAACATAGTGGTACTTGGGAACAGGGCCAAGCAAAGCTGATTCCTTCATGTTAGAGGATTAAGACCCAAAGCAAAACAAAGCCCATAAAGCCACAATTGATAGCCAAAGAGACCGGAGGAAATATCAAATACTTGGTTTCTGAAATAGCACAGAATTTCCAAAGGTCAATCAACTAAGGAAAGCCCAGTCCAGAAGGCACAAAGGGGCTGTATCAAATAATGTAGCAGAAAATACATTATAGAATGTAGCCCAAATGATTTATTACTTTTATATGCTTTAACATGACAGGTCTAAATAAAATGGTAACTGTTATAAGCTGCTATTGTTATTCTGCAATCTTCATTAATGAGCTGAATCTTCCAAGCCTCAGAAAGTTGGTTCAACCTCTGCTACTCTGCTGTATGGAACCTTCTTTTTCTTTCTAGTAATGCTCTCCTTGTTTTAAAGTTAAATATTAACAATTTAAGAAGCTTAGACAGTCATTTTTTATTTAATTAGTATGGTCAGTTTAACATCAAATTACATACAACTTACTTGATTTCTTATTCGGTTTAGCCTGAACTGAGTCAAGTTCTGCAGTTCATATCAAAGGAAATCATGAAATAGTTTTAGTACATGCCGGTTTCATTTGTCTTATTTGCATTTCTAGAAAGATGAATTTGAATTTTATTAATTGCTTAATCTACTACATGAAAAGAAAACTAATTACTTCTTTTCTGTTATAATGATAAATAAACTAGTAACTGTAATGTCAAAAAAATTGAGAATGTGTGAAATTCATTCCATTGTATCATGAACTTAAACTCTAAACAATAATAAGCCTACATTTCTATTAAGATATAGTTGTTATCAATCATTCAAATTAATCAAGATTTTTGCCTATAGAGTTGTATCCTTTCCCAGGCAGATTTTCAGAAGCAGCACAAAATTATAGATCCAAAATGGGTCTGATTTTTACAGATATTCCTTGCAGAGCAACCATTTATTCAGCAAATGTTCAAAATTATGATGGCACTGAATGAAAGGGACTAAGGAACAGGCTTCAGAGTCATGTTCATCACAGCATCCCTGCAGTCATATGATTGCAATTTGGGTGCTTAGCAACCGGTTCACAATTACAGCAGGTGCAGTGTCTCATGGCCACATGATTGCCATTTGCAACCTTCCCAGCCAGCTTCCCACCAGCAAAGTCAATGGAGAAACCAGCAGGAGGTCACAAGTTGCTCCTGTCCCTTTTTCTCCAGAGAAACCTCAGGCAGCATGGGGATCTCATACTCCAGACTGCCGGTCCATGGAACCCACCCATGTGCCCATACTCTGCAGTGACCAGCAGCCTGCCTGCCTGCCTGCCTGAGATGTGGTTTCAGCATCATAAGCAAAACCTTCTGGATTCCCACTTCTTCCCATGTAACAGTCACACAAGGTCCTCCTTAATAATGGCTGTAGCTAAGCAATGCAATCTTATGGCATTGTGTTTTGCAACCACATTGTTTAGAGGTGAAAATTCCCACCCCAGTTACCATGGTTAAGCCTGTATCAGTTTTGTCTTTAATATTATCAGGAGTGGGGGGAAGGAAGGTAATATAAATGTACTGGATATATATTTTAAAAGGAGGAATACAATAAAACCTTACCCAAAATTGAAGAAACCAAAAGTGCACAAAAATACATTTCTGTCCATTGTATTTAGAGGGTATAGAAATTCCTTCACAGAAATCAATTCTCAGTTTTGTCCCCATAGAAGAAGCCTACAATACTTTGAGATTGTAGACCTGTGATGGAAAACATATGGCACGCGTGCCAGAGGTGACACGCAGCACCCTCTCTGATGGCACGTGAGCCGTTGCCCCAGTTCAGCTCTGCTGCATGTATATGTGTGCCTCCCGTCAGCCAGCTGGTCTCCAGTCTCTGCCGCACATGCGCAGGGGTGTGGCATAGGTGGGGAGCCCATGCGCACATGCAGGGGTGGGGGGTATGCGGGGGACATGCACATGCATGGGAGGATGGGGGACATGTGGGGGGCATATATTGCATTTTGGGGGTTGGCTGCGCGCACATTCCCCTGTGTGTGGGTGCTATGAGCACTCGGTCCAGAAAAGGTTAGCCATCACTGTTGTAAACCCTAATTTTGGTTTCTCTTAGTGGCTCTGTCATTTCAACAAAAGAAAGAGTGGCAAGAAACTTCGCTAACAACAGCTATTGCTGATGGAAATCATCTGATAGTCCCATCTAGTCTATTATGTTATGTGTAATGTCACCACAGATCTAATAGAAATGACTGTACTGCTATTTGTCCATAAATTTAAATCTCTACATGGCCACTGGTGGCCCAGAAAAGCCAGAGAATGTACAATATATACATGTTGCCCTCCAGGATATTTGATCACTCACTCTTTGCAGATAAACCAAATATATAGCTCTGTTTTCATTCCCTGCTGAGTAGGGATCTTTTCTCTCAAATATAGGCTTCAGAATATTGCCCACTCACAGCCAGATGCGACTTTGCTAATATATCAGAATGAGAGAGGAGGAATGACAGCAGGATGGATCAACTTATGACCATTCCATTTAACAATGGTTCATATTTATGATGGCACTGAAAAAAAAGTGATTTATGACCCATCCTTGAAGTTATAAACATTGTACTGTCCTCACAGTCACATGGTCATAATTCAGAAGCTTGATTCATATTTACCACTACCTAGTTGAAACATGATTGTGATCTGCAACCTTCCCAACCAGCCTCCAACAAAAGAAGTCAAGGAGGGTAGCCGGATTTGCTTAATGACCACAAAATTCACCTAACAACCATAGTAAAAATGGTCATAAAGTGGGGTCCAGTCACATGACTCACTTAATAACTGTATCACTTAGCATCCACAATTCAGGTCCCAATTGTGGTCCTAAATCAAGATCTACCTGTATAGTGAAAGATCCAAAGAGAGTTTTTCTAAAATAGAATTCCTTAACCGGTCTTCTATCTTCTTTCATCCTCAGAAAAAGCTTATTTAGAACTTGAGTCAGGATGAAACCTCTTATTATATTTGTGAAAACGGTGAAATCAGTGGGGAAAATGTGACTTTCAATTTCAAGCTATATGTCCCCATTTGAGAATGTTTGATTTGCTCTAAAGAATCTGAATTAGAGTAATATTCAAAATATGTTGGGCAATCCTGCAATTTGAAGTCTCTTTATGGACCCTGTATTTAATGTCTATCTTCCCACCCTCCTCATCCCATTAGTTTTTATAGACATGAACAGATGAAGTTATACCAAGGAAGTAGTTATTCTTGCAATGACTCTTTTTCTCAATCACGTACCAAATGGACCAGGTTGAATGCAGAACTAGGATTCTGAAGAATGGCTTTGCAGGGGGTGCTGTGGAAGGGGGAAACAATATATATTATTCCACACAAAAAAAACCCTTTCTTTTACTTGTCTTTGCACAGGTCTCTAGTTCCTCTAACTTCATTACCTGCATCTGTCTGTAATCTATAATTCATCCTTCAGCCTTATTAAAGACATAGGTTGACTATTTAGAAGAAATACTTTTTTTAACAGATTAACAGAGTTGGAAGGGATCTTGTAGGTTATCTAGTCCAACCGCCTGCCCAAGCAGGAGGTCATGCACTATTTCTGACAGATGGCTGTCCAAACTCTTCTTGAAAGCTTCCATTGATGAAGCACTCACAACTTCTGAAGGCAAGCTGTTCCATTGGTTGATTGTTCTCAATATCAGAAAATTTCTCCTTATTTCCAGGTTGAATCTCTCCTTGATCAGTTTCCATCCATTATTCCTTGTCTGGCCTTCAGATGCTTTGAAAAATAGGTTGACCTCCTCCTCTCTGTGGCAGCTCCTTAAATATTGGAACACTGCTATCATGTCTCCCCTGGTCCTCCTCTTCACTAGACTAGCCATGCCCAGTTCCTGCAACTGTTCATCATGTTTTAGCCTCTAGTCCCCTAATCATCTTGGTTGCTCTTCCCTCCACTCTTTCTAGATTCTCAACATCTTTTTTATAGTGTGGTGACCAAAACTGGATGCAGTATTCTAGGTGTGGTCTTATTAAGGCTTTATAAAGTGGTATTAGTACCTCACTTGATCTTGATTAAATCCTTGCATTGGCTTTTTGGGCTGCTGCCACACATTGTTGACTCATATTTAATTGATTGTCCACTAAGTCTCCAAGATCCCCCTCACAGTTACTGCTATTAAGCCTGGTTTCACCAAGTCTATATGTGTACTTTTGGTTTTTCTTGCCTAAGTATAAGACTTTACTTTTCTCTACACTGAATTTCATTTTGTTGGATAGGGCCCATTGTTCAAGTCTGTCAAGTTCTTTTAGGATCCCGAGCTTGTCTTCTGGAGTGTTGGCTATTCCTGCCAGCTTAGTATCATCTGCAAATTTGGTAAATTCCCCTTCTATTGCCTCATCTAAGTCGTTTATGAAGATATTGAAGACTACTGGGTTATACTGAATGATATCTATCTCTTAGCTGTATATATCAATCTTCACAGTGGATACTCCCTTTTATTTATGAGGAAGAATTCTGTAAAACACTAAACTTGACCTGCAGCCCCAATCAATAACTTCCACTGCTTCCAAACAAAGTATTATGTTTTCACTGTTGCAAAGATGTTGCTATATATAGCTAGTCTCTACATGCAATTACAATTGGCCTATGTATTTCACACATGAAAGCTGATTGTTTTTTCAGTCACAGCAGCAATGTGCCAAATCATAGAGGAAACCAATAAATGGATTTGTTATTGGATCAATAATTGATTGCATTTGATTGGATATCTAATAACTTTTAGAGCCACACATTCTCACAGTTCTTCATGACCTCATATATCACTGACTGAAACAGCACTGCATTAATCAGTCATTTCTCCTTTAGTATTGCATTTCTCAGCCTCCAAAGGTTCCTTTTAAATAGGTATATATTCTTCCAGGCAAACTGAAAAGATTAGGTCATTACTTTCAGGAATCCAAGCAGAATATTAAAGCCCCTGCAAATTATTCCAGGCTACTATTAAATCAGTCAGTAGGTAGTCAGTTTTGGTTGATGGAAGGATTGCTAGTTATATTTTAAAATACATGGAAAACATAAAACAGATTTTTTTTTAAAAAAAGAGTGCATCATACTGCAATAAGTTCAACAGTGTCTCTAGCCCTAGGCAATTTTTAAAATTACTGCAATTTAAATTACTGGTAATTTTTTGCAGTCATTGATGAAATTTTGCTATTACTTTTGGTTGATGGGTCTACAGGGGACAGAGCAAAGATTCACAATAGCATGCAAACTAGTTTATTTTCTGATGGTTTCTTTTTTTTTCAAGGTTTTGATGATACGGCTTTCTAAAGGCTTAGAGAAGCTTCGTTGTTTTTCCATTAGAAATTTGGGAGGAAATAGAGCCACTCATATTCAGGAACTAGAAATTGTGAGTTCAGCGTTTTTGGTAGCAACAGACCATGAGTACCAACCCCTGACTTACTGCTGAGTACTCAAGGCTGAAACAACTAAATATTGATCAATTAATCTAGTGTTATCCATTTGAAAGTGATGTCACATATCACTTATTTTATTATCAAACTGGATGAAAACCCTGCCTGTTTCTGCTTGCCTTAAGAACAGTTTCTGAAATAACAGGGCTGGGAGAGAGCAATAATTGGTCTATTTAAATTATTTTAAAATGTTACACCATTTATTAAATGGTTCATAATACTGCAACATGTGGGTTACAGAACATAATGCATATTTGGCAAAAACATGACAGGAGACTTTCACATTGAAATATCTGTGTGAAATATTCAGATTAAAACTGGTGTTTTAGACCCCATGTGAGCCTTGACTTATTGTCCCAAATTATGTAACTTGATTTATTTAGAGAAAATAGAAGAGACATAAAATTTGCAGGGTAGCTACATGAAATGAAGGTTGGAAAGCCAAGAAATTTATGAACTTCATGCATAAAAATTAAACTACAGTACAAAGAAGTGGCATTCAAGCAATATTGTTTGTAGTGTCACTATTTTGGTTTTCCACTGGACTCTTTAAGTATTGCACCAATTTTCTTTTTCTCACTAATTATATTCCCCTATAATCTCTCAACCTAGGTATTCTTTCAAGTCTATCCGTACCACTCTACTGTTTACAGTTGTGCTGTTTTAACTACCTACGACTACAATCTCAATGATGAGAGAATTATTTTTTTAAATGCAAGCAAATTCTCACAATAAAACATTTGCATGTGCACATGGCATTGGGGGGCAAGCAAGAGAGAAGAATCTCTGCCTAATTAGGATTCCATTTCACAACTAAATTTTTAAAAATGTGTTGAAAGATTAAAAACATATCAATCAGTAGGTAGATCAAGTCAGTATCAGAATTCTGCATTCAATAGAATGATGGATTTAGTTTAAGAGAAAGTCAGAAGATATAATTTAAATATATCTATCAAAACTGCAAACGAATTGAAGATTTGAGACTGAATATACAAACCAATCTCGGCCCCACAACCCACCTGTAATAAGAACAGCACACCAAGTCTTATCATATATGAGTTTGCTAAACAGAAGATACTCTGGAGAAGGAGATAACCCTGTTTGTCTACCAATTTATGTTTATGTGTGATACGTAACCTTGAATGCAGTATGAATATATACAACATTAATATATCATAGGTACTATGCAACCACAATTGGGACCAGAATTTCCATTGCTGAGCAAGGCAGTCAAGTGAGTCATGCCTTTTTTAAATGACTTTTGCCATGACTGTTAAGCAGATCGCTGCAGCTGTTGACTGAATCACATGGTCATCTAGCTCCCTCCATGGACACTGCTTGTCGGAAGCTAGTTGGGAAGGTCATAAATGGTGATCACATGACCCTAGGACACTGCAATTCTTTTCAATGCATGCTGATTGCCAAGCACCTGAAGTTTGATTACATGACTGTGGGGATGCTGCAATGATAAGTGTAAGGACCGAATATAAGTCACTTTTTCCAATGCTGCTGTAACTTCAAATGGTTACTAAATGAATGGTTGTAAGTCAAGGAGTACTTGTATACAATATTGGTAAATGGGGTGAAGTAGTATTGGAAGCTATAGGCATACTCTAATTCTAAACCCCAGTGAAATCAGTAGTGAGTGTCCAAGGTAAAGTCCTTCTCTGAAATTTGTAGCGGTTTGCTACAGAAACATTAGACATCTTCTATCATCTTTTGCAGTAAATATATTTTCAGTAAGAATGTATAATAAACACATTTCTAAAAAAGCAGAATGCTTAGATGTTGTCTAGGCACATACAGGATTGCTTCTAAATGCACACCGCTGCCAAAGAAAGTTATCCATCTGTGAAATAATGAGTAAGTGATTTTGGATGATTTTCCATTTCTGAGAAATCTCTCTCCTCAAGATCTACTCCAAAAAGGCCTCCAAATTTTTGAAACAAACTTGTAAAGCAGAGGGAGGAAGAAGAGCTGCTGAAAATCAACAGACACATCTACACCTATTCCAACAGAGAATCCTAGGGATAAATACTCACCCTTGGCAGAAAGGACTAACCTGTGTTGTGTGGTTGTTGTCTTTGGCAATACATAATCATAGGTGAAAATAAATTCTGCCCCTAACATTAAGAATAGATTGCTTATTTCTAACTTTGATTAGCTATCTCTGCATTCACATGTGTAGTTTTTGTGCTTATTCAAAATTAATTCCAATTAAAGGTTAATTGGAATTAACTTTAGCTAAGCTTTTAGGTAAAAACACATCACTTGCATGCTCAAAGACTCAGGTCCATCTTTGTTCAAGGTCTCATCTCAGGTATCTTCTATTCCTTGGAAAATGCTATCAAACTAAAAGTCTGCTCTATAGTTCAGACAGTCATATTTAGGAAGTTGATATGCAAGAAGATGATTTCTTTATCTTTATCTTAATAAGTAGATTCCTGTTAGGGCTTGCAAAACATTTGAATCACTCTACAAGCACCGAACTTCCTCCCTTCAATGTAAATAGCTAGTAGTCTTTTAATATCAAGTGCTTTAAGAAGCATGGTAATTGTGTGGCTAGAAGATCAAAAGATAAAGGTTGGTTGAGATAAAGCTCAATGCAACTTTTGGTAAAAGTGTGACCTCAGATCAAAGCACTCCCTTTTTCTGAACTTCAGGAAAGAAGGTCAATTCTCAGTTACAGGATTCCTTCAAGTTGATGTAATTGCTACAAGAGAGGCAGATGTCATTGATTCAAGGAAACTCTTGTAGGTTGGGAAGATCAAAGTACAAAAGTATTTATCCGTTAGGCCTACTGAAGTGAACTAATCTGCTCAGTGAATTAAAAAAGCATGTGCTCATCCTGAACATTAAAAGCTGGACTGAACTTGCTGAGTGTCTGAAAAATCCTCCATCCCATTTTCAGTTAGCAAAATAGCAAGAGGTTGTATCAAAACTATAGACTGTATTGAGAGTATAGATGCTTCTGGTAAACAATGACTTGTATCTCCCTTGCAAAAAATGGTAATGCTTTAACACATGGACACATGTGAAGGTGTAGACTAGAATAATGAATTGTACAAATTTTAGAATCCTGGGATACATGGTAGTGTTTTTCTATGTCTTTAAATGTTTATATAGAATATTCTCAAAGATATGTCTTGGTGTGGCCAAGCTGGAGTCAAAGTCACCATTTTAATGGGTCCTCAAATGCTGCCTTGGTGTTTTTTTGGGTCAATTTGAGAGGCACATGCAGGTCAGAGTGAGTGGGGGGGGGGTATGAGAAGCATTGCAGAGGTCAAGGAGATTGCACAGGGATATGATGTGCATTCCAGGCCCACCCATTGAATTTGCTTTCTCTGCTGCATCCTCCATCTTCTGGAACAGCAACTCTGCAGAGATGAGGACATGGCCACATCTCCTGCAGTTCTGGAAAGATTTTAACACTTGGCTTTGGACCCATGGCTGGAGTTGGTGTTTGTTATTTGATTAAGGACCCTTGTTTTATTTTCTGGATTTTATTACTAGATAATTTTAGTTTGAGCTGCTTGCTGATTTACTGTAATACCTTCAGTTGTTTTTATGTCTTTTTTAGACATTCTGTGGGCTATCCAGAGTACAATGGAGTTAGATGTCCAATAAATTTAAATAAATAAGTAAATATCCATAAGCTTATCTGGCAATGTCAACAGGCTTGTTTGATTTTTATACTACCTTTCCCACCACAAGCTTAAGATTGTATATAGATAATTCCCTTTTCCAAATTTTCCCAACAATTCTGTGAGGTAGGTGGACTGAGAAATTCCCAATCCCAAACTGCTATCACCTTCCATGCCTGAGGACATATCTGAATCAGCACCTCCCCACTCCAGTCCATTCCTTAACCAATATAATATATTGGCTTGCTCCAAGACAGTCTTTGGAGCTTGTAAAACGAGAACTGTAATCTCCATAGCAGGCCCAATTGTGATGGCTAGTTCCACTTTGGGAATACCTGGTTACTCTGGTTATTACTGGGGGTGGGGTGTGTGGCAGTTTTACTTTCCAGAAGAGCACATATTATGGGTGTCAATCAGTGATGAAATCCAAATTGTTTTACTACCGGTTCTGTGGGCATGGCTTGGTGGGCGTGGTGTGGTTTGATAGGTGTGGCTTGGGCATGGCTTGGGCTTCCCTCCCCATTCCTGAGGGAAGGATCTTGCAAAATCTCCATTCCCACCCCACTCTGGGGCCAGCCAGAGGTGGTATTTGCCGATTCTCTGAACTACTCAAAATTTCTGCTACCAGTTCTCCAGAACCTGTCAGAACCTGCTGAATTTCACCCCTGGTGTTAATCCCAAACCCATGAGAGGAGTGAAAGAGTTTAGCATGATAAATCAAATTAAACTTTTATTACAACCTTTGGGCTAGAAAGATAAGATGATGGCACATGCCCATTTGCAAGGAATTCATACAATGTAGCCACTGGTGGACTGGTTTAAAAATCCATATCCCAAATATATTGTTTAAGATGATTCCTGGCATTTTCAAGTCCTAATGGACAGAGACTCTCCAAGGAGAGTCCTAAGGACTGAAGTCTGCTCTTAGCTTTTGTCAGCCAGGTTGATTTAAAATGGTCTCTGAAAACCTCTAAGGAGAAAGAGTCATAGTTCAGCCACAGGAGGCATCTCTATCTCTCACTGTAAAATGACATTCTTGATGCATTTTGGAACTGTGAATATTGCTCTTATAAATTTTGACTGGACAACCTCCAAAATATTAAACTGTGTAAAAATGCAAATTAAAACACCATAAAGAACTGTGAGATGACCTTAGCAAGAAAAACCTTGGCAGTGGCATGAATAAAATCTACCCCTTTTGAATGAAAGAATCTTACGACAGCAATGGGGCTACACTGGACTCCACTTGAACGATGAGAGAAATGTGTGGTCCAAGATAAGAAAGCCTGGAATATCACCCTGAGATATTTATAAGTATATACATGCTATATTGAATGTCCTATTAATTTGCCATTTGGGTAGTCCTCAATTTAGGACTACAATGGAGTCTAAAAATTTGGTCATAAGTCATTGTGGTTGTAACTTGAGATACCACGTGACTGAATTCAACTTTATGACAATTTGTACAACAGTTGTAAAGTGAGTCATTGTGGTCACTAAATGAATCACGTGGTTATTAAGTGAATCCAGCATATCCAATGGGCGTTTTGCCAGAAACTGGCAAAAATGTTATAAATTGGGGTTAGATGATCAAAGGATGTGGCAACTAGTCATAAATGCAAGCTAGTTGCTAAGTGCCTCAAATCTGATAACATGACAAGGAGGGTGGGTTGCGGCAGTCATAACTTCACAGACAGATTGTAAGTAGCTTTTTTTAAGTTCGTTGTAAGTTTGAATAGTTGTCAAGTAACCAGTTGCAAGTCAAGGACTCCTACACTGTTGTGTCATACAAACACTAGCACTTTAAAGTTTTGATAATTTATTACAAGGGGGTTTTTTTAGGCAAAAGGAAGCCAATGTCCTCAATGCCCTTCTCACTTGCCCCTGAAAGACAGACAAAATTAATACATTGCCTGAATATTTTAAGGCTGGAACAGCACAATCTTCAAACATTGGAGAGTGATGATTAGATGAGAGAGTTGAATTATTGAATTGATGTACATATTAAAAAGTAAAGGAGCTAGAATACACCCTTGTCTTTTGGTGGAAACAGCTCCAGCATGTTAAATTTCTCTGCATTTGATGTCAACTGATGATTTGGGATTAATTAGAGCCTGCTCAGGGATTCATGCTAATGATTAATCCTGGGAGTTAGTTTATGGTACATGCTTTATGAAACCGAAATTTGATTTCTCCTTCTGATGTCAATCTATGAATTCATAGAGGTGGTAGCGATGGGGGTTGGTAAAGCAATTATTGGAGGTGTAGTCAATATAGTATGGAGTGAAGGTACCACCCATACATACTATCAAAGGTACAGTATGAGCCTTCTTTTTGGGGTATCTGTCTCTGCCTAAATGCAGTCCTCCCTCTAAATTGTCTTTTTTGGGGGGAAGGAGGAGGGACTGCTAGCCTGGAGTTTTGAGCAAGCATCTGGGAGGCATTCTGGCTACAGAAGATGACTTGCTAGAAACAGACTAAGTCATATCCAACAAAATGGGGACTGGGCTCCATACAATCATTATTGATGGCTCAGTGGCCAGCTTTCCCTAAGAAAAGTGTGGGGTCTTAACAGTTTCTTTGTGATTGTTCTGTGGGTTTTTGACACTACCTATTAAATCCTCTACTATATTGCTCTCTCCCAGTTAGTTGAAGACATAGTTTTTGCTCTCTATAGAAAGTAATATCAATACACAATTGGTATACCTACAAAGTAAGATTTAGAGGCCATATTTATTTAGTTATTTTATAATATTAGTTTTTAGGCTGAGTCCGAACAACACTGGGCAGTTGTCACACCCGAAGCAAGAAGAAAACCTCACAGCCTGCTAGTACCATCTCCTGACACTGAAGCATCATTTCTACCACTTTTTTAAAAAATTTAGAAAGATAAAGAAGATAAATAATAGCAAAATGAGATTAGGAAGACCCAGCTAGGTATATTTAAGAATAGAGAAAGACCTCATTGTGACTGTTGTATGAATCAAAAAGGAACTGGGAGGAACAGTGAGGGACACAGGACTAGTGTTTAGGTCTATATAGGATTCTGTAACAGTGAACAATCTATATTCTTTCTTTCTATGTTCTTTCTCCCCAATTTTTTTTAATGTTGGGATGCCCCTGTGCTAATCATGGACTTCTACCTTACAAATAATGACTCTTCCAGTCTAGTAATTCTATTCCTGTTTTCATTTTGTGTGAGATGTGTGCTGGCAAAGTATTAGATTTCAAAAGACAAGTGTTCCAATGAGTGCTCAATTCTGCCCTAACTGAACATTTCAATCAAGCCTAAGTTAAGATAGAAAATACAGTTAAGGGGACTGCACTATCCCTCTATCTCTCCTTGAACACAGTGAGACTATCCATAATCCAATGTCTTTCAAAGCATGCACAGAGACGCCATTTAGCTTGTTGGTATTCATCACTTGGGAAAATTAGTTCAAGTGAAACCTGTTTTCCAACATAGTTTGAAAGGAAACAAGTAACACTTTTAGCAGTATGGATCAAAAGAGCAACTAAATACTAGATGGGCAGCTATACTGCATGAGTCATTGGCACAGTGGAAAAAGGAGATGAACCAAAGAAGCACTCATACTTAATAGAAAATGCAAGCTCCCCCCCCCCAAAAAATAGATCAAAGTCTGTGCATAACTATGAAACTTGCACTAATCTCCAAGGAATGATTTTGAAAGTTCTTACCACTATGTTAGAGAAATAGGATTTTTAACTTCCTCCCACCCTTCCCAATTGCTCCTTAAAAGTAAACTTTATAAGCTAATATATTTATCGTTTCATCTATATATGCTGTCTTCCAATTTAATTTACCAGAAAAGACTAAACTGGACAAAGATTCAGTTTTATCCCTCCAATCCTAACTACAAAATTTCAGCTTGATGATTCAGGATTATACTTGTAAGCAATGCACAGAAAGAACACTAAAAGAGAAGAAATTATCTTTTGAGAGCCATCTACAAATCAAATACTAGACCTAGGTAAATATTGCTTTTAGAGCGCATTTCCAAATTGGAATATACGAACGCATAGCAGACTTTAGAGAACAATTCCAACTGTAGTTTATATAACAGGTTTTAACATTCACCTTCAAATAAACAGAACCAAGGGAATTGAAATAAATTTCAAATTTCAGTGAAATCCAGCAGTATCGCATCTCACTTGTGAGCCTCCTTTGGCATCAAGAGTCAGAAAAGGCTTCTCCTTATGTGCTGGATGAAGAATTGCATTGTTTTGTGAAGTAGCTTCATATGAAAGAATTCTTCAGAGATCTCTGATAGGTAAACTGAAAGTTTACATTATCTGAACTATGCAACACTGATTATAGCATTATGTAGCCTCCAAATTACAGTTATGGCGTATAACACCATAAGCTGCTTTCCAGCAGGATTCTTCAGAAGTTCAGTGGAGCAAGAGCCTACAGTACTTCTTTATGCTTGTCCTCAGAGATTGATGCCAGGAAAGATGCCAGTTTATACTCTACTGATAAAAGGAAGCTGCTTCCAGAAAAAAGCTAAGGCATGAAGTCCCTGCTTGCCTATACAGTAGGTCCTCCACCCAATCAATGACTGCATGAGGGGATCAGAAAATTGGTCAACTGTCCTTGGTAGTAAAAATAGTCCAGTGTTCCTACCTTTAGATCAAAAACTGAACATTCTAATGTTTTACAGCTCCAATGCCTAGCATATCTAAATATACCAAATACCCAAGAACTTCCCTGAAATTATATGTCTATTATCTAGAAAAAGTATTTTGCATCCATTACTTGGTCGCTTATGATAAATTTTGAATTTACATAGCAATGTAAGCTCAGTTCTTGAGGATTTTATGAAAGCATCCATACAGTTTTCTTTGCAACAATGTGCATGTAGTTGCAGTTTTCTTCTTGCTAGATATATTTCAAGTTCCTAGTCTGCTTAGCAATACTAATATTCACTTGAAGTCTGTCATCCAAGTACTAACCTAGCTTAATCCTTCTTAATTTTCATATGCAGACAAGGCTAACATAATTCATCGTAATGAACTACTGATTCCAAAGCCTGGTTCTGAACATGGTATAATGAGATTTAAGCAAAGTTTTTTTGGTACCTAGTGGAAGCCACCAGTATGTGAGATCAGAAGTGAATGATTGCAGTGGCCAAGAACGGAATCTCAAGTTTGCTGAGAGCCTCTAATTCCATGGCCTTAATAACAGGTAAGCTTGTTTTTGGTCTCTCCATCTCCCCGGATATCTTATCTTTCTCTTCAACATATTTCTGGTATGTTTTAAAGCAAAGCTTGAGGATTTGCTACCTCTTTTAAATTCACAACTTATGAAACTGAAAGAGTAGAGACTAATTTATATCCACGATATTTTTCTTCCAGTCTGGAAGTGAAATTGTGGAAGTGGGAGTTCACATTTTCTGAAACAGATGATTTTTCCTTTCTCCACATTTATTCTGCCTTAAGCGAAATATATCTCTAATTTTCTATGTGTATTGAAGATAGGTACTTCTATCTTCAATACACATAAATACAGAATGTTAAATCTATAAGAAATAAGCAATACAGGTTTTAAACAGCATAGCAAGGCCTCTTGTTTTTTTATAAAATGTAAGCCTACATCTAGATGTTTTTAATATAAAATACTTCTTTTTAAAGAAAAGAGAGAATTAATGTTTAAGATAATAATTCCTTAAATGTTTAATGTGAGTTTCTCCCTCATGCTTGTATGTATGTGCACATTTTACATATTTATTTGCCATCAACTACCATATATACTTGAGTATAAGTCGACCCAAATATAAGCCGAGGCACCCAATTTTACCACAAAAAAACTGGGAAAACTTATTGACTCGAGTATAAGTCAGGGGTGGAAAATGCAGCGGCTACTGGTAAATTTCAAAATAAAAATAGATACCAATAAAATTACATTAATTGAGGCATCAGTAGGTTAAATGTTTTTGAATATTGATTTCAAAGAAAAACAGTAAACTAGCTCTGTAAGTGGAAAAGAGGATCAACAAAAACAAAAATCTTGTCACCATGGTGAAGAGAAGCAGTTGTGAAATGAGTGACATGGTTGTTAAGAATGCTACAATGGGCATAAATGATGACCAGTCATAAGTGCGAAGACCGGTCAAAAGTGTGAGGACCTGTCAGAAATCACTTTTTTCAGCCCTCTGGATAGTCCTTTTGTGCATATGGACTACTCAGAGGGCTGAAAAAGTTATTTTTGACTGGTCCTTGCACTTTTGAACAGTCCTCGAACTTATGACTGTCCTCACATTTTACGTTTTTGCCCTATCTTGTCACCATGGTGAAGAGAAGCAGTTGTGAAATGAGTGATACGGTTATTAAGAATGCTGCACGGGCATAAATGTGAGGATGGTCATAAGTGTGAGGACCTGTCAAAAGTGCGAGGACCTGTCAAAAATGACTTTTTTCAGCCCTCTGAGTAGTCCCTATACACATATATCACATGACCAGCTAGCCATGCCCACCCAGTCACTGGCTTGATCTAATTTCAGGCAAGTTCAAGCCTCTGTTAAGAGATAGCTGCATTCTCTCTCTCTCTCCCTCCCTCCTTTTTCTTTTTCTTTCTCTCTCTCTCATTTTCTCTTTCTCTCTCTCTCCCCCTCTCTCTTTCTCTCTCCCCCACTCTTTCTCATTCTCTCTTTCTCTCCCCCTCTTTCTCTCTCTCTCCCCCACTCTCTCTCTCTCATTCTCTCTTTCTCTCTCCCCCTCTTTCTCATTCTTTCTCTCTCCCCCTCTTTCTCTCTCATTCTTTCTCTCTCTCTCATTTTCTCTTTCTCTCTCTCCCCCTCTTTCTTTCTCTCTCTCCCACTCTTTCTCATTCTCTCTTTCTCTCTCCCCCTCTCTTTCTCATTTTCTATCTCCCACTCTTTCTCTCATTCTCTTTCTCCCCCCTTTCTCATTTTCTCTCTCTCCCACTTTCTCTCCCATTCTCTTTCTTCCCCCCCCTCTCTCTCTCTCCCCCACTCTCTCTCATTCTCTCTCTCCATTGCAAATGCCAGATTGGCCCCCTGCAAACTCTCACGTCTCAAGGAGCCCAACCAAAGTTTCCCGCACCACTTCAGGGAGGACTCCTCAAGAGATGAGAGCTTGCAGGGGGCCAATCTGGCATTCGCAATAGAGAGCAAAATCTGGCTGCTCCCCGAACCAGATGCTGTTTACAGCTCCGAGTCCCAAGTGTCAGGAGATAGGGGCTGCCTTGCACTGCAAATATACCAAAGCGGAATCCTGATGCCGCACTTACAGCAGAGAGAAGAAGCTGGCGTCTGCAATGGAGAGCAAAATCCAGCTGCTCCCCGGACCAGTCACCATTTACCACTCCGAGTCGCAATCGGCAGGAGAGGAGGGCTGCCTTGTGCCACTGGCTGGCACAAATATACCGAGGCAGAATGCTGTTGCCATGCAAATGAAAGTAGTGCTTTGCTCCCGCAGCTTCCAGCCATTGCAAACGCCGCTTCTTCCCGCTTCTGCCGCCCCCTCCCCTCTGCCACAACAGCACCATTCATTCTGGATGGCGAGGACTGCGCTCTGTTTGCACCACCTGGGAGCCAAAAAGGGGTGCGGGGGAGGGGCGCCGCACCCCCCCCCCCCCGCACCATGCTCCATTTTGGCTTTAGCAAGCCTGTCTGCAACCCTGGGAGCCAAAACGGTTGCAGGAAAAAAGGCATTTTTTTCGTCACTCCATCATAAGCCGAGGGGGGCTTTTTTCAGCCTGAAAAACGTGCTGAAAAACTCAGCTTATATTCGAGTATATACGGTATTTGTCTCTTTAATACAAACATGACTCTTTGTCATTTCCAAAATGCAAACATTCAAATATAAAAGCTATTATTTTTTCAAAAATGAAAAAATAATAGTTGCATGTCAAAGCAAAAAGGCCCCACAAAACAGCTGCAGTTTCCACACCCAGGGCAGGAGATGCCCCCAAATCTCACATCTGTTCTCAAAGCTCTGTGGAATCACCAGTTTTAATGGCATTCTGAACCACCAGTGGGATGAGAACTTTACAAGGCTCTTCTTTTAAAAGCATTCATCATATTGGCAGCTAGTGAAGATTATTTTTTTTAAAAAAAACAGCCAAGCCGTGTTTCTTGTGCCATTAGTATTATTTGCTTTATTATGACAGACTAGCATAGCTAGCCCTCTGGGAAAAGAGAAGGCAGAAAAGCCTTGACAGTAAATATGCTGGCCTCCAGAAAACAGTGTGTCACTGAAGTAACAAAGGACAGAAGAAATACAGTAATTTGTAAAGCAGCACTTGTTATTTCACATTATACAAGTATAAAGGTATAAAATATATTTGTATATTTTAAAACCAACTCCTGAATCGTTCTCCCCAAATCCAGCTGACTCCAGGGGACTGCTTATTTATTTCTTTATTTTATTTATTAAATTTAGATACTACCTATCTCACTCCATAGATGTTCATCTGAATCAGAGATCATCATGTACTGGGTCTTCTAAACTCAGCTGCCACTTTTCAAACATTAATGTACACATAATTCTTAGAAAAAACTGAGTTTTTTCTATTATTATTATTATTATTATTATTATTATTATTATTATTATTAATCTTCAATTCAATTCACAGCCTGGGACTGGTAAAATCCTAACAGTTCAAGTCATTTGAATATACAGGCACTTTCGAGTAAGGTGGGTTTTTTGCAAAGTTGGGATATTCAGGTCTAATAAGTCCAAAATTTCCATGTATCTAGGCAACCTTTTGGGTATTGCTTCAAGGGCTCCTATTATTATTGATACTATTTCTTCCTCCATAATCACTCAATTTCAATTTGCAAATCACAATATTTTGTTATTTTTTTCTAGCTGTTTCTCCTCAATTTGTGCATCACCTGGTATTGAAATATCAATGAACCAAACTTTTTTCTTTTCCTCAATAGTGAAGTCAGATATGTTGTGGGCCAGCTCTCTGCCTGTTTGGATTCAAAAGTACTCCAGGATCTTGTTTCCCTTGTTCACCTCCTTCAACAGCGTCTCTTTTGCTTTTTTTTATGAGGTCATTTAAGCCCTGTTTTTCTTCTTCCATAGTTTATTTCGCCTGTAAGAGTCCTCTGCCACCCTGAGATCTAGACAAGTACACTCAATTAATATGATTTTTTGGGGTGCAGATCATGGTGCACTGTCATTAGTTTTCTTGTCTTTTGATCCAAGTTATCAAGTTGACACCCATCAATTATTCCAGCTGAATATCATATTACAGGCACTGCCCAGGAGTTAATTGCCCTTATGATATTTCCTCCACCCAGCTTTAGTCTCAAGATTCTCCAGACTCGCTTTATGTATTTTGTTGAAGTAGCTTCATTAACTTGGTTGTGCAACAGGCCAGAAGCTTACAAAACTCCTAAGTACCTGTGCCGATCTTCTGGTGTTACTGCTTTTATCACCTCTACATTTATCAAGTTCGAATCCATCATCTTCAATTATTTTTCCTGCCTTAACAGCAACTGTTGCACATTTGTCAATGCCAAATTGTATTTCAATGTCTCTGCTAAACGCCTCAGTGCATTTCAGTAGTGAGCTCAATTCAGCTTTTGTTTTTCCAAACAGTTTTAAATCATCCATGTAGAACAAATTTTAAGCCATTTTTTTAGCATAGCCACAGTTTGTTTTGTTCAAAATGCTTGTTAGTGGTGGCACAGTGATTAGAATGCAGTACTGCAGGCTACTTCTGCTGACTGCTGGCTGCTAGCAATTTGGCAGTTCAAATCTCACCAGCTCAAGGTTGACCCTTCCATCTTTCTGAGGTTGTTAAAAATGAGGACCCAGATTGTTGGGGGCAATATACTGACTTTGTAAACTGCTTAGAGTGGGCTGTAAAGCACTGTAAAGCAGTGTATAAGTCTAAGTGCTATTGCTATTGCTAGTGGCGCCATCAAAAGTACAAATAACAGAGGTGACAATGAGTCTCCTTGGAAGATTCCTTGTTTGATTCCAACTTCACCAAGTTTTTCTCCATAGGACATCGACTTAGTCTGCCATAGCTTCATGGAAGTCTTCAGGAACTTCTGGGTGTTGCTGCTAATTTCAAAAATGTCTAAGCATTTCTCAGTCCAGCTGAGAATCAGAATCAAAATGCTTTCTTATCAATCCAGGCCATGAACAAATGTGTTCATCTTTTCTTTGAATTTTTCAAAACCAGTTTATCAGTCATCAGTTGGCCTTTGGTTCCTTTTGAATTTTTGTAGTATCTTTTCTGTTCTACAGGCAGCAAATCCTTGTTTTCTAGATTTTAATAAATTTGGTTTGTAATAATGCCTGTAAGTAATTTGTATGTTGTTGCCAGGCAAGTGATTGGCCTGTAATTTTCAGGTTTATATCCCTTTTCTGCATTCTTCTGAATCAAAATAATTCTTCCAATTGCTAACCATTTTTCAGTTTCTGGTGTTTCTAAAACCTGATTCATCTGGTTTGCTAACCTTGCATGCAAACTTGTTAGTTATTTCAACCAGAATCCATGCAGCCCTAAACCAGGGGCATTCCAGTTCTTGATCTTCTTTGATTGTTTTGCACCACTTCTGTTGTTGTTGTTGTTATTGTTGCTGCTGCTGCTGTTGCACTATTGTTGCCAAAAAGTATCACCTTAAGTCTGTTTATGGCCAGGACCTACATACTCTTGTGTACTCATAGAATAGGGAGTATTATAGATGTTATTAATTTCTTTTCCATGTTACCCAAATTCAAACATGACTTGGTTGTCATGTATAAAGACAGGCTTGCCTTGATTAATTGACAACTGTACCATAGTCTCTGTTATGCAGCTAAGAAACAGATACTCAAAAGCATGAATGAAGTTAATTTAAAGAGATAGTGGAATAAGTCCCTGAAATGCATTATTACTGGATGTAAAAATTGTCACTCAGATAATCTATTATTTTTAAACTGTGTAACATTAGATAGAATCTGCTGAAAATGATAAGAGTAGAAAGATGAGCCTGAGGTTTGGCAACTCTGCTCAACACAAGTCTTGAGAAACTAGTATAGCAATACATAAAACTGATCTCCTAATTCTCCTGTAGACTTTAGTGTGAAGTAAACAACTAGTTTTATTACAATATTTTAAGCATAAACAATTAGTATAATAAAATTTCAAATGCAGGAATTTGCCTTTATGGATTTGTTACAGTAAATGCTATTATTTCCTCCTCCCTGCATTTGCTTGGCTTTCTTGGCTGCAGTGTGTATTATGCTAAGCAATTATTTATGCATTAAGAGTGTTGTGGGGAAAGAGAGTTACACTTGCATAATGTGCCTAAATATCCAGGCACGGATCTATGCATGTAACAGAAATTCTAATTTGATAAGCCTCGGTTAACAGATGTTACCTCGGGCAAAGGATATGTGCACAATTTTCACACCTTACAATACAGTACTTTTCTCTTTGGCCACTTGCCCTAAAATATTAGAACATACTGTGTGAGTTTAATGGGTGAATATAGAACTACAAAAACCACAATTTCAATTCTAGTGAAAATGTCTTACAGTCTTGATGGAGAAATAACTAAATTTTCTCCAGTCATCTTTTTCATAACTTCAGGGCTACAGTAATGATCTGCCACTGAATCTTGTTCCAGAATTCTAGGTATAATTGAAACCTGAAACGTCTAATAAATATTAATATGCCCATGGCATCGTACCCATATTGAGAATGACTGTGTAGTGCAAATCAGGCCCCAAGGGAGTTGCTTACCCTTTCAATAGGTTGTTATCAGAAACTGAGGTGATTCCAGGACGCACTCCACCTAAAACTCTCTCAGGTCTGGCTGGGGAAAAGAAATAGACAAAAGTTGAGGTCCTTTTCGATAAAATATGTGGACAGTATATAGAACCATACATACATGCATGTAAACATCCATAGCTATATTTTGATTTCTCAGAGGATTTATTAAATGGGACAAGAATTTGTATGTGCCTTTCCAACTCCAAAGTGAAACTCAATGGTAGCTTTTCATCCATTTTTTCACTTGACAAAGAATGTCGAGTTTCCCCTTTGATGTTTAACATATGTTTAAATCTGTCAAAATCTGTTTTTAGACAGGATAATAATATCCATAGTTCTTAGTTTAGTTTAGTTTAGTTTATTTGGATTCTTGCAATGCATTCAAATATAAATTAGTTAGTAAATTTAATAAAAGAGATATTTTGTTATCTATTTGAACTTCATAGCCTTGATGGATTAGATTAGTTAGTACACAGGAGTGAGTTAGTAATTGGTCTAAATTAAAACATATAGCAAAAATTATATTTTTATATTAGATATATATTTACATTATATTTTTATATATGAAGTGTATGTATGTACACACACACACACACTTTTTAATTTAATTTAATTAAACTTTTATTAAAACTAATACAAACTAATATAAAAGAAGGAAGGAAGGAAAGAAGGAAGGAAGGAAGGAAGGAAGGAAGGAAGGAAGGAAGGGGAAGAAAAGAAATGAAAGAAATATAGAAAACAAAGAAAAAGATTTCCAGTGACCAATAAATGTAAATGTCTTTTCTCTAATTAAAGAAGTTAATTTATTCATCTCAGCTAGATCTATCAATTTCACCAACCATCCCTCCATAGTGGGTAGTGTTGAATCTTTCCAATTTTTTGCATATAATAATCTCACTGTAATTAAGATATATACTGAAATAATCTTCCATGCCTTTTTTTCTAACTGTTTATCCATTAGTCCTTAAAGGGAATATTCTGACATCAATTAAATTATTAATGTTGAAAATCCTCTGCATCAATGTATGTATGTGAATCAATTTTTTTAGCTTTTTTATATGTCCACCAAGTATGATAAGATGTCCCTTCATGTTGTTCACATTTTCAATAAATATTTTTCAATAAATCTAGATAATTTCTCTGTCGTATTATACCAACATTTTATATTATAAATAAATGTTACATGCTTCATTTTATAAAAAGTCTTTCAGATCATAATACAATATAAATTTCAATTATTTTAATCACATATTACCCATTGATCCCTCTGCGTAAGATTAACACCCAACCCAAATATCTGTTATGTTCATCAGTTGAGGATATATACAAAGGTTGAGGATTTATATACAAAACAACTCCATTTTTTTTCAATTTTGCTGAAATAAATTATTTGACTTTCTGACTTAAATATTTTACATTTTTCCTAATATGTGTTTCTTGTAAAAAAAATCACATCTTGTTTTAACTTTTCCAAATAATTATTCTTTTTCCATTTTCAGGAACATTTACTCTATTTATATTCCTTGTTAAGCATTTCTTTAAGAAAAACAGTTCTTTTTCTCTCAGTTCCAATAAACCCAAGTTATCCAAACCTTTCTCCATTTCTCTAATTATACTTTCTTAGTTTCCAAAACTTTTACTTTCTCAATACAGTAATTTCTTTTAATCCTGTAGCCAACTGACCTACAACCTACAGATTCTTCAATCTTCTTAACTACTTTTCTCATTATTTTTTTTCTTTCGGCAAATCCTTTTCCACTTCCTTTTAACCACTGCAGTCATCTTTTTGCCAAATTCTTCAAACATTTTCTGCAATAACTCTGGTGAAATCCTCGAACCATACCCTTAAGTTGTTCTAATGAGTTCTAATGAGTCCCTGAGTCTTTCTCCTAATTTAGCAGCTTTTCTTGTGATTGCCATTGTGCTAGACTGGAAGTATGTGGATTACTTGATGAATGTAAAAGGCAAAGTATTCCTTTTTTCTGTTTTCCTATCTCTATCTTTAGCACTTTAGTCCCAATTAGCTCTCTGTAGTTACAGTTCTCACCGTTTAGCTCATATCATCTTGTTTTGTAGAATCCACCAATTATATCCTGTCCTTAATAATAAGCAATCAGCATTCCCAGGAAGGTCCAATCTGTTAGTCTAATTATTACTGCTATTTTCAAAGGGATTTTCATCAGAAAAAAAAATCTTCTGTTCTTAAAAAAAAATCACTGCCCCCTTTCATCCCCTTTATTTCTTGGATCTTTCTCATTAAGCATTTTGCTTTTAAATTTAAATCCTTTAACATAGCCATTTTTTCTTCCCTTTCTTAATTTCAAAAAGAAGACACTCACCAAGAAACTGATCTTCATTGCCATATGGAATATCTCTCTTAAGTCATAAATTAAGTCCAAAGATGATTAAGAAAGTAAGGCTATTGCTGGTCAAATGTCCATTAACACTTTGCAGCAATTAAGAATCAACTGTAAATCTTCAACTTTCCATTGACCACAAGAAACTCAATTCCTGTGGTTTCCTTGGGAGGAGCAGTAACAATTCCAGGGCGCAAATGGGTAATTCCTAACAATCTATCATTCCTCCAAAGAGATTTTTGTCACCCAGAACTGGCTCCTGGCCAGAAATTTCAGGGCAGTGCTGTCCCTGCTCCTGGAGTTGCTTATAGGGTATCTAACCCACCATCAATCCTCATCCTGAAGCCTGGGTTCCAAATTTTGAGTTATACTCCTATACACATAAATGGCATGAATAACATCTGGAAGAGTAAAGACATCAGCCTCAGAGCCAAATGCAAGTTAGTTAACGCAATAGTTTTTCCAATTGCTACTTATGGCTGTGCAACTTGGGACTCTTGAAAAAGGCAGACAGGAGAAGGGTTGACACCTTTGAACTGTGGTGCTGGAGGCAATTATTACACATCCCATGGACTGCAAACATAACAAACAAAGAAGTCTTAGACCGAACCTCACCAAAATGATAACTTGAAGCCAAAATCACCAAACAGAGGCTGTCGCACTTTGGTCATGTCATGAGAGTGACTCAGGGGTGAAATGCTCCCGGTTCGGACCGGCTCGGGCGAGTAGGTAGCAATGGCGGCGGGCAGTTCGGAGAACCGGTAGCAAAAATCCCTGCCCCCGCCCCCCAAGCCCAGCTGAGCCGCGTGATCATCAGAGCCTTTTTTTTCTTTTAAATGGCTCTGACGAGCCAAGCTCTGACGATCTCAGCTGAGTTGCCTGCCAATCAGGCAACTCAGCTTGGCTCATCAGAGCCATTTAAAAGGAAAAAACTTTTTTCTTTTAAATGGCTCTGACGATCCCAGCTCTGACGATCCCAGCTGAGATCGTCAGAGCCTTTTAAAGCATTTTTACGTGGTTTTACATGTAAAAAATTGTTTTAAAAGAAAAAAATGGCCACGCCCACCCAGTCACATTACACCCCCCCACCAAGCCACGCCCACAGAACCAGTAGTAACAAATTTTAGTTTTCACCCCTGGAGTGACTCACTCAAAAAGTCAGTCATGCTTGGAGAGATCAATGGAAAAAGGAGAAGGAGCTGCCCTAGCACCCGCTGGCCTGACATGATAAAGGGGATGACACTGGGATGACTGTGGCTGAAAGAGGCAGGGCAAGACAGAGGGACATGGAGACTGCTGATCCACAGAGTGGCTGAGGGTCAGACACGAGTGAATGGCTGACAATGACACATCTTCTGACTTTACCAAATTCACTCAAAACACATTTTCCATAGCACCTTTACACATATTTACACTAGTAGGCAGGCAGGTAAACTTTATTACAATCTAAGGCTAGAGAAGTATGAATTGTACATAAAGTTCTCCATAGATCATAAGATATCCATGTATTGATTTATTTATTTGTATGTTTATTTATTAGATTTGTGTGTGGCCCATCTAGATTAAAGGAGGTTAAAAGGGTTAAAAAGAAAATGAGAGGAGAAAATGCAATGTTAACAGATAATATCTGCTGCCTTACTGCCTTACAATTGAGGTAGTATTTGACTATATTAAGGGTAATAGTGATCTTGCGATCAGTTAGGAAGTAGGAGAGATACTAATGATTGTATCTTCCTGGGAGATCATTCATGAGAGGCCAAATTAATATATCACACAAATTGAAAGAGAAATTACAGGGCAATAGGACATGTTCTGTAGCATGGGAATCATGGGGAAAAGTCATTTGCTGGAGGGAATCTTCAGGTATTTACCATCTATGACCACTAGAGGGAGTCCACGGAATCTAGCCAGAGCAAATGCTCTGTGATGTCTTTGGTTTATTAAGGATTGGCAATAATCTGGTGGATAGATAGTAAAACAAAGTCTCCAAGACTTACCTTGCCTTGTTCCTAAACAATATTTAATATTAACAATTAATAAAATTAATATTTTGGTCAACTTTATCTTTACACCAGTAGTATTTTCAATTTCAGAGACATCTAAATTACTAGAATTATCAAATCCTGAGAGACTAAAAAATCCCACAATTATTTTTAATAAATACTTTTTGATAAACTATTGGTAGTCCTCAGTTTACAACTATTTGTTTAGTGACTGTTAAATTACAACAGTACTGAAAAATGTAACTTATGACTGTTTTTCACACTGTTGCAGCATCCTCATGGTCACAGGACCAAAATTCAGATACTTGGCAACTGGTTCCTACTTATAACGATTTCAGTGTCCTGAGGTCATGTGATCACCTTTTGCGGCCTTCTGACAAGCAAAATCAATGGGGAAGTCAGATTCACTTAACAACCATTTTATTAGCTTAACAACTGCAGTGATTCACTTCAACTGTGGCAAGGATTGCTGTAAAATGGGGCAAAACACATTTAACAACCATCTCACTTAGCAACAGAAATTTGGGGCTCAATTGGGGTCATAAGTTGAGGACCTGTAATTCAATATGCATATGTCAAAGACAGAGTGGAATGAGGAATTGAAGATCTCTATTTTCTCTAAACAATAAGAGTCTCAATTTTTATATAAAAATTACTGTAGATCTTACACTATGAATTATTTTGCAAATCAACAAAAATCAGATTTATTGGACTGTTACATCTGTACACAAAAGCAATTCATTGTGTTATTCGAGATGCAATGAGAATACTTCATTCAAACACATCTTTGAAAATGTGCTAAATTCATTACATGGGAAGGAAGAAGACATTATTACCTATATAAACTTGCCTTCAAGACTGAGTTTTAATAGGTTTAGATGTCCATAATCTTTTGCATTACGTAAATACTATAGTGAAACTGAGGGCTGGCCTACAAAAATAGATTCTCTGCAACCTTATTAAGAGATGTATTCTTCAACTTTGGAAAGAAATTTATGGCCCTAATTACTCAGTGAACTGAAGAAATGATATTGCTTGCAACTGGTGAACAATTATAATAAAATGTAGTTATCTTTTATTAAAACTTTTTTGTAAAACTCTGAGTACATATGTACCCATATGAGATGCCTTATATATTTCTTTTCTTTTTTCCATTTCTTCTTTTGATCAAATAAAAGTAAAAGATAATTTTTTAAAAAATGATGTACTATTTTTAAAAATGCAGTATTTATCTGTAACTTGTCATTATCTTTAACTTACAGCAAAATATTAAAAAAATTTGGTGGGTAGAAAACTTTATATTAATAAAGCTCTAGAGAATGGGTGTCAAACTCACAGTGTCATGTTACCGTCATGTGACGTTTCACAATGTTTTTCCCCTTCATGGAGCTGGGGGGGGGGCATGGCCTGCAAGTGACGCATCCAGCCCCCAGGCCACCAGTTTGACACCCCTGCTCTAGAGCTTTTAAATGATGTCAAGTCAACCAAAGTAAAACTGAATCCTTGTATTTATATACTGTCCCCATATTGAATATGGGGTCCCTCTTTGAAGGAAAGGGTAGTTCAGAAATGTGAAAAATAAATGTAGCAATATAAGTAGCAGATTGAAATTGGCTCTCCCAAAAAGGTCTGCTGCCTTTTAATAATTGAAGTGTATTTGATACTGCATGATTTGTAAAAGTAGTAGTATATACTTGGACTTTGAATATTTTTTAACATTATTCAATCTAACAATCTAATAATTGTTCAGGATTTAACAGTAAACAAGTCTAAAATATGGCAATGATAATAACTAAGATCACATAGAACATAGAATAATAAGGCCTGGGACCTTGGAGATCTTCTAGTCCAAGCAGGAGATCCTATACCCTTGATGGTGAACCTATGGCACATGTGCCAAAGCGCCATGCGGAGGCATGTTGCCGGGCATGCATGGCGTCACCCATTCCTCTTCCAGATTTCTGGCGCACATGCATGTGCGACGATCACTTGTCTTTTTGCATGTGGCAGTGCCAGAAACTGGAAGAGATGGTCTTCCATTTTCCTGCGTGAGCATGCGTGCCGGCCAGCTGATCGTCGCATGCGTTAGGTCACATTGACAGATGGTGCACCTAACACCTAACACTAAACACCATTTTCAGAATAATCTGGATAAAAGTTTGGCACTGCAGCCCCTAAACCTTGGCACATTAAGCTGTGCCTACTTGGCATTAGACTAAATCATTCCCTGCAAGGATCTCCTCTGCCTTCCAAGAGTACTCAAATTTACCAAGAGCAGTTCTATGATCACCTCTACTTCCTTCCTCTAGGACGTAATCTATCTGGAGACCGAATACATTTACTCTTTCCTTGCCTACCATAAGCTAGTTCACTCCACCCTCCAGGGACATTATGATGACTAGTTAGGGCTCAACTCCTTCTTAGGGAAGGGAGGAACAAATTAGGAATAAAGTTCTGTCTTCTCACCATCACCAATTTATGACATTCTCCTAACAATAGACCGCTATTGTTTCTAACACTTCCAAAGAACTCTTTTTTTATTGCTGCTTTTGGTGTGTCTCGCAGGCTCACCTCATTCACTTATAAGAAATAACTTTGCGTGCTTCTTTAGCTACAGTAGGTCCACCTATTTCCATTTCTTATGCATTTCTTTTTCTCGTCAGCATTGAGCATATGTGTCCAACAATTTATCCCACTGTTTTTTCTTGAAGAAATTGTTTGCAATTGTGCTTTCAGAACTGCATTTTGTACAATTTCCCATCCTTCTGGCATACTTTTTTTTTGCTTAAGGACTTCACGGTATAGAATCTGACTTGTCATCCTTCCAGATCTGCTCTTCTGAAGTCCAATATACAAGTTTCTTCAGTCCTCTACCCCCAAATATTATTCAAGATAATATGAACAGTTTTCCCTAGGGTACCAGATACTTTTACTTTTTCAAGGATTGGATCTAAGCAGTTACCTGGATAATAAAAATTTCCAAATATCACAATAAAATAACAATTTAATAAATACAATAACATAAAAATAAATTGTATAAATAAATAAAATAAATAGAAACTCTTAGAAACAGTGGGCATGATTCAGAAAGGCATCATCCATATTTTCTATCTGTATAGGTAATCTATAATAAATGTCCATGGTTGCTTCTCTTTTTATCCGTTCACATTTTAAACAGAATTCCCAGGTTCTGATTCTTGAATTTATGCAAATTATGCTTTCCTCCTATGTATAATATTTCATTATTTCGGTTGGGTTTGGGTTTTTTAAAAAGTAATTTATTATTTCCCATGCTATGTACAAGCATAAATATCATCCCAGCAATGTTGCCTATCACTTATATTTGTCTTTCTAAATTAGGGTCACTAATTCTCCCTGTTTATTTGCCATATGTTGTGCATTATGTAGAAAGATCTTGGTTACATATTTGGTTCTAGACTTTTTCCATTCTCCTTTTTGTTTTAATTAAACATCCTTTTTATAACTGGAAAATACATGCTAAGCATGCTTTCTTGCCATCAAAGTACATAGAAATACAGGGTTGGAAGGGACTTTGGAGGTCTTCTAGTCCAAACCCCTGTCAAGTAGAAGACTTTATACCAGTAGTGGGATTCAAATAATTTAACAACCGGTTCTCTGCCCTAATGACCAGCTGGGTAGGCGTGGCTGGGTGGTCATGTGACTGGATGGGCGTGGCCAACTCAACATCACTCATGTCGATGGGCCCTTCATCTCATCCGGCCTCTCATGACCATGGGGATGCTGCAAAGGTTGTAAATGTGAAAAACTGTCATAAGTCACTTTTTTCAGTGCCATTGTAACTTTGAATGATCACTAAATGAACTGTTGTAAATCAAGGATTACCTGTACAAAACTACAAAAAGCTTCTTTGCTTGCAAAAAGCTCCCCTAAATACCAATCATTAGATTAGAAATGGGGAATACACACTGAAGATCAATGACAGTCACAGCCATCACGGAAACCTAAACTATTCTGTCTGAATACCTTCCTTTTCCTCAGCAATACCTGCAAACTGGAGTTACAAATCAGGGAGGGTGCCAGAGCACCTTGAGGAATTAAAATAGTTAAAATGCAATGATAACTATCAGCAGCCAACTCTTGCTCATAAAGTGAAACCTTTTAGCAGAAAGGTCATTTAAACTCTCCAGAAAGTGGAAGGGCATACTTGGGCTACAAAATGCCAAACTAAAGAGACAAATTAACAAAGTATATAGGGGAACCAGGTTCAGGTTTCTGCCCTCCCAAGCTTGTCAGCATCACAATAAAATTAGTACATGCCACAGATATCTAAATAAATTTCAAGCCTGTGCTGGAAGAAGTACTGGTTCAGTTCCTAGCTGGGAGAAAGACAATGGAAACATGGGGGCTGATTGGAAAGATGGTTTAATGATGAAGCAGAACCACGTGGCTGAAAGGGTGTTGGGCAATTCCTATTGTCTTTCCTCCTGTTTTGGATCTTGAGTGAGGGCTAATCCCATTCTGCCTTTGTTCAGAACTTGCTGTAGGGAATTTTTGCCTATGAATAGAGCTATCTGTCTCTTTATCTCTTAAGTGCTGATATTTGCTGTGGGCTATTAAGGAAAGTGGGGAGCTGATTTCTCCCATTAATAAAACATATTTCTCCATTTCTCATTCAGGGAAATATATTCTTCCTTTTTAATATTTCTCAAAATATTTCATTCTTCTAGGACAGGGGTGGATGCTAAATTTCTGATTATTGGCGCCATGTTACTAAGCCTTATTATCATGAGAGAAAACTAAAACAAATTGGAAAGAGGATCTACTTACTATCAGTGAGCAATCATGTATCTTGGCCACTCCGAAGCAATGCAAGAGACTCCTGTTCCAAAGGTGCTTTTTCAAGAGGCAACTGGACTTTCTGGAAACCAAAAACGTCTAGTTGCCTCTTGAAAAAAGCACCTTTGAGACAACCATGACCTGGATGACTGAAGAATCCCCATAGATAAGAGACTCCTGTGCTCAGTGAACTGACAAAGCACCATTTCCAACCCAGGAGAAGCAATCCTTAGATCCATTTGCACCACTTAAAGATACCAGCTGGTCTCATTCACCTCAAAAGATATCCTAAGGAAATCATCCAGATTTGAGGAAAGATCACATGCCCCCAGAAAGGCAGTAAGAAAATCAGACAGAGTGCAAAGCTTGCATTCTGCCTCTCAGCCATTTCTTCTATGGCTATGCCAATCCTTATGTAAATAGCTCTTAATCCAACCAGTCTCTCCTCCCAAGCCAGTAAAAGTAAAAGTACCAGCAAGGGGGGGAAAACCTCCAGAGAAGCCCCTCAGGCTACGGAAAGTCTGGGCGTACTGCCAAGAATTATTAAGGGCTGTTACAATGTAACAAGGCTTAACCCAGAGGCAGTTTCTGAAAACACTTAAGCAGGGCAATAATAAAGATAAGGATTAGGCTAGATACAACACACACAGGCACTCCAGAACTCCCTTGGGGGAGGAAAGAAAAGGCTGTTGGAAGAAATCGCCGAACTGCTCAGACAATTAGCTACTAGTTTGTGTGAACCAGTGTGAACCGGATGAATCCCACCACTGCCCTATACCATTGTGGACAAATGGCTGTCAAATCTCTTCTTGAAAATTTCCAGTGGGGAGCACCCACAACTTCTGGAGGTAAGCCATTTCACTGGTTAATTGTTCTCACTATCAGGAAATTTGTGCTTAGTTCTAGGTTGGATCTGTCTTTAATAATCCTCCATCCATTACTCCTTGTCCTTATTCAGATGCTTTGGTGAATAGGTCGATCCTCTCTCAAATATTGGAACACTGCTATCATGTCACCTTTAGTCCTTCTCTTTGTTAGATTAGATATACTTAGTTCCAACAATCGTTTATTGTACAGTTTAGTCTCCAAACTCCTTATTATCTTTGCAGTTCTTCTCTGCATTTCTCAGCATCTTTTTTTGTATTGTGGTGACCAGAATTGGATACAATACTCCAAGGGTGGTCTTAGCAGAGCAGTATAAACTGGTACTATTACTTTATGTTATCTTGATCTATTACTCTGCTGATGCAGCCTAGGACTGCATAGGCTTTTTCAGCACCTGTAGCATACTACTTGCTCATACAAGTGATGTCCACTAGGACACTGAGATCCTTCTCACAGGTACAACTGTTTAACCAGGTAGCACCTATTTACACATTGATGTGGCTGTTAAGCCAGTTGCAAATTCATCTGATGATACTGCTGTCTATCCCACTTTTTTCTATTTTACCAAGAAATAGGCCATGGTGTATTTTGTTAAATACAGGTAGCCCTTGAGTTATAACAGTTCACTTAGTGACCGTTTGAAGTTACAACAGCACTGAAAAAAGCGACTTATGACAACTTTTCACACTTATGACTATTACTACATCCCCATGGTCATATGATTTACTGCACATTCAGATGCTTGACAATTGACTCACATTTATGACAGTTGCAAAGTCCCGGGGTCATGTGAACCCTTTCTGCAACCTTCTGACAAGCAAGGTCAATGGGGAAACAAGATTGACTTAACAACCATGTTACTAGTGTAACAACTGCAGCGATTTGTCTATTAACAAATGTGGCAAGAAAAGTTGTAAAATGAGGCAAAACTCACTTAACAAATTTTTCACTTAGCACCTTAAATTTTGGGCTCAATTATGGTCATAAATTGAGGACTACCTGCACTGAAGTCCAAGTAAACTATGTCCACAGTATTTCCCTGATCCACTAATTTAGTCACTTTGCCCAAGAAAGCAATAAGGTTTGTCTGGCATGATCTGGGGTGCAAGTAGGTGAGAGGAATTTGCTCTATCAATACAGGTGGACAAACACAGATGCACACAGTATGCCTTCATCTGATTAATAAAGATTCATCTGAATCAATCCAAGAACATTTTTTTAAAAAATCAGATTATTATTTTTTCATACGATTAGCTCTTCTCTTACATATTGCCATTCTAATGCTAGGAAATAAATTCCGTCTTGTTTCTCTTTGCAGGTTAATAAATCCTATGGCAGACCAGCACCTCAGAAGGATTGCATGCTACTTAACTGCAGACCACAGTTCATTCACTCTCATTAAGGAATGCAGGAAGGCACACTTAAATATTATGGATCAGGTATAGCATTTAAAATATCTAGTATTTTTTCTTTTTATTTAAATCTATTAATTTATTACATCAAAATTGAATTAAAGTTATTTATTTATTAATTTTTTTCACAACTGAAAACAAAACAAACAGCAATTAATGTTCTCTCTGTTTAACAGGAAAATTTGCATATTTTTTCAATAAAAGAAAAATATTTAGTCACAAGGATAGAGAAAACAACATTCCTACCAGCACCGACAGGGCAAGTTACTATATAAAAACAGAGAGCAAATCCCACTCCCTTCTAGCATTGAAGATGTAACAAAATGTTTGCAAGCAAACAACTAAGATCAGAGAGCACCAAGGACTCCACAGTTCACTATATTGTCCTCTATTGAGAGCTCTTCTCATTTTGAAAATGTTTTCTGAGGCCTAATTCCTTAATCAATAAGAGAGAAATTTTGTTTTGACTTAATTTTCTAATATTTTCACTTTTTTTGTTCTTTGGCATTCCCAAAAATTCATTGTAAGCATAACTGCAATCAGTTCATATGTAATTTTGTATCTCCTGAATAATATCTCAGATGGTACTAATTGGCCAAGAACTAGATCTTGGGGTCACAGTGGATAACTTAATTAAATATAAATAAGTTTAATAGAAGTTGAGAAAAAAGCAAAAAAAAAATCCATGTTAAGAATTATTAGGAAAAACAAGGCAAAACTATAATTCTTTTTAACACATCTACAGTGTGCCTGCATTGAATTACCGTTAACAGTTCTAGTTAAACAATTTTCTTATGTCAAGGCCAACTCTGATGATTTAATAGGCATATCCACATAGTTTTCTGGGCAACACTAAGGATACAATTTGCCACTGCCGTCTGGGATTTTTTCTTTCAAAATCTCAAGATAGGCTATAACCCATGTTCTGACAGTTTCCCATACAAGAAGTAAACTAATGTAATTCTACAGAGTTTTGGATATAACTAAAAATCAGCCAGGTCTCATTTGTTATGACATATTTTTGGTTCCAACATCTCAAACAGAGCAATATGTAGAGGTGGAAACATATAGGAAAAAAACAATCAAAATTATTAAGAAACTGGAACCTTTCTTTGCACAGAATGTTTAAAATATATTTGCATGGAGACTATTTAGCTATATGACTATAACGACAGAAAGTAGGTTAGACATGACAAGGGTTCCTTTAAAAATGCACCACAAGGAAGCCTTAGATGAATAGAGTTTATTTCCAAAATGAAAGAGGGACATTATAAGTCCCCTTTGAGTCTTGACTGTGACTAGCACCTCCCACTGTCTATTTTTGAGGGGAAAATAAGCTTTCTGCACTCAGGAGTGAACCACCAAATTAACCCCACAGGTGGTTTGACACAATGATTGCAAATTTCTAGCAGGTAGAGCTTATCCTTTAATTATATATGATGTGTCATAAGAAGTATTCATATACAGTATAATTAGAGTTATCCTGAGGAAGATTTAGCTGTATTCAGAGTTTTAGGTAGGGTACTGAGCTACAAATTAAATAATCAGCAAATGTTATTCTATGCTAATCCTCGGGTTCTGCTTTGTTTTGTTTTTTATTCTTAGCAATATATGAATGAAGTAAATGGTGGGATTAAAATTATGAACACTATATGAATTAGTAAAACTCATTTGGACCTTTCCTGCAACTCTTCATTCAAAAGGACTTAATTTATAAATCTGGAATAGTATATATTGTAAAGTTTGCTGACCAGCCCATTTCTATCAGGCACCATCCTAAGGTCTCCCTCAATATAAGGGGGGGGGGGGGAAATCAACCAAGGACTTATAACATCTGTTTGTGATACAGTACTAGACTTCTTCTTTTGCAAGATCAGAAGCTGTTTCTAAGGACTATTACATTCCAAGGCTTAAATATTCTATCGGGATCTTTAAAAATAAGTTTAAGGGCAGCGTACCTTGCTCCTGCTTATTTATTTATATATATCCCCAACAAAAGATGCTTTTGAGTCAAGCTAATAACATTTTATGAGACTTCTATATAGTAGGAAAAAAGCAATAGTTGCACCACAAGAAAGACTTCTGTTCCTGAGCCTTATTTAAAGGTATCATAGCCGAATAGGAGATAAAAGGACAATTTCATTTATTCTTTTTTTCAAAGAAGCATCTTCAGAACGTCTTAAGCAATGGTGGGCAAATTCCAATCTTAAAAAGCAGAAATAATTCTGATGCTTTTCACTTAACTAACAGCTATATTTTTTAAAAAATAATAATTTTATTTAAAAAATAAATAAATATGAAGAACTGATAACAATGAATGGAACATTTCACCCTATTATTACAATAGAGTTAATTTTCATGGTGCATTAAATAGAAACATTATTCTTAAAAAAAGAAGAGACAATCATTTGTTAATATATTTTAATATAATGAAACAGAAATATTATTAGACCCAAACATAACTCATAATCAATAAAATACTTAAACAGATATTTGGGGACATGACTAGAAAATATTAAATAAGTTTACATTTATCTGATTACATCTCCAATATACCGTATATCATTTAACCCAGTGCAGATCTGAATGAATGAAAGGATTCAAAGTATCTTGTAACACTCTGATTTTTTAATTTAGCATGAATATCCATGATTATACACTCAATTTATGCAGTACAGTATATCAAGCTGCCAGTACAATTTGCCTTTTGTATTGGTAGCGGTTTTATCTGAAATGCTACTGATTCAGGAAGTTAAACCATATTAATGACTGCAGTTAACACTTGACAAGAAAAATAAGAACACTTTGTCTTCTTTTATTACTCCTTTTTTCTATATCACATTATTTAAACTGTGAAGTTTCAAAACTTCAAAACAAAATTGCAAGCTGCATCAATGAAAAAATAAGATCAACATTCAATGACAGAACCAAAGTAAAAAAAAAAAACCCTCTGATTTTCTTCTGGAAGGGAAAAATGAATACATACAGCAATCAAATAGTAATGTACCTTTTCTTTTTGATTTTCACTAGCCTGATCAACATTGTTTTTATTTTCTAATGTTCACTTCATAGAGACTCAAATACTATACATTTACAAGTTAGTTTATATGTAATATATGCATGTGTGTCAACTGTTTGTTATGTTTTTCTTTTTGAAGTGTTTTGTCCCTTAATAAAAAAAATACACCACCCTCACCCAATAGGAAGACCACCTTGAATAATACACCCCAAATAAAGAATAGAAAGGAAAATATCCACACAAGCTAAATATAGCCTTTCCAATATTGAACTTCCCCATGTCAAAATAAAGTTGTCAACTTCAGCTGAAAATTTCCAACTGCTCAGAAATAAATATATATGACAGGTTGTTGTATATGTGTGGGCAAAGGTCATGAGATATTTCCTCTTAAAATTCATGAATAATTTCACACACGTCTCAAAGGCTATTATCTGATTGTTTTTATGGAATGTTCGGTATATGTGCTAACTTTACATCATTTTTAATCTCAGTACCTTACAGAGCCTCAATCCAAATCTTCTCAATAACCGACGTTTATGAAGCAGACTATTATTACTATAGGATATTCAGCAAAATTATTATGAGAAAAAGTATTTTTTTCAATGTTTCTGCCCACCAACTATTAATCAGACTTGCGTTCATTGTTTAAATACAGATACCATTCTTAGTAAAGTATTCTCCTTGTAGCCAGATTTTTTTCTTTTGTCTGTCAATTTAGGAAGCTCATCAGATGGCTTCTCTGAGAAGATGCAATGCAGTTGAGGAATTACATATATGCATATTATTTATTATTTGTTTATGTTAAATCTTATAACCCTCCTGGAGGATGAACATCTTAACACAGCAGGAGGGCTGACTACATCCACTAAACCCATCACATTGATGGCAATGTGAACTCTTGCAGATCATCTTTTTTAGTAAGATTAATGGGAGAAGGGAAAGCTAAGGTGACTTTGGGCCAGTCACTCTGTCTCAGTCCAACTCACCTCACAGGACTATTGCTGTGGAGAAAAGAAGAGGAGGAAGATGTGCCCGATATGCTCATTGCATTGAACATTTAGTATTATTTGTAAAAATAATAGAGGCCGGATACAAACAAACACACAAATAAGGGTCATCTTTGGCAAGAATGAGGACAGGTAGTGTTTTGCAGATAAAAGGATAGCCCACTCACTTAGGAAAAAAAATCCCAAATTAACATTACAGGCCAATATGACACCCATCCTATATCATTCTTCTCTGCCCGCCCCCCCCCCTCAAAAAATGTATTTACAGACAAGGCTGTAACTTTTAGACAGATGAAAGATCCCACCCCGTGGGTGAGGTAAACTAATTATCTGGGTACTAGATAGAAGTCCAGCATTCCACCCCTCACCATAGAGGTGAGGATCTCCTTATTGACATCATTGGAGACTAATAACTGCAAACGGAGTGCCTGCTGAAGACCTGAGGTGGAGAAGGAGGGTTAAAAAGGCGGACAGAATGGTGGTTTTTCCCTGCCACCTGGGATAATCTTCCCTCCCTCCATCCCTTTTGACTGACTTACAGGCAGAAGGGCGGACACTGTACCCTTGATGGAGATGTTTCCCCCCCTCCCTCCCACCTGTTTTCCATCTGCCTTTGTAAGACACTCTTGATTGACACCAACATGGATTCTCTGATTTCCGGAGTTTTGGGACCTGGCTTTGTTTTTCATCCTGCTTCCTGGCTGTACGGAAAACAAGGCAGTTACGGGAGGATTGACGGAGCCAGTTCCATACTACGTTCACCGCTGATGGGATGTTTCATTTCTTCAGGGCCAATAGGCCAAACCACTGTGAGAGGGTGGTTTTGGACTTTCCAACTTGCCTTGATCAGTATGGCCGACCACCGTGAGAGGGTGGTCTGGATATTTCCCCAGTTGGACAGAATGTGAGGACTCCTGCCCACTACTGTGAGAGAGTAGTGGTGATTCTTCCGGTTTAACTTGCCTTGCTTCCTGGACATTTGAGACCATCATTATGGACCCCTAGGCCATGTTCTAGGCCATATTTGTACTACCACTCCAGTGTTTTAGAATGTATTCTAGGTCTAAGCTTCTTGCCCTGCGAGATTCCCCCCTCTCGCAGGCTTGGCCCTCTATGTTATCGAGGGCCCACCTTAATGACGGGTTTTGGGACCCCAAGAGGTGGCATGTCGCAAAAAGGGGATTGAGGGGTTTTATGAGGACATTTTTAAATAGACTTTTTAGGGGTTCTGGGGGGTGGGAAGATTATGTGGGTTTGGGGGAAAACCCACGGGGGAAGGGGACTGGCCCGGCAGTTAATGGTGCCACGGGGGTGATGGACTCTGGGGGTAAGAGGGCTATTAGAATGCCCTCTGCAGATGGCTTTTCTATTAATACGCTGAGTGGGAGGGGCAGGTATGGTGGGAGCAGGGGGCTGCATCGTGTGGTGGGGGCACGCACTCGCTATCTTTGAGCGATTGTGTGCCCCAGTCCCCTTAGCTCTTCCCATTCCCCAGGTTGTTCAGAATCTCAGGGCCCAAGTCTCCGGCTGCTGTTATGTAACGCCAGGTCCATAGTAAATAAAGCCCCCCTCATTTGTGATCTTATTCAGGAGGGGGGGAGCAGACCTGGCAGGTATTACGGAGACCTGGTTGGGCCATGAGGAGGGTGTTCCCCTCGTGGATATGTGCCCACCAGGTTTCCATGCATTTCACCAGCCGAGAGCTCAGGGCAGGGGCGGGGGGGTAGCAGTCATCTTAAAGGAAGATCTCAATCCAAGGGAGGCCACTATACCTCAGATAGCCAGATGTGAGTCCCTTTTTGTGAAGTGGGATCGTGGGGTGCAGATGGGTTTGTTGATCATGTATCTGGCTCCTTGCCACGTAGCAATGACCCTGCCTGAGCTCCTCAACGTCATAGCCGAGGTGGCGGTTGATACCCCCAGATTTTTGGTCATGGGGATTTTAACCTGCCATCCATCGGTGAAACATCTGAGGTAGCTCGGGAGTTCATGGCTTCCATGACGGCCATGGAAGTGACTAAAGTAATTCATGGCCCTACTCACATAGGTGGACACACTCTGGACTTGGTTTTCATCTCTGGTCATGATCAAGTGGCCTTGATACAGGAGATATAGGCATTGAACCCTTGTCATGGTCCGACCACTCACTCCTTCGACTTGACTTTCTGACCGCCACACCTCGTCGCAGGGAGGTGGAGCCGACCAGGTGGTTCCACCCCAGGCGCCTGATGGATCCTGACAGATTCCAGATGGAGCTTGGGCTATTTCCTGAGACTCTGGCTCACGGCTTGGCTGAAGACCTGGTGGCTGCCTGGGATAGTGCGGCCGCCGGGGCTTTGGACCGTGTCATGCCTTTGCGGCCTCTGACCCGGCACCAAACTTATTTAGCTCCTTGGTTCCCCAAGGAGCTGAGGGAGATGAAGCACCAGAAAAGACGCCTAGAGAGCGGTTGGAGGGCCAGCCGGTCCGAATCTGACCTGACACAGGTAAGATCTCATATTAAGACCTACCTAGTGGCCTTCTTTGAGTGAGGGTGTCCTGCCGACCGCCTTGAAAGAGGCGGTTGTGAGGCCCCTCCTCAAGAAGCCCTCCCTGGATCCCACTGTTTTACCTAACTATCGTCCAGTCTCCAACCTGCGTTTTATTACGAAGGTTGTTGAGAGTGTGGTGGCGTGACAGCTTCCCCAGTACCTGGATGAAGCTGTCTTTTTAGATCTGCTCCACTCTGGCTTTAGGCCTGGGTACAGCATGGAAATGGAAATGGTCGTGTTGGTGGATGATCTCTGGAGGGCTCAGGGTAGGGGTTATTCCTCTATCCTGGCCTTGTTAGATCTCTCAGCGGCTTTTGATACCATCCACCATGGTATCATGTTGCGCCAGCTGGAGGGACTGGGGTTGGTGGGCACCGTTTTACAGTGGTTCTCCTCCTACCTCTCCGACCAGTCACAATCAGTGTTGACAGGGGGGCAGTGGTAGCCCCCAGGTGCCTTGTTTGTGGGGTGCCACAAGGGTTGATCCTCTCGCCCCTCCTGTTCAACATTTATGTGAAGCCGCTGGGTGAGATCATCCGTGGTTTTGGGGTGGAGTTCCATCAGTACGCTGATGATACTCAGCTGTACATCTCCACCCCAGACCATCCCAACGATGCCTTGGAAGTGATGTCCCAGTGCCTGGAAGCCATGTGGGTCTGGATGGGGAGAAACAGGCTTCGACTCAACCCTTCTAAGACTGAGTGGTTGTGGTTGCCGGCGTCCCAGTATAGCCAGCTGGCGCCATCTCTGGTTATTGGGGACAAATCACTGGCCCCCACAGAAAGGACCCGCAACTTTATTTTTATTTTATTTTTATTTTTATTTGATTTATATGCCGCCCTTCTCTGGAGACTCAGGGCGGCTTACAGTGCGTTAAGCAATAGTCTTCATACTTTTGTATATTTATACAAAGTCAGCTTATTGCCCCCACAATCTGGGTCCTCATTTTACCCACCTTAGAAAGGATGGAAGGCTGAGTCAACCTTGAGCCTGGTGGGATTCGAACTTGCAGTAATTGCAAGCAGCAGATGTTAATAGATGTTAATAACAGGGTGCTTTAAACCACTGTACTACAGGCTCTGTACTGAGGCGTCCTCCTGGACACACGGCTGTCTTTAGAAGAGCATATGACAGCCATGGCCAGGGGGGCCTTCGATCAGGTTCGCCTGATATGCCAGTTGCGTCCCTTTCTAGATTGGGACTCCTTACGCACGGTCACTCAAGCACTCGTCACTTCTCGTCTGGACTATGGTAACGTTCTCTACATGGGGCTCCCCTTGGGGTGCACCCAGAGGCTCCAACTGGTGCAGAATGCGGCCACGCAGGGGATTATGGGAGCGACGGGGCGCTCCCATGTGACTCATCTCCAATGCGAGCTGCATTGGCTTCCGGTGGACTTCCGGGTGCACTTCAAGGTGTTGGTGATCCCTTTAAAGCACTCCATGGCTTAGGGCCGGGATACTTACCGGACTGCCTTCTGCCACCAATTGCCTCCCACCGGCCAGTTCGCTCCCACAGAGAGGGCCTCTTCAGGGTGCCATCAGCCAGACAATGTCGGCTGGCGACCCCCAGGGGGAGAACCTTCTCTGTGGTGGCACCCACCCTCTGGAACGATCTACCCCCAGAGATACGAGTGATTCCAGACCTCCGGATTTTTCATCGGGCCCTTAAAACCTATTTCTTTCAATTAGCCAGGCTGGCCTGATTTTACGTTTTACGTTGGTTTTAAAATTGATACTGATTTTAATTGAATGTTTTAAAATTATGGGCCAAACTTTATTTAATTATCTTAAAATTATTTTAACTTTTGTACACAAATGTTTTATTCTGGCTGTTCACCGCCCTGAGTCCGAAAGGAGAAGGGAGGTATAAAAATTCAATAAATAATAATAATAATAATAATAATTTTCTCATTTGATTTAGAAATGAGAATGTGGCCAAAGCAAAGCCAGAAAATAGTCTGGTCAGTGAAGCTGCCAGAATTGAAAGATGAGCTCCTTACTTTACAAAGAAACATGCTTGCAACATAGAACATGAGTAGCATAAACCAAGGAAAACATTAAATTACCAACATGGAAACAAAGCATATTAAATTCAATGTCTTAAAAATAAATAACCCAAAATCAAAATGGGGCACTCTAAGTCAACTAATTATATAAAAGGGCACAAAATCAAAGGAGTTGAATAATACAAGAAGGACTTTGCTAAGTACCATATTACAGTATGCTTGCAGATAAACCATCTGTGGATATACCAACCCTCAAATCTTTAACCGAAATACCATGAAAAATGCACCACCCAACTTCTAGGGAAGAAATGGTGACTCCACTAAAAACAGAGACAACAACTGCAGTGGAAAGAAGAGCCAACAAGTAGACCGGCTCTTCATAATTCCTCTCTAGATAAGAGAGGATGTCAGCCTACTCACCACAGTTATTCCGCACAAAAAAATTGCAAGACAGGACAGGTTTAACACCCTGGGAGATGAGAGAATAGCCATCTTGCTCAAAGTTGGCACTTTGAAAAAGGGAAACACTAGGTTTGCATACTTCTTTTTCTAATCGGTTTTGGAACTCGTTTCTCAGCTATTAGAAACCTTTGGATTGAAACATTTTATAGCACCATTTTATAGCACCTTCAATCCTTAGCAAAAGAAGTTTTAAATACAAGTTTAAGGGCTTTAAAAAATCTTTGGGAGTAAATAGCAAGACAGGTATATCAGAAATGCATTCTGATAACTGGAGATTAGAAACAAACACTTGATTAGCAACTACCAATCAAACAGATTATAGACCACCAATAATTACACTTTCAAACAAAATTAGAGAGAGGTAGAGAGAGATGCTTGCCTGTTTCTACCTCTCTCGTTTCTATTACCAAAATACATTAGAGGATTACAGAAAAAAAATTGATCTCATTCTCTTAGCAATATTACAAGGAAAATTTAAGAAGCATATGTACTCCTGCTGATGGAGATTGATAGAGAATGCTGAACTTATTTTATTGTGCTTTTTAGAAAAAGAGTGCCATAGTAAGTATTCTACACTTTTTAGCTGAAATCCCACCCTCCCAAATTTCAAGAAATTGTTGCACATCTTTACTTCTGTCATTCAAAACTGATTCTATCAAGAGTAGTGACATAAATTTTTACATAACTGGAGATGACAATATTTTGATTGGCTTTTATGTTGCCTGGTTAATAACAGTTTTGCATAATTTAATTCTCATTTTTTAGCGCTGTATACTCTGTAATTCCTGTAATGAGCAGTTTAATATTTTTTACTAATTCTATACTATTGTTTGTAAAAGCTTATTTGCTTAGCTTTTGGCTATAAAATGAAGTATTTAACTTTATTGTCTGGCAGCTTACAGAATACAACACTTCTGTATGAAAGGCAGACTGATTTTCTTTTAACCAAGTTTTATGAAATCCTACTACCAATAGCTTTTCATAAAATTAACTGAAAGACTGATAATTTACAGCATAGCATTTTAATATTATTCTAACAATTTGGAATTTTAGAAGATCATTAGTTCAGCATTTCAATTTTTATGTAAATGTATTTTAGTAGTAGTTTAAGACTTATATTTCATTCTCAGTTTTTTCATAACTTTATAACAGTTACCGTATATACTCGAATATAAGCCGAGTTTTTCAGCACGTTTTTCAGGCTGAAAAAAGCCCGCTTGGCTTATATTTGAGTCATGAAAAAAATGCCTTTTTCCCTGCAACCGTTTTGGCTCCCGGGGTTGCAGGGAGGCTTGCTAAAGCCAAAATGGGGTGTGGGGGGTGCGGCGCCCCTCCCCCGTGACCGTTTTTGGCTTTAGGGGTTGCAGGGAGGCTTGCAGCTTTTTGCAGCTTCTCCCGCGGCTGGCTGGCTGCTCGCTTGCTCGCCGGCAGCGCCTTCTGCTCCTCTTTTGCCCCTCAGCAGCTCCCAGCAACTGAGCAGAGAGGTGGCCGGAGCCTAACGAGCAGAAGCCAAAGTGCCGCCATGGCATGGCTGGCTGCTTGCTCACTCGCCAGCAGCGCCTTCTGCTCCTCTCTGCTCAGTTGCTGGGAGCCGCTGAGGGGCAAAAGAGCAGAAGGCGCTGCTGGCGAGCGAGTGAGCAGCCAGCCATGCTGCGGCGGCGCTTTAGCTTCCGCTCGTTAGGCACCGGCCGTCTCTCTGCTCAGTTGCTGGGAGCCGCTGATGGGCAAAAGAGGAGCAGCATGGCTGGCTGCTCGCTCACTCGCCGGCAGCGCCTTCTGCTCCTCTTTTGCCCCTCAGCGGCTCCCAGCAACTGAGCAGAGAGGCGGCCAGTGCAAATCGCTTCAACCCCCCTTACCCGCCCCGCCTTCGTTTTGTCGGCTTCAGAGAAGCTAACTGGAGTAAGGAGGTGGCTGTGCCTTTTCAACTAACAGAGAAAGAAAGAAAAAGAGAGAATCAGAATGAGACAGAGAAAGAAAGAGACAAAGAATGAAAAGGAGAGAAAGACAGAATGAAAGAGAGAAAGAGAGAAAGAGAGAAAGAGACAGAGAGAATCAGAGAGAGAGAGTGAGAGAGAGAGGATGAGAGACAGAGAAAGATTCAGAGAATGAAAGAGAGAGAATCAGAGAGAGAATGAGAGAGAGACAAAATGAAAGAGAATCAGAGAGAGAGAGAGAGAATCAGAATGAGAGAATCAGAATGAGAGAGAAAGAGTGGAGAGAGAGAGAGAAAGAGGGGGAGAGAGAAAGAATGAGAAAGAGAGGGGGAGAGAGAAATGGTGATAAGATAGGGCAAAAACGTAAAATGTGAGGACAGTCGTAAGTTCGAGGACTGGTCACAAGTGCGAGGACCAGTCAAAAATTACTTTTTCAGCCCTCTGAGTAGTCCATATGCACAAAAGGATTACCCAGATGGCTGAAAAAAGTGATTTCTGACAGGTCCTTGCACTTTTGACCGGTCTTCGCACTTATGACTGGTCATCATTTATGCCCATTGTAGCATTCTTAACAACTGTGTCACTCATTTCACAACTGCTTCTCTTCACCATGGTGACAAGATTTTTGTTTTTGTTGATCCTCTTTTCCACTTACAGAGCTAGTTTACTGTTTTTCTTTGAAATCAATATTCAAAAACATTTAACCTACTGATGCCTCAATTAATGTAATTTTATTGGTATCTATTTTTATTTTGAAATTTACCAGTAGCCGCTGCATTTCCCACCCCCGACTTATTCTCGAGTCAATAAGTTTTCCCAGTTTTTGTGGTAAAATTGGGTGCCTCGGCTTATATTCGGGTCGACTTATACTCGAGTATATACGGTATATTCAAATCATGTTTAGTCTCTTCCATTTGCACATTTATTTATTCATTTGCTAATCTCTTATAATCTCTGTTGGCATAACTTTTGAAATGAAATTATACCAAATGCCAGTCATAATCAGAATAAAAGTAGTCACTTGATAAGATAGATTTAAGAAGACCATTGGCACCTCCTTGGCATAGCCATGAGTTACTATCAAAGGTAGATCAAGATGGCAAGCATTTGTTTACAATTATTCAGTCACCAGAAATCAAATATATTTTTTAAAAATATCTGTTTTCTGAGTTTATAAATATTTAACATATCAATCCTCTGATTTCTGTTTCAGAGACAGTCCAGGAATGTTTAACACCTGCATGAAACTGAAACTGTTAAGTGGATTCATTCATCTCTTCAGGGTATACTGATTATACCCTGCTCTACAAGATGCTACATGCCTGGAGGCTGTTTGGGTCTAGATCATAGTTGTCCAACCTTTTGGCTTGCCTTTGCTGGGCTGGAAGAAGAGAATAGTTGTTGTATATAAATAACAAACCTCTTTTATTTTTGTATTTTTTTTCAATGTTGTGGGGCCACATTACTAGCTGTCTAGGGCTGCATGCAACTAGCAGGCTATAGGTTGGACACTCCTGGTCTAGATAAACTGTACCAGAGTATGCCTTTTTCACTCATGTATGCATCACCTATTTTGAATATGTAATGTATATTACTTGAGATGTCATAACTGGACCCCTCCATTTTGGATATTTATCCACCAATTTCTGATTTCTCTTTTTGGAGAAGGTTAGGGAAAAGGAAGTCAAATTCGCAGTTGCCCAGAATCTTACAGGAAACTGAGTATCTAGACCCATTTCAGTCAGGATTAGTACAGAGGCAGCACTGCTCATGTTTGCTGATGAGCTTAGATGGAGCTGAGATGGGATAATGCAACCGTTCCTGTGTTTCTTGATATCTCAATGGCTTTCAATATAGTTCACCAATGTTTATTTCTAGACTGGCTATGGGAGTTGAGAAATTAATCTCCTTCCTCAGCAGTCTGTCACAGGCATTGATGGGAGAGAAGAAATAGCACCCAGGGTCCCTCACTTGTGGAATGGCTCAGGATTTGATACTCTCTCCCCTCCTATTTACAGGGTGAGGTCATCTTGTCATCACTCTGTTGATAATATAAGATTTATTTGCTTGCTTGCTTGCTTGCTTGTTTATTTATTGATTTATTTATATCTCACCTTTATTGTTTTTATAACTAATTCAAGGAGGCAAACCTACACAACAGTCCTTCCTCCTATTTTCCCCACAACAACCCTGTATAGTGAATCAAGCTGAGAGTAATTCACCATCTCAACATCGAGGTGTGCAGAGGAAGCTGGTGAAGTACTGACCTAGTATATGGATGGGGAGAAATAGACTTTGGTTCACTCCTGATAAACCTGTGTAGCTACAGCTATTTGCACCCCTTGGTCTAGAGAGATTTCCATTGTTGGTTTTGATGGGTGGTACTTTCCCAGTTGAAACCGGTGTGCAATCTGGGGGTTTCTCTTTTGCAGCTCCTACTCAAAGAGTAGGTGGCAGCTGTAATCAAGCAGGTCTTTGTTCAGATTCATCTTGTGCATAATTAGGCTCCTTCATCAACTCAGAAGCCCTTCAAATGTCATTTATATACCCTGATCACCTCACTGATGCTTAAATTAAATCCAATAGGATAAATTAGTGTAAGAAGCAAAATACAGATAGATTAAATAATGTATAGTTTTATTTAAAACTATGCATTATTCATTACTTTATCTGAATTCTAAAGTGTAATATTCTTTAAAAATAATATCCTAAATCCTCCTCTCGGTTTATGAAAAGTAGAGCATTGTGTAAGACAAAACAATTGATTTAACTGTAGCTGTAATGTCTCTATCTCTCTATCTGTACAGATACTCAGATAAACATTCTAAATTTAGGAATAGATAACAACTTTTCTTTATCTCATTGCCCTTTTGCACAATAGCATGTATTAGATCTGCTAGTGAGCATCTTTAACATCTACAATAAAATAGTACATTTTCATGATTTAATCTTGTGAGTGTAATTTTGTTTCCTAGTTTGGGAACATAAGACTATATCACAGCTTCCCTATGCCCTTTTCACACATGTATCTACCATTTATTCTGAACATATGATGTAAGAATATATTACTTGGAAGATCAACTAGGACAATCTGGATTCCTTATAATAGTTTAGTTGCATAGCATTCATTTTAGCAATCGCAAAACAGAATACTGACCCTTAGGTGGATTCGTCAGCCAGTTGATATCTCACTCTAGTTTTCTGCAGTCTAAAAAAGAGGATAGAATTCTTCATTAACGCTTGAACTTGAAATTGTTTTATAGTTAACTTTAACCAAACTAACAGTCCAACATTATATTCTTACTACACATATTTAGTTTGGGTTGCTAAATGTTTACAGTACTCTCAATTAGGAAAGTGTATCAGATTTGCCCAAAATCTGAGTGGCATCATTTAGTCAGTACTCTACAATAATATAGTGTGTGCTTGCTGTTACTGGTAATTGATTATTACTTTTCTCTTATTTTCATTAACAATTGCCAGAGTCATTTTAATAACAGAGATAAATAGTTATTATAGTTGGATCCTAACTTTTAGTTTCTAAATCATACATTATTGCATTTTCTCTGGATATCATAATAATATTCATTAGTTTTCCATGGATTTTAACATCATAATAGTTCTATGCTTTAGGTCAAAAATTTTATTATTCTATTATTCTACATAATCGTTTAATTGCCTTATCCCAATTGCATAATGCCTTGCTATATTAACTTTTATGTCCAACATTCTTAAATTTAAACACTTTAGCTGTATTGCTATAAGATTTTATAGCTTATTTTATTGTAGTAAATTTTTGAGGTGTTTAGGTTACCATTGATATTCAGCGAGTTATAGGTGGCTCTTTTTTTCAAAGTCTGATTTTGCTGTTCAGCATGGCTAGCTTTGGGCTAGTTACTTTCTTTGAGCCCAACTGAACTCACAGAGTTTTCATTGTGGAGAAAATAAGAGGAGAAAGGAATATTAAGTATGCTCACTGCTTTTATAAAAATAATAAAGAGGGTAAATACATCCATCCACCCATACATACATACATACATACATATAAATATACATATGAATTGTTTATCATGTGAATGTATTTATTCCCTAATTCTAACTGAGGAATCTATCACACCAAAAATCACGAACTCCTCTGCAAAGGAGCAATTCAGGATTCTGGTAAGAAATGGCTGACCATTTCTTTTCAGGTTGCTGCTTGAGAGGCTGGGATGGATGAAAAGGAGAACACTGGGAAAATAGAGAATGGGTAGCTCACTTACTTTTATGTTTTTGTTTGTTTGTTTGTTTGTTTTTTATTTTTAATTTATATTTATATGCCATCCTTCTCCAGAGATTCAGGGCGGCTTACAATGCGTTAAGCAATAGCCTTCATACTTTTGTATATTTATACAAGGTCAGCTTATTGCTCCCACAAACCGGGTCCTCATTTTACCCATCTTAGAAAGGATGGAAGGCTGAGTCAACCTTGAGCCTGGTGAGATTAGAACTCGCAGTAATTGCAGGCAGCTGGATGTTAAATGCTGCTTTAGTAGGAGGCATTAGCCTGCTACGCTACTCAGGCTCCTGTTCAATGTCAGCTGTTTATCTACCTACTTACAATGTGGTTTGCAATGGATTACCTCAGATGTGATATTGCCCTCAACAGGAAGTTTGCCACTGAACATTAGATCATTTTCAACTATTCCCTCCTACAAGTAATATTGACTCCTGGAGAATGCCTGGACGTATCTCTGCAGTTTTCTTGGCAAGGTTTTTCAGAAGTGGTTTGCCATTGCCTCCTTCCTAGGGCTGAGAAACAATGAGTGGCCTGTAAGTAGTCACCAACTGGTTTTGTGCCTAAGGGGAAACTAGAACTCATGGCCTCCTGGTTTCTAGCCTAGGGTCTTACCACTGCACTGTGGTGGCTCTCATGATTCTTTCTGCTAGAATCATACCATATAATTTTCTGCCACATCTTATGGATAAATTGTGTGAATCAATTGTACATATTTCAATTAAATACCAGTGGAAAAAGCATAAGGAACTCAAATGAGACAATTATATTATATATGGGGAGAATGGAGAACAACTTTAGATATTTTGTTGGGTTGAGGGGGAGTTCAAGTCAGTTTTGACTATCTGAGCTAATCTCTAAGAAAACTAAGTTTTCTTAATGCTTGCTTGAAGTGGTTTGACAAATGTCTACTGGCACCTATTATATTTCAACAATTCCCTGTAACACACTGAATATCTAAATACACCACTGTATTTAAAACATATAACAAACAACCCAGAAATAAAAGTGTAATGTTGTCTGAGAAACAGTTCTCTATTATACCTTAGAAAGGTATAGTTCAAAACTCCCATTTAATTAACAGAAAAGGGTAAATAGAATTATCAGATAATGTTTAATTAGCATCAGTGCCATACTAGATACTGAAAAGCATGCAAACCCTTATTAACATACAAGTATTCTTAATTGTGAAAAATATTATATAAAATCTTTTGCATTTGTTTAATGTAACATATAGCTGAACTTGTCCCCTTTTTTCCTATTCAGTAACTTAGTTATCACTTACACCAAGATATTCATAATACTAACTCAATTTGAAACTCACATCCAATACAAAACAGAGACATGACTTTCTATAATAAATACAGTCCATGCCAATACTTCTGACTCATAAAACCATCATAGCTTCTCTGAATGAGTTGTCAGCTTTCAAAAACATTCCAGCCCATTGAATTCTTTAAAGACCTACCCATCTTAAACGCTTTCAATTATGCCTTTTCAAAAGGAGTGTCAAGAGTATGCTAACTAGAATGTTGTGCCACAAGAAAATCTGCTCTAGAGCATGGTACAAATATATAAATATAAACAAACATTTGAGAATTTTATTAATTACTATGTTTAATGGAAAATAAGCATTCTGATATAAGTATATAAGGCACAAGATAATGGACTCATGAGATTTCACAATGGCTTGGCCACTTTAATTCTTTCTATTTCAGAAACTAATTTTTATTCTTTTTAAACTAATGCTCTTAAAACATATTTAATGTTGTCCAAAACCATGAAATGATACCCTTGCCTAAAAAGTGCAACTACTGGTTTCTATAGAAGGAATGTTTAAAAGCAGATGAAAATATCAAAGAAATATGAAAAGATTTGAGGATGCAGGCAAAGTTCAAGAAGGATAAAATGAAAAGGATTTACTTCACTAAATGACTTCTCCAACTAGTTGTCAGGCCAAGTAACATCTTACCTTTGATTATTACTTGCCATATTTTGCTTTATTTCATAGTTTTGTTAGGATTCTATATGGTATATATAATGTTAGAACCAGTTGTCCAG
>WNWU01000006.1:49714111-49730414 GCA_012654045.1 Ptyas mucosa | reverse complement strand
GTGCAGTTACTCTGCTGGTTGGTAAAACAACATCAATATCCTTAACAAGTTTATTTTAATTTTCAAAAAATACAATGGAAAGCTGGAATGCTGTATCAGCTCTAGCATCTCTTTAGTTTATAAGAATGACTCTAAGCTTTAAAGAGGCTCCTAGATATTCTTAGAGAATTAAATGATGAGTATCTGAACTTCAATGTCTTGCTTGGCAATACACAGGCAGGCAGGTAGCAGGTAATTAGGTGGATACAGAGAGACTTGGAATGACTAGGAGTAACAGAATCTGATCACTTTTCCTTCTGGTAAGTACATAGTTTATTACTAGCTGTGAATCCCCACATCATGTTCCTCAAACTCTAAATGTACCCATCATCTGAAAAGCTTGCCTCGGTCTTATTCATTATATAATAGAAAAATTGAACAACTAAAGCATTCTATTTTCCTGGTTTCTAAGCAGCTTGGGTGAGAGGGTTCCTGTTCAAAATGGATCTCTCATTGCTTTCCTCAATGGGGGGGAGGGGATTCATTTTTTCGATAGACTTAATACTTAATATATGTTCCACTTACAGAAGACTACCACATAAAAAAGTTCTTTAAGACAACAATCTGAAATGGTTTTCCTTCAGTGGACACAGTGTTGTAGTAATCCTGGAGAAACGATCCCTCTGCAGAAAGTAGAAACCCTATTGCTGACCATCACAGAATTCCCACAGTACCCTTGTCCCCCAAAATCTAGCAACCACTAGAAAGGAGCAAAGAGAAACAAATGTCTGCTATCTAGCATATTTTTGAAGCCTAGATATGGTATGGTAGTCCTACCAAAGGGGCAATTTCTCATGAAAAAGCTGAAAGCCCAATAATGTGAAGTCAGTTGCTTTATTGAGGCTTAGAGAATATTTTAAAAAGCTTTCTCAGGGGATCAACTAGAACAGGGGTGTCAAACTCGCATCGTCACAGCATCGTAATGTGATGTATCACGATTTCTTTCCCCTTCACTAAACCGGGCGTGGGTGTGGGCAGAGTGTGAGGCATCTGGCCCGTGGGCCACGAGTTTAACACCCCTGAACTAGAACATAGTTTATCATAGGCTATCAAAGCCACAAGCAAATGAAAATAAAATTGTTCCAGGAAATGTAACAAAGCCAAAAAGACCATTAAAAACAATAGTTGAATTCAAAGAACTTCTGAAGTGGGGAAAATGAAAATAAAAAATCAGCAAAGTCAACAATAATATTTGTATTGCTGAAAATACAAATGGTTATAAAAATAGCTGATGAGATGCCTATCAGAAGAAGCAAGAAGCAATCAGAAAGGCCATGGAAGACCCTACTTTAATGGAATAAACATGCAGGAGCATGATCTAAAATAGCATGTCCCAAAGGTGACATATCATTGGACATGTACTGTGGTATTCTGAATGGACTATTAAATGGGGATCCTCTTCCCAAATCAGCACATGGAGAAGGCTAGCTAAAGAGGCAGGAAAAATCAGCAGAAAAAGAAATGTGAGGAAGAGCAGAGAAAGTAAACAGAGTGAAAGAATGTGCTACAATGGAAAAAAGTAGCATCTCAGCAAATGTATACAAATAAAAGAATTAAAGCATATAAATGACACTCTTGTCATTTATATAGGAACTTGGTGGTTCAGTGGCTAAGACACTGAGCTTGTCGATCAATAGGTCGGCAGTTCTAGATGGAGGGAAGATCAAAAAATTGGTGTTATGCAAAATGAGGAAAATTTGGTAAAACAGATTAGAGATCAAAGTCAAATGTACATTAAAAGGTTGTATAACGTATTATTGGAAATAGATTCGGAAACGGAATTGGTTAAGGATTGTATGATAAAATGGGCACAAAACTTTCAGGAACCGATGATGATAGAAACTTGGGAAAAGATCTGGGTTAGAAATGTTAAATTTACGCAAGCACAAAATTTAAGAAAAAATTTTTATAAAATGCTTTATAGATGGTATTTAGATCCTAAAAAATTATCATATATGTACCCAAATTTGCAAGCTAAATGTTGGAGATGTGATTGTGAGGATACAACTTATTATCATATATGGTGGACTTGTAAGAAAATCAAAGCATTTTGGATAAAAATTTGGTGGGTGATGCAGAATATTTTGAAAAAAAGGTTGAAATTTACTCCACAATTGTTTTTATTGGGTATAACATTGGATTGTACATCATCAGAGACTAAACTGATCCTGAATCTAATATCGGCAGCTAGGCTGCTGGTTGCACAATATTGGAAGAAGGATTCTTTGCCTACTATTGAAGAGTGGATACTGAAAGTAGCGAACTTAGCAGAAATGGTGAAAATTTCAGCGTATTTGAAGGACTATTCACAAGAAAGATATATATCGGAATGGAGAAGATGGATTGATTATATTCAAAATAAGTACCAGACAAGAAAATACCAAATAGCCTACGAATGAATGTTAAACTTTAGATGTATTATGTTATCCACAGCAGAGTTAAGGTTTTAAGGGGGGATTTGTTAGTTTAAGGATAGTTAGTTTAATTTAGCTTATGATTGCTAATTGAAATACCCTGTATTTTGCTCTGGGAAGTCTGGGGGGGAGGGAGGGAAGGGGTGTTGGGGAGGGGGAGGGAGGGAGAAAGGGTGGGGGGAGTATTGGGGGGGGAATGTTTTTTGTGTAAAACTTTTCAATAAAAAAAAAGGTTGGCAGTTCAGCGGTTCAAATCCCTAGTGCCGTGTAACGGGGTGAGCTCCTGTTACTTCTCCCAGCTTCTGCCAACTTAGCAGTTCGAAAGCACGTAAAAAATGCAAGTAGAAAAATAGGGACCACCTTTGGTGGGAAGGTAACAGCATTCCATGCGCCTTTGGAGTTTAGGCATGCCAGCCACATGACCACGGAGATGTCTTCGGACAGCACTGGCTCTTCGGCTTTGAAACAGAGATGAGCACCGCCCCCTAGAGTCAGGAACAACTAGCACATATGTGTGAGGGGAACCTTTACCTTTACCTAATGCAACGAAGGCTTAATTATTGGCCCTAATGAGAAACATCCATTTAAATATGAAGACGTTCAATTCCTCAATTGTTAAGAGTTTTTTTTTTTATGAAAAGAGAATAGTATAAAAATAAAGGAGACTACAATTGTTGGTTTTCTCACAGTACCATTTATTCAAGATTACAGTGAAGCCTAGAAAGTATTTCCTATGTATGCATCCCAAATGATTTTTTATTTTTAACCATCAATTTAAGCATAGCACTAAGGCTTGTTCATATTGGTTAAGCCTTTAATTACAAATTAAAATTAGTATCTTAACAGATACATCTGGAATGATGATGTATTGGGTAAGCATTAAGATGTGTAGGCCTTAATGCAATTACATTTACATAAAAGGAAGTAAGCAGTGGGGTGTCCCCAAGATTCTGTTTTAGGCCCAGTACTGTTCAATATCATCATAAATGATTTAGATGAGGGAATAGAAGGGGAACTCATCAAATTTGCAAATGATACCAAGTTGGCAGGAAAAGCCAATATCCCAGAAGACAGGCTCAAAATCCAGATGGATCTCTACAGACTTAGGGGACGGAAGACTAATAAATATGAAGAACAGTTGCAAGAAATGGGTATGGCTAGTCAAGAGAAAAGTAGGACTAGGGGTGATAGGATGTTCCAATATTTGAGGGGCTGTCACAAAGAAGGAGGGGGTGTCAACCTTTTTTCCAAAGCACCAGAAGGCAAGGCAAGAAACAATGGATGGAAACTAATCAAGGAGAGAAGCAACCTAGAACTAAGGAGAAATTTCCTAACAGTGAGAACACTGAGAACAATCCATGGAATGGCTTGCCTCCAGAAGTTGTGGGTACTCCATTACTGGAGGCTTTTAAGAAAAGTCTGGACAGCCATTTGTTATAGGGTCTCCTGCTTGAGCAGGGGGTTGGAATAGAAGACCCCCAAGGTCCTTTTTCTAACTCTGTTATTTTGTATTCTGTACACTAGAAACAACTGGAGCTTTGCTCTACCAGAATGTGAAACAAATCATTAAAAATAATTACACATATTAAATTGACAGTTTCTGGCATTTAGGAGATATGTAAATTGCTGCATAATCATCACCATTCCAGAGGATGATAAAGGGACAAAGAGGAAGAGAAAGAAATAAACATGTACTTTTCCCAAATTATTATTTCAAATTTACTTATATAGCAATGTTTATTTTACAAAGACAATGTGAGGTAAAGTAACAATACAAACCTTCTATAGAAATGGCTGCTTTAATGCTTCAAAGGGATTACTCATGCTACAGACTATCTCTCTGCAAAGCCCTTTTAATGAGTCACTACAGCTTTTTTTTCTTTTCATTTCCAGATATTATAAGAAGGAACAATCAGCAATAGTTGAAGGATCACACGGCAACCTCTTCCTTCTTCAGTTTTCTTTCTAATTATGATATGTCCTTCTGGCAAAATTTTCTAGCTGCACTTTAATTTATGGAGGATAGGAAATCGTGAAGAAAAATTAACATTGTGTACTAAATCTATGTTTTAAAAAGCTATGAACATTATTTTTATTTCAACAGCTACACTACACTACATATTGTGGTTGTTGAGATAAAATGTAAATGAGCTAAAACCAAGAATCTCACACACAAACACACCAATGAAGGACTCCAAAATTCAGAGGAGATAATTAATAGGACCAGTTCTTCAGATGTTATGACTGTTCCTTGTGTTTAATTATATAGATTCTTCAAAGGATAACCAGATTAGTGAAGTGAAAGAAATGTGTTAAGAATGTTTTCAATGTGCATCTTAGCAGGCTTCTCAATTTGGAACCAAGATTAAGGCTGTTATGGGAAAATCCATGATAATAAAGACCACAATATCAATCCCTATCAATGGAAGACAAACTATAAAGCTGAACGTGGGAAATCTAAGTCTGATGGCTGACTCAGGCTCTTCCAAACATATAAGAGAAATTGAATATATGTCTAGTTTGACCACATGAAGAACTAATATATAGTTTAAATTATACATTGCCAATTATCTACTAAATATTATTTCCCTAGTAGGCTTATTTCCAAAATATTTTGTGATAATTTCAAATCAAAGTTGAATTTCCATGGCCTCAACTCTGAATTACTTTGTTTGATGGTTATATTGCCTCTCAAAATTCTAATTAGATCTACACAAGTGGCAACAACTAGTCAAGTATGGTTAATCTCAAAAAAATTAAAGTCGTACTAGTTTTGTATCTTTAATAAAAAAAATCACGAGGAAATTCAAAGCTATAGATTATATTCTTACCAATAATCAGCTCAAGGAAGACCTGATAACCATAACACTATGAAATCAGTTCAAGGAGTTTTTACCTACTGTGGCAAGCATCTAAAAATACTTTTCCTCTTATCACATAAAGTTTAGCAAACTAATCTATGTTTGAATATGAGATCATCCAGCATATTCATTATACACTTTCTATTATAAAAATAATAGGTGTGGCAAAGATCCACGTTATTGTTTATGAGCAATATAATTATATGTATTAAATTTGTTGGTTATTTGTCTGCTCCTCTTGCCTACTTGTGGGTTTTGGGGACGCATTAATAAAAATGCTCTATTTAATGTACAGAAGACACACTTTCAATAAGATTTCTTTTAAATGAAGCCAGAAGAAGAATTGCAATTTCTTCAATGAAATTGTATAAAAAGCTTATCCGAGATCTGACAACAAAAAAAGGGCAGATAAGAGATGGAAAGGGGATACATCAACAAGGAGAGGTACATAGCCCAGCAGATCTGCAAAGAAGCTATCTGGAAAATTAAAGCTCAGAATGAGTTGAAGCAGACAAAAGATACCAAGAACAGCTTACATATTTCCTTTGTCTGGTGCTCAAACAGAGGAATAGCAATTATTTAATGAAGATAATACAATATACCAACAAAAAACCAGTGAAATTCTTGATCTCTCATTTTGTCTTTATTTTCTCTAACATATCGGTGTATAATCCAAAACACCACTATTTAAGAACAGCAGGATAAGGCACAGGACTAAGGTTTGATAGAAACGTGGTCCATTGGTCCAAGAATATATCTTTACTTTGAGTGAGTTTAAATCACCAGCCCAGAAGTGGATTTATGTTGTTTTCCTGGCTTTTTGTTTTTTAAAGTAGTTCTCTTCTTGTGCTTGGCTAAGCAGGTCCTTGGAAGATTCTGCCAGTCAGCATCAGACCACAGAATGACACATGGATGGAATACAGATAATTTAGTGACCACAATTGGGATCAGTAGCTCTGTCATTCAGCAAAATGGATGTTAAGTGAGAAATCACATGACTGTGACTGTGTTTTTCTTTTTCCCACCCTCATCCCCCACCTATTTGAATGCTCACTCTAACTGGGTGCTGGGATAATTAGCAGGAAGGGAATTAATGTTTCTATTTACAATCATTGGAGAGGAAGGCACATAATGGGAACATATAGTGGAGGCACTGGCATCCCTGACCACACTACATTAAAAGCCCTATGTATTCCCCATTGTGTGCCTGCTTACTCTCATGTAATTCCTTCCTCTCTAATCTCTCCCTCCCCTTGCAGAGTGGAGAGACTGGAGAGGAGAGGATTACATGAGAATAAGCAGGTACACAATGGAGAATACACTGGACTGTTTGCATAGTGTACTCACAACTGCTAATGTAGTTCCAAGTGTTATCAGGGTTGCTGGCACCACTGCATTCCTTTCAGTGTGTATCGCCATTGTGTGATGGCTTACTCTATTGTAATCCCTTCCTCTACCATCTCTCCACTCAGCATTGGGGGAAGAAAAACAACAGGTCAGGAGCAAAACTATGTATACTGACTCTAATAGTGATCATATGACTGAGGATACTGTGAAGGTTGTAAATGTGGACACAGGTTATAAAGTTATTTTTTCAGCACTTGTAACTTTGAACAATCACTGAACAAGGTAGCCAATAACTACCTGTATAATGTAAGGTGAATTAAACAAAGGCAAATAATAAAGAGAAAACACATCTTTTCTGCTCTGTATGTTAACCAAAGATAACAGAATAAATGAAAACATAAAGATATTGCTGAGTATAGCAGAACAATGTCATAAAAAGAAGTGAAAACCCAAATTAGAAATATCCATCTTCAATATTTTCAAGATTAGTCCACCATGATGAAGACCCCACTATAAATGAAATGCTGTGGATGTCACTGAAGCCTTGCCTAGGCATTTCATATATAAGCTGCAGAAATCCACTACTAGATAGCAGTGACAAGTTCTCATGTTCTTTTGCTGGCATAGAACCATAAACTTGGAAGGGATCTAAGAGATCATCAAGTTTAAGACCCTGCACATTGCAGGATTCATTGCATCATTTTCAATAGTGAACTATCCAGCCTCTTTCTGAAAACCTCCATAAAGGAGAAGAATCTGCTCCATGTGAAAACCTATTCTACTGGCTGACAGCTCTTGCTGCCAAGATGTTCTTCCTAATGTCAATTTTGTATCTACATTTTTGACATTTCATGTACTTATTTCTACTCTTATGGTCTGGAGCAAGCCAGAAAAAGTCTGAACTGAACTTCTGGTTGACGCTGCAGCGAGATCAGACACAAGGAATGGGTCTCTGAGCTGCCATGCGTTGGTGGGCTCCAAAAGGAGCCAAAGCTGCCCTGTAGGGTCAGCAAAACAAAGAGGGGTGCCTTGTGAAACCGCAGAGAGTCACAACTCCCCTGTTGGACCCCGGGGGGGCGGGTTCCCCTCTCAGCCATGACGAGGAGAAGAGGCAGCCTAAGATGGCTGCCATGAAGCTGGGGCAGCCAAGAAACACCTAAGACTGGTGCTGGAGTGGAGTTAGTGAACAGTGTCTGGAACTGGGTCAGAGGAATCTTTCTTATTTAAAACCTAACCCCAAAAGGAAATAATCCAGGAAAAGAGAGGCTCACAACTATTTGCTAATGCAGTGACTAAGCACTTTGAGAAAAATTCCAGAAACGAAAGAAAAGAATTAAGGGGAGAAAAGCAAACAAAAAAAAACCTGTTAAAAATACAGAAAATTGGACTTTTAAACTGAGCAGGCATTGTTCTGGAAAGGCATTTTAAAAATACTGGAACTATTTACCTAAAAAACTAACTTTGTTTCTATATTTTGACATTAAATTGGTTAACATTGAAATCTAAACTGAGAGTGCCATTTGCTGATGAAAGGAAAGTATAACATATTCTTAAATCCTGGAAATTTTTGACAAGGATATGTTTTATGCACCTACATCATGATTGCTGGTGATTTAAATATGAGAATAAAGAAGATTTTTTTCATTAAAGAGACCCCTGAATGTTATGATACAAGATTGAATGCATAAAGGGGATTTAAGGAGGTTCTGGAAAGCTTTTGGGATTATCTAAAGGAACAGATTGATTAACTATGGAATATAAAAATTGTGAACATTGAATTCTTTTTGGGGAGTGACTTTAGGCTTGAATATATGGTTTCTGGATTACTGGACAAGAGTGGGACTTATTAAAACAAGACAAGATGCTACATCAGGACGAAATGAGTGGAATTTGGGAAGAAATGGTGTCAATGTTTTAAAACATGAAGGACATTCTGATAAGAAACCACAAGGAAATTAAGAACTTAATACATGGCATGGATGAAAAACTGGGAAATATTATACAAAGGGCAATGAATGATCAAGATGCCCAGGAAAAGGAGGAGCCAACTGAAAGAGCAGCTGAAAAAGCAGAACAGATTAACCAGCAAACAAAACAAGATGACAAAAAGGAGACAATAAGAAAAACAACAATGACTGATGAAATAAACCAAGGGGAAAATCTTTTAAGAGATTTAAAAAGGGAACCAGAGATGCAGGCGGACATTTTTGAAAGGGAGATGGGGAAGGAGTAGATATTTTGGAAGTTAGACAATGGAAAAGGCCAGAGATGGGAGAAATGTTTAAAATGAATAGTCAGGACATAGATGTAGATAGGGATAGATTCAAGAGAAGAATATGGGAGGCAAGTTTTAAAAAATGAACAATTAATGCTTTAAAGTGGGCAAGAGATGATGGATAGAAAGGATTTTTTAAATATAAAGGTGGCATGATTAAAAGTTAGAATAGGGGTAGAAATAAGAGAGGGGGAATATTAGTATACACATTTTTATACAATAAGACAAAAGTAATAATAAGAGGGATGATTAGAAATTGAATGATTGTATTATAATGTATGTTTAAACAATATTGTGATTGGCATTGGAATAACGTATTGAAATATTGAATAATTAAATAATGAAAGTCTATAATTTAATATAAATGTGTATTAATACTAGAACTACATAAGCTTGAGAAATGTAGCAAGTATGATTAATAGCACTATTTTTATTTGCACTAAAATGTCTGATACCCAGATGTCACACTGTTCACGCATTGATATGAATATATTGTAAAATAAAATAAAAAACTTGGAAAAAAAGAAAGAAAGAAAAAGTCCAAACCCTGTACAATGAACAGCCCTTCAGGTATTTGAAGACAGCTATCACGTTCTCTCTCAACTTCTCTCCTGCAAGTTAAGCATAATTGCCTAAGATTTTAAGTCTTCCTCAAAGGATTTGTTTCCAATCTTTAATAATCTTGGTAGCTTTTCTTTGGCTATCAACCATCATGATTTAATACTGATAGTCATCTGAATTTTTGCAGCCTTACCTATTTTCTCTCTCTTGCCAGACCCACATGAGAAAAGGGTGCTCAAATATGAACATTTCTCAGTACCACTTCTCCCCATAGCAGTATCAATCTTCAGAAATTAAAGGAAAGTTAATATGAGGAGATCCTTTCAAACAGATTCAGAAACAAAGATGCAGTTCTTACACTGTCAGAGTGATCTTATAATGTACCCACTCTTAATAACTAACAGCACTGAGGGAGATTGAAATGATAATTTTATTTCATCTCCCTTAATATTTGGCTTTCTAAGAAGCTGCCAAAAGCGTTCTAAGAGTTAAATCCAGAAGTATTTTGGCTCAACTTTAACCTGACAATATTATAAGCAACCTGATCTTTTAATAAGGAAGGATCAAATGCATATTTTACAACCACAGAGGGAGGAGCCAGAATATAAAATGTGCTACTTTCAGGGCAAATTGTATTTAATGATAACTTTCAGACAACTGGTTCAGGGAGAACAGCAAGTATAATTATGGTTTTCTATGTGCTCCATGGCTGAGATAATCATATTGACACAGTTTCTTGTTCAAGCCTTTAGTGTTATTTCCAGATTTTGGATGATAAAAAGCATTGGTTATGTTTACAGTATTCTGGGCATCATGCCCATATTTTAGATGCTTACCTATAAAGAAATACATACCAATTAAAACCATCTCTGCATAAGACAAAAGAAATGTGGGTGTGAGATTTGCCTCAGCTTCAGTATCTGAGCAGAAAAAGCAATTAGCAACTCAGATCTAAAGACTCAGATAAAGCTCCTCATTTCAGTTCTTATCCAGCAGAAGGGAGCAGCAGCAGCCCAGATTAAGTTGACCATCATATGATGTTGCTTTCCTGTTGAGTGGCCAGGACATTCCCTGCATTCTGGGCTATCATGCAAAAGGCAGCCTCCACTCCTTACAGCTCTCAGGAATAAGAAGAAATCTGAGGCTATATCCTACCAGTCAGTTCAGAAGAGGTAATCCAACCATCTCTACTTACTGGGTAGTAAGGCACCACAAATTCAATAAAGCTGTAGTTCAGCATGACATACTAATTTTACAGTAGATGGCAATCCTAAACAGAAGTAAATAAATCTCAGTGTAGGAATAACTCATGATTTTGATGAGGTACAGTCTAGTGTGGTTATCTGGGAAGAGTTAGTGTTTGTTGGTCTGAAAAAGTAGACAGGATCATCAGAACTATAAACCTGGCCATCTGTCTATTAGAACTAAGTCCCTCCTGGTTTGTTAAGGCTGCCTAGGAAGTAATATATGAATACATCCAAGGAGAGGTGATCAAGGCTGTAGTTCTCTTTGCATGTAAGTCTGCTCTCTCTCCTCAAGAAATCATCACTGAATTTAACAGCACAGGACAATTTCTGGTGAGTATCCAAATTTTCCTTTTTGAAGAAGGCTTTTGAGAAGATGGTTGGGCTCCAGCTTCAGAGGGCACTACAGGAAATGGATTATGTGGATCTTTTCCAAATGGGTTTCGGGCCTTGATAAAGTACAATGATGGCATTGATCATACTCATGAATGATCTAAGGCAGGACTGAGGTATGGTGGTTCCATTTTGGCCCTCCCTAATCTCTCAGTGGCCTTTGGTACCATTGATTACTTTGTCTTTGATAGGCTCAAGAGTTTGGGAGCATGAGGAAGTGTTGGAGTGGTTCTCCTCCCACCTCTAGAGTCATTTCCAATAACTTCCAATAAAAATATCTAGTGAAGATAATAATGAAAATAAGACAAGGTTTGGTGGTTTCTTTGTAGCCATGTTTGCCAAAGATTCAAAAACACTCCTTGTCTTGTTTCTCTCCACCCACATTCTTTGGGTATTGCTTCTGCATTATGTTAAGGGCTAGGTTGGGAACTGTAACAGACTTGAGGAGATTAGTAAATCTAAACAATTATCTGCAAAAATCTGGTTTTTCTTCCCACTAAAATCACTGACATCAATGAAAAGAAACCCAGGTTCAGGAAGTTGTCAGCTTGCATTAGATAAATTAGATACCAACGGAAAAGCTGCATAAAACTTAAATTGCATCTATCTTGAATAGGGGAAGTGAACTAACAATGCAATGCAACATAGACAAATGAAGTTTCAAAACATATCTCCTAATTTTCCAGGCCCAGTGCTTGGTCCAACACTGGTTAGATAGCATTTTATTTCTAATGAGCATCCTGTGATTTAGTTTATATGATATATAATGATATGCATATAATAATATATACATATTATGTATGTTTCAGAGAATGGGAGGCCAGACCCCAATGGAAGCTCACACTGCTAATAAACAGGTTTCCCTATGAGAGGATGCACTGGTTGGTAGAGGATCATATGGGTAGGGCTACTATTAATGAATATCCTTTCAGCACATTACTTTTTCTCTATATTCTTGGGGAGCCAACCACACCTATACCCACATTCTCTCATTGCTGTGAAAACAGGGCTGGTTGAGGAGTATGAATCCAAACAGCTTGCTTGGCAGTGCTTAAAGTAAGACTACCCTACTGCCTAGGACATGAAATGTGCCTCTGGGGGAAAGGAAAATATGTGTGAACTCCAACATGAGGATCTTCTGAACTCAACTCTCTTCCCCGCCCCAACACTCTTTGCCAAATACCTTTCACAGCTGAAAGGAAGGGAGGTGGAGACAGGTTGCAAAGGAAGCCTGCTTTGCATCATTCAGTTTCAAACTAAGTCTTCGATTCCAAGAGATTGTGTGGTTAAGCATATGAAAAAAGGGTACAGAAACATACAAGTCTCTGAAATAATAAAAAAGATTTCACATGCTGCCCTGAAATACAGTGAAATCCAGTCTTACTCCAGTCTTAATTCATTGAAGAATTCAATTATATAGCTGGTTTAAACAAAATCTAAAATAAATGTCTTGCAAATCTCTACCAATTATTAATAACAGAACTAATAGAGTTTAGATAAGGGATCAATTCATTTATAATAATGGACAAATTTACTGTAAGCAATCTGATCTAAAAAAAATTTGTATCTCTTAGTTAAAATTGAACCATACAGACCTATGATAGATACTATACCAAAAATGTTGTAGTGCAAAGAATTTTTTTTTACATTTTTGCTGCCTTGTACATGTACTGTAGTCTTCTCTTACTCCATATATGTAGAATAAAATTCATCCAAAAATTTGTGTTGTCCTGGAATATGTAATCTCCTAACATTGTTTTTTTAAGTTTTTTTAAATGAGAACTACAATCTTACAATTTAAGACATCAATAAATTCTTAGCTTCCAGCCACAGTAATTGTCATACTTTGCAAGTCAACTTTGAAGTTGAATAGTTTGCTCTTCTAAAAAGTCTGCAGGAATATTATCTGGAATCAGAACTTTCATAGGCTTCCCTTAGTTATCTGAATTATTAACTCTGCCTGAGGAACAGTTAAGAAGCAAACAATTCAGAGCCAGTTTGATGTAGTGGTAGCTGAAACCAGGAGGTGGTGAATTTTAAACTCCTCTTTAGCCATGAAAGCCAGCTGGTGACCTTGGGCCAGTCGCTCTCAGTCCACCCTATCTTACAGGGTTGTTGTAGTGGGAAAATAAGAGGCACGAGTATTAAACATGTTTGCTATCTTGAGGTAAGTAGGTATGTACCATACATAGGTAGGTGAGGGGAGAGAGAGATAAGGTGGGATATTAATAAGATACAAGAATGGGGAGCCAATAAAAATCTCATCAAACTGCTACTAGCCCTGGACAATTCTTAGCAAATAACATACATACCAACACATATTGATGTTCACATTTTCTTTGCTAAACTTGAGGACATAAATCCCGTCTGAAGGGGCATAAATGAAAAGAAAAAGGGATCTTACTGAAAATATAAACAAATTCCATTTTCCTTGAAAACTGCTTTAGTCTGAAAATGTGACAAATCAATAAACTAGGTATGGTTTAAAGATTACAGAAAGAAAATAAATGCACTGAAATCCTTCACTAGATTAATTTTAACCAAAACAATGAGATATAGAGCAATATGCCAGATCAAAAGCAGATTTTGATTTTTGCTAAATTGCCCTTGTTATACCTGGCATTAAATTACTCCATTTCAACTTTATTTAATATTAGGAAATGAGATATTTTCAGAAACTGAAAATGTGCAAAGCAAAGCAGTGGAAAATTTCTTGCGGAAAAAGTCTCCTCAAGAGTAGATGCAGTTCCTACCTCTTCTTAGATTGAGAGCCCAAAGAAAGAAATGACAATCAATTAAACATGAGGCAGCAGTGTGCGGCGGCAGCCATAAAAGCTTATACAATCCTCGGCTGTATAAACAGAAGCATAGAATCAAAATCACATGAAGTATTAGTACTGCTTTATAAAGCCTTAGTAAGAGCACACCTGAAATTCTGCATCCAGTTTTGGTCACATTACAAAATAGATGTTAAGACTTTGGAAAAGGTGCAAAGGAGAGTAACTAAGATGATTAAAGGACTGGAAACTAAAACATATGAAGAACGGCTTCAGGTTTAGGGGTGACATGATAGCAGTGTTCCAGTATTTGAGGGGCTGCCACAAAGAAAAGGGGATCAACCTGTTTTCCAAAGCACCAGAAGGCAAGACAAGAAACAATGATGGAAACTAATCAAGAAAAGAAACTATCTGGAATTAAGGAAAAACTTCCTAACAGTGAGAACAATTAATCAGTGGAACAGCTTGCTTTCAGAAGTTGTGCATGCTTCATCACTGGAGGTTTTTAAGAAAAGACTGGACAGCCACTTGTCTGAAATGGTATATGGTCTCCTGCTTGAGCAGAGGGTTGGACTAGAAAACCTCCAAGGCAGTGGTAGGATTCAAATTTTTTTACTACCAGTTCTGTGGGCGTGGCATGGTGGGCATGGCATGGCATGGTGGGTGTGGCTTGGTGGGCGTGGCAGGGGAAGGATACTGTAAAATCTCCATTCCCTCCCCACTCCAGGGAAAGGTTACTGCAAAATCCCCATTTCCTCCCAATCAGTTGGGACTCGGGAGGCAGAGAATAGATGGGGGTGGGGTCAGTCAGAGATGGTATTTACCAGTTCTCCGAACTACTCAAAATTTCCGCTACCGGTTCTCCAGAACTGGTCAGAACCTGCTGAATAACATCTCTGCTCCAAGGTTCCTTCCAGCTTTATTCTGATCTAATAGTGATTTCCATGGCTAGGGTCTGCCTCTTGGCCTATTCCAGAGAAATTGCAGAGGTCAACTTTCAGTTCTGTAAAGCTGCCCATCACCCAGTGTTATGGATTGCTTATTCCTCCCTCTTTGATAGCCCAGATGCTATATGGGGTTGTGTTCTGGAGTGGATGAGAAGATTATTGCCCAATTGGATGCAGTCCAAAACAACTTAATCAGTAAGATTTTGGGCCTCCCATAGGACACTACCACTGCCTATTTAAGGATGGAAGTAGGATGACCTTCCACCGCCATTGGAATACATCTTGCACTGTTAGGGCACTCTAAGAAATTAGAAAGTCTTCAAGAATCTCATCTTGCCAAACTGTTTTCTCTTGGAATCAAACCAAACATTTGTCTTACAGTCTACCAATCTATTCCCTACCACTTTGGGGAGAACTTAGCTCTTAGATCAGAGAAAATATTAAAAGTAGGCATTTTGGAAGAGATGTCAGTAAAGATGCCACTGCAGTACAGTTATCCAAATTTTAATGTTAGTGTACCAGTGTACCATCACTATAAAAAAGCACCAGAAAAGTATTGATTTGATTTCTCTAGCCTCCCAGAGTCACTTGTTGAGACAGCCAGCTGTAGAAATAATAAATAAGTAATTAAAAAACCATAGAAGCCTCTCTCAGTACCTGGTTAATATAGCCAGTGCTTCCCTTAGAAGGGCTTTAGCATTTCTCTGGCTGCAGATGAAGCCTATCTTGCAGTTAGAATTTGTAAGCTCCCTGTTGAACATCATCTCTGTCCTTGTGCTGTTGGTCAAGAGGAGGACATTATCCATTATATTTAGCAACAAAGTTGTTACTTTTGCTCTGTTGTCTTTTAAATTTAAGTTTAAATTTAAATTTAAGAAAGATATTTAAGTTCTTAGCTGTAGCTTTGGCTTTATTTTGCTGTAATCTTCTTACATCCAATACTCTTTTATTACTTTATTATACAATCTTATTTTACTGTTATTTTATGATATTTTATGACACACTGTTGTTATGATTTGCAGTTACAATAGACTAGCATATTCCCTCCTTTTTCTTGTCATTCACCAACTATCCAATTTGTAGAAATGTCCCTGAAAACAAAAACTGTGCAGCTTGCCAGACTCTAATTTGCAATTACAAAAATAATCAGTAGGGCAGTGAATTTATGTAAGCTTTTAACTGGTTTAGCTTGAAATGACCATGATACTTGCACAATTGCTTTTCTACATTCATATTAACCCAAGGGATATAACAGATACACCCAAAAGTCTTTTCCTAAAGGTTCAAGAGACAGATTCTTCCTTGTTTAGATCTCAATTAAGCTGTGAATCACCTTCATGCAACACTATGTCCATATCCCTATGAACAGAAAGCAGCTGACATCCTACCATGGAGTTAGTTAGGGTTAGGGTTAGGGTTAGGGTTAGGGTTAGGGTTAGGGTTAG
>WNWU01000006.1:49673156-49714101 GCA_012654045.1 Ptyas mucosa | reverse complement strand
GTTAGGGTTAGGGTTAGGGTTAGGGTTAGGGTTAGGGTTAGGGTTAGTTAACACTGATCAACAAAATATTTTCACGATCAAGAAACTTCCTTGTTAAGTTGTTGATCTCTCCACTGCATTGCAAGATAGAATGCTTCCCAGTTCACATAGCCTGGAAAGAGTCCCTCTTTGCAGAATGCCCGGGGTATCCACGAAGATATTAAGCCTCTCATAAAAATAATGAACAGGCTAGTTCTAAACATACTTCCACCAAACCAGAATGGGAAGAAAGGCAGGGGCTATAAAAGAAGCCATACACAACCTCATCGCTCCCACCTTCTTAGTAGATTTGCCTCCTTCTTTGATCACGCAGAAGCCAAGAGATAACACATAACTGCATTTGATAGGCAGCATTAAACTTTAACAAAGAAAAATATTATTCACCATGAAATTCTACTGGCGTTTTAAAGAGTATTATCTTGAGTCCCTTTCCATCACTTTTCCAACAAAGGAAAATGTACTGAGTCACACTTCAGAAATCATAACCTAAGGGAATTAAGCTCAGCTCACAAATGTGCTTCTAAAAAGCTCTTTAAAATAATGAATGATTGCTATTTAAAAATTAAGAGGGGGGGAAGCAAGAAATTAAACTAGCCAGGTCAGTTCTAATATTTTCTCAAGTAATAGTTTCACTTTAGTTTCTCCGCTAGATATATTTGGTTGGCAAGCCAAATTGAACCTGAACAGTAAATGCAAAGTTAACTGCTCAGCCATTTCTTCAGCATCTTCCCTACTCTCTTTCCCCACACATCCAGAAGTTTTGGAACTAGGCCATGGTAAGAGAACTCAAAAACTAGATTACCTGCAGCATTTCACACTTACGTTGTCTTAAATTAATCTCTAGTCACCCTAAAAAGGCAGCTGCTAGGGAACAACAGATTGGCGCACAAAATATATATAACGCCAATCAGTTGTCAATGGTTTACTATTTCAAAAGCAGGACCATCTGCTCAAATGCTCATATTAATTTTAAATCTGCCTGAGTAGGAAATACAGATTAATAAGAACAAATGAAAAGGCACGTCCTGCTCTCAACTGAATTCCACTGAAAATACGTTATGTTCAATATGGCAGTATTTCTCTCCCCCACCCCACCCCCAAAGGACATGGATTGCCTCCTTGTCATCTGGGCTTTTGACTTTCACAATCAGCCTTCCCCAACCTGCTGCCCTCCAGGTATGCTGAAGTTCAGCCCCTTTTTTATCCCACATGGATAATGCCAGCTGGAGATGAAGACACTCTACTTAAGCACATCTGGAGAGTGGCAGTTGACAGTTGTGTGACTACTGTCATGCCACTAGGTCTCCCCTAGAGTCTTCTGTGTGTCCTTTTGTTTCCAATTATTCTGCATTTGTTCACGCTAGTTACCCAAATTTCCCTTATCTGCTTCCCAGCCACCTTCTATCCTTCATCTTACAAAAATACTAGCGACATCTTTTAGCTGCTCAATGCCAGTTTCTCTTTGCGTGCCAACCTTTCGAAGTGCTGAGGCTCAATTGCTTTTACTCTCCAGCACCAGGTGGAAATGAAAACTTTCTTAAATGTATCAGCCTATTTACCTGCCTTTCTAGGTTAACATCTTTTGGCAGACTTCTGTATTCACCTTCTGGCGTATCATGTTAGGAACTGTGTGCTATGACAATTGTCTCTGAATGGGCGATTAATTAAGGGTGTAGTTACTCCAGGCACTTTTCAAAGCCTTTAGCACAACTCTCAGAATATCCAAATATTGTCACCAAACTGTAACTTCTAATATAACAAAGAAGATCATGATTCACTCTGGTATTTTCTAGTAATCTGCTTATTAATATTCTCTTTCAAAGTTGATATCAGAAATAGGGTAGAAGTAAGGTTCGCTACCAAGAGGCTTTGAGCTGGAACGATGAAACAGTCATTTCATGTGCAGACCTGCTGAAATTTATTAAAGTATCATATGCAACTTGGTACATTTGTATAGCTCTGTGTTCTGCGGCAGCAAAGCACGTTGTAGTATTCTTACCAGGAATTTCAATATCAGAATATAGGAAGTTTCCCCCATTTTTTCCAATGGGTAATTATCCAAGAAGTAAAAAGGGGCAATTACTTTCTTTGACATAATGAACTATTCACCCTAAACATTCTACAGTGACTGCCCAATACCTTAGGCCTGACTCTAAAGAGAGATTAACAATTGCAGCTCCCCTCCCACATCCAATGTATTAAATATGTAGGGGCAATTGCAAAACCCCCAAAAAACAAATGTGCCATTCCAGATTCTTCAGGCTCATCACCAGAACTCTAAGGACTATTAGTTTCTGGATTGTGGTTCAATATTGGTCGAGGCAGCACATTAAACATTCTCAAATTCTACTTGCAAGGAAAAACACTGCTCTAGAGAAAGACAGTTTGTCATTAAGTCCTATAAGCACTATAGGGATCCAGTGACAGTCCCTGATGCAGCAGATTGATTGGTTGGTTGGTTGGTTGGTTGATTGAACCTTAAGCTGAACTTCTTTTGCTGTGGCTGAAGAACTCTGAGTGAAAGCTGAAGACTTGAACCATAGAACAGGTTGAAATCTGGCACACACAAAAAAGCGCAGCTTTTTGTAGAACAACAAAAACAAAAATCCCACACCATTAATTACATTTTTTTTCTTAGAGAAGGCAGCATATAAGAATATATTTCTATAGTCACATTTTTGCATTGTTTATCATTGCCAGATTCTGTGGCTGTGATATCTGCTGAAAAAATTAGGTTGCAGTTGTGCTATCCTGGCACTGAATCCAATTCATTATTGGTGACTGATTAACATACAAATGTAACATAAAATGGGACATTTTAAACAATGTGTTAAGAGTATGCAAGTCTGTCAGTCTTCTTCCTAACTGCATCCAATGTTCCTAGTTCTACAGAAACAGATTGACTAACTTCAATTTTAAATAGAATGCCCTAAAAAAAGGGCCACAAAGCAGGATCTCTTCATTCACAGGTTCATTTGAAGTTTATGAAGCCGAATATTCAGTGTCTCTAAAGCTAAACTTATCCAGTCTGTGTTAAATGATCCTGCATACGAACTGCTTGCAAAATGCATAGTTGCTTGCTGGACTAGACCAAGAACCTCCTGGCTCAGCATTCTTCCCAAGAACCCACTAGATATGGTAATCCTGTGGAAATTAGTCATATCAGTAAATAAGTTTTATCTTTTGCATACTCATCAATTGGGTATTGACATCTATCACCCAGATAATGACTTTTATTTAATTTCATTCATATAAAAAACTCTTCATTAAAAGTTCTATAGTAAGTGCAGTTTTGGAAGCAAGAAATAGTAGCCTTTTGTCGATATCTTGCTTCACTGAAAGAAGTATATTTGCAAATATGTGAATTGTCTCAGAAAAGCCTTCAAATACATGGCATGAATTATGGATTTTTTCATGGAGAATTGTCATGAATGATAAGTTCTATCCCATATTAGTGGAACCAGGTGGGATGAGGTGATAATATCTCTGAAATTTGCCATACATTTGCCATACATGCATTCTTCAGCACCTTGATGCTGTGACTGGGTGTGATCAGGGTGTGAGTGACCATGCGTGAAATTGCCTGTGCAAATAAGTGAGGTATTCTGCTGGTGTACTAGTGCTCAGCAGGGTCTCTCTCTCAATTTCTGGATCTAGCCTCCAAGCTGGTAGTTGAGTTCCTCCAGCTTTCAATGCTAGAAGAGTTCAATTACCATGCCTTCAGTTAATGGTTTCCATTACTACTATAGGCCTGTCTCTGGCACAATACATGTAACGTAAGTGGACATATGTTAGACCTTATTTTTGCCTCCAATATATTACACGATCTGGATATGGAGAGGTTTTTCAACACTTTTTTGCTATGGTCAGATTATGGTATGTCCTGATCATGGCAACTTGCTACCTGGGACTTTCTATGTGGTGCACCGACCTATTCAGACAGTCTTATGGATGCAAATTGTTTCCAGAGGGTGCTTAAGAATTCCTCAGGAATCAGGCAGGCAGACTTCCCAAAGCTTTGGTGAGACACTGGAAATGGCAACTGAGCCAAGCATTGGGCGAGAGTGTTCTCAAGCAACCAATTCTAGTTTGTGCCTTAATTTACTAAGAACCTCTGTGAAACAAATATAAACTATACTAGAATGTTGGTCAAGAAAAACAAATAATTACTTTGACTGAGCACAGGTATGCATCGTCATTTGGGCTTATGCTGTGGTGATAGAAAGAGAAGCATTATTACTTCTTCTCCCTTACATCCTTGATGGGCTGTTGTCCAATGCCCTTGTTTAGGGCAGGTTAGGGAAAGTCAGTGCAAAATGTTCGGCCTTAATATTGTGACCAATGTGCACCCGGCATTTTGCTGATACCAGTTGTTCAGATATGCCAGAATCTTGAGCAGAATCTTCAATCATGATTGAGGCATCATTTTGGTATATTAACTGGGGCCCTCACTGGCCTGTGAACTCTGAGAGCACGGATAGGATATTCTTCAAGTTATCTTCTGTGACTTATAGAATGTTTCCTTGTCCATTCCGGCTCGTTCATAGAGCAGAGGAAGTGTGACTATTGAGATCCAAGAGACTGTCAAAGCCAGCTTTGGAGGTGGGTTGTCAGCTCTTAAAGAGGCAGTAGCATGTCTTTTATCAGTCCACTACATAAACCACACTAGGAAATTAACTCCCCAGGAAAGCTGACATACTTTTATTGAGACTGGTTACAATAACAGAGTCTTGCAAGTCTGATTGTTCAACACCTCCTCCCTCTTCTTACATCCGGAGCAGTCTGCCTTACATCTGCCCAAGCCAGTTCTGAATGTTATCTCATCCCTCCAGACTTAAAAAATGTTTCAGTCCCTTTTGCCTAAGTAACAATTATTGCATATTTCTGTCACAGTCATCTTCCTGACTCTCCACACTCCTTCCAAAGAGATCCTGCTTGCATCTATGATTCTGGATAAGTTTCTGGATAACCTTCCCTTTGGAGAAAATCCATTCCCTCCTTTGCAGTCAAATTCAATCTCTTGGGGAAGGTCTCCCCAACGATCCCTGATTTCAGGGGGGGAGTGCTGCAGAGATTGATCCTCTCTTCCTTGCTCTTTAAAATGAAGCTGCTGGGTGAGATCATCTGAGACTTTACACCGCAATACCTACATGCAGGTAATACTCATCTTTATCCCACCCCAGACTGTAAGGAAGATGCCCCAGTGCCAATTTCAAGGGGGCACAAGCAGAAAGCACTGCTTCCTAGCTGAAGTGCCCAATGCCAGTTCTCTAGTTCAGCATCGCAGTGAAGATCAGAATGGCCTCCAATCATTCTGAATCCAGAAAGTTGTTGAAAAATGAACTGTTTTAGAGGGTAATTTAACCAGATTGGGCTACCTTTTTTTTTTTGCTTGTTTTGAGTTACTTTATTTTGTAGGCCTACTATGTTAACTGCTGAGAATAATTTTACTGTAGTGGAATATAAATGTGAGAGAAAGATAACGTAAAAGCTAAGGTGATCAAGTCTTCTATAAGGACTGGGATGAGAAGAAAGAGAAAAAGAGAAGAGTGAAAATAAAGAGATTGGGGGAAACTGAATAATCAGGTTACAAGTTGAGGCTTAAAAAAGGATTAGAAAATGGCTCTTCTGGTAATTTAGCAAATAAAACCAATCTCAATTTCATATTTCATACACATAATTCATATCCTGGGGCTTCCTTTAGGCAACGCATATTTTTGCCACTTTGTACATGTCTAAGGGGACTGTATCAAGTGTGAAGTTGCTATGATTTGTCAAAACATCTCCTCAGGCAACAGGACACAAGTGGATGGAAAATTACTCAACAGAGCATATTATGAAGCAATAGTCTATTTGGATACAAATGCAAATGCAAATAAATCTGTAATGGCTGATTCTGGAACTAGAACAATCGTTCAGAATGACAGAACAAAATATGACTGGCCCAAGGAGGAAAATGCTGATTTCATTTTCTCTTTATTATTAACATCTTGCAACTGGTCTCTGCCCACCCACAGCTCTGCATGGAAGAACATCAGGATCTCAACTGTTGCTAGAAGCAAAGAGCACACATTGCTCAGTGAAACCCTGGTAATAATCTCTGACCCCTTGTGTTTTAAGGAGACTGAATATAGATTGAAACTCAGACCTATAAACTAATCTGGTTTAATTGCCACTAACTGTCACCTTTTGAGTCTTTGTGCTTCTAGCCCCCTGAACCTGTTGTCCAGAGACCATTCAATAAATCCTGAAAAAAGGTGTGCCTCTAACCACGTCTGTAAGTCATCTATCTATACAGTATTTGGGGCTTTAGCCTTTCTGATTGAGAGCACCCTTATCACTCTAAGGAAATCTGTTCGTTTCAGTTTAAAGATTCAGGCAATGGTCTTCTTTTTGCTTTTTTTTAAAAAAATCAATACTTTACTGTCACTATTCCAGGACCGATCTGATTTTAAGAGAATGTACCTTTAAAAGGCATTGCTTCTCTACTGGCTTATCAGTTATGGCCTAAAATAAATCTTTCATTCTCAATGATGGATTATTTGGGGATGAGGACAGAGTAGATCCATTGCTTAGGACACAATGAATTAAAAGTGTAATTTAAAAAGAAGTCACAGTACAGAATAGAATCAGAACGATTCAGAGTTATAGGCAAAGTCTGAAGTTTAATACAGATCATGGGATTCTGATCAACATGAGGCTTTCGGATCTAGCAGCAGTTTTCAAGCACAAAAAGGGAAGAATCACTTTGGGACAATGCTTCCTTTCTTGGAACCTCCTATGCTTTCCAAAATAAATTCCAGTCCTTTGGAGCAGATCTGGACAGATGCATGAACCCATTGGCAGACTGGGACACTAATAAAAATCAGCTTTCCTTTCAGTTCACAAAGCCTCATCTGGGTTAATGAACTAGAAAAGATGCAACTGTATACAACCTCTTTTCTTCACTCTATTTTCAGATAGTTATGGATAGATTTTCACTTTGAGTTACATTTAGCAAGACAAAAACCTTCAAGATCAGCTGCTAGGTACAAAGAACTGAGCAAATTAATGCATGTTCAACATTGTTACTGCCATTTCACATAATCCCATGCTTCCTCCTTCAATGCTATAAGCTTTCTATTGTTTGCTCTCATACCTGGCTCCTGGACTCAGAGGGGAATCTAACCGGCCACTGAAAAATCACATTATATCAGAGAAAGAGCCTCTAAGATATCAAGGCATAATTATTCAATGAGGAAGACTTCTTTTCTACAAATTTGCAGATTTTCAGTGTTATAAAATACTCCCGTTTTTCTTGATGTCTTGTATGCATCCCTGCTTTCAGTTAATCAACAACATTTTGTGTCTGGGAAACGTAACATTTTGGAGATGAGGCTGGACAATGGTCCAAAGGAGGTAGAAAAGGATCACAGAGGAGGAATTTTCTACTTTTTCCCCCTTTCTGGATTGTCCTGGAGAGTCTGACTTTTCAAAATTATATCAGAATCGATGTAGCCTTTGCAGAACAGCCTTTATATGTTTCTGCCACAGTAAGGAAGCCCATGAGTCTTCAGTACCAAACAGAGATATAACACTGATCCTGTTGTACCACTTTTGTTGCTTATGTTTCAAAATGTAATGTTCTGGAGATCCATATGCAGAAGAACTAAAGTTTCCTAAAGAATCAAGAAGCTTATCATAATCTTATTATGAAATTGAGAACTGGACTCAAAACAGCATTGAGCTATATGACTAAATACATTTATTTATTAATTTCTATCTTGCCTTTTCTCCAGGATCTCAAGATGGTTTTAATGGGGGATTTCCATTCATTTTACTGCCACAGCTATTACCCTAAGAAATAAGTTGAATTGAGGGTGATTGGCTGGTCTCATCAGTCTCAGTTCAACACCTTAACCACTAAATATCATGTCAGTTTATAAGAGTTCATGAATTGGAATAAGCATGGCAACAGGTCAGCCAATAGGGACTGTTTGGTGACTCAGACAGTTTGGAGCCTGTGGAGCATTGCTTAGCTTGACTGTTATGGATAAAAGAGTTGGTTTGTCCTTGCATTATTGCTTCTGATTGCTTTTGTGCTTCTGGATTCTGAGTTCTGGTTCTGGCTTCTGCTGCATGGGTAATATATATATGCATCATGCTTTATATTACTGTATATAAAGAAGTTTCTTTTATACATGAATCCTGCTGAATTATTTACTTGTGTGCTGGTTGAATTGCTGCAAACTCTAACATAACATGTTAGCTATGATTAAATATTGGGACTTTCAAGATTACATGCCTATTGTGTACTTGAGGAGTGATAAACCTATAAACCTTCAAATGTTGAAATAAAATCTCTGATTAGGGACTGATAAAGTTACAAGCCAACAGCATCTCCAAGCTCACATTTTCTTCAATATAGTTGCACAGAAATCTCTTGAATTGACCAGAAATTTAAGATTGTAGGTTCAAAGAAAAAGAATAAATAGCACCAAAATAATCACGCAACAGCAAGGATTCATAGGACAGGCTTTTTTAAAAGCAATTCTTCTGCTTAACTAGATTTTCAATGGTTCTCCTATGTGACAGAGTGACCTACTTGGAAGTGGGCATCATAGACTATATATAATGTCACATTACATTATAATAGCTTGTAGGTATTATGAAATGACTTTTGTAAGTGAATGGTTAAATTCTAACATGCAATTGAAGCAAATAAATTCATAAATAATCTAGATGAGGGGATAGAAGGGGAGCTCATCTAATTTGCAAATGGCACCAAGCTGGGAATTGCTAAGACTTTGGAAGACAGATTCAAGTTTCAGAAGGATCTTGACAGACTTGAACACTGGGCCCTAAGATGCAGTTAAGTGATGAGAAAAATAAGGTCCTCAAGACCATGAGAAGTGATAGTACTGCTTTACATTGGACTGGTGAGACTACATTTGGTATACCACATCAAATTCTGGTCACCACAAAACAAAACAAAATGTTGAGATCCTGAAAAGTGTACAGAGAAGAGTAACAAAGATGATAAAGGCTCTGGAGGCTAAACTGTATGATGAATGGTAGATATGTCTAGCCTACTGAAGAGAAGGATTAGAGGAGACATAATAACTATCTTCCGGTATTTGAAGGGTCATCACAAAGAAGAGGGAATTGACTTATTCTCTAAGGCACCAGAGGATAGGAGAAGAAATAATTGGTTAAAAAAAGATTCAACCTAGAAGTAAGGAAAATTTTTCTGACAGCGAAAACAATGAATCAATGGAATGGCTTATGGGGTTGTGGGTGCTCTTTCTCTGGAGATTTCCAAAAATAGACTGGACAACCATTTGATTGACATTTTATGAAGCTCCTACCTTGAGCTGGCAGTTGGACTAGAAGACTCCGAGGTCTCTTCCAGCCCTACAATTCTAGGTTTCTAGGTTTCTGTGTTTCTGTGTTTCAAACAGACCTGTGAATTCAGAACTGATTGCCTCTTCTTCTTTGAATGCCATACTGACAGAAAATGTAGATATTTCAAAATGGCTATGGGTTTAATTTTATTATTATAGTAGGAAGGGACAGTGTTAGTAAACACAACAGATAATACATCGAGTCAGAGAAAGAAAAACTGTTCTTCAAAGCTCAAGGGACTATCATGCTCAAACATATGATAAATGCAGTGGAAGCTGCTTTAAACACAAAATGTAGGGGAAGTAGTCCAATGGCATCCATAACTGATTGTCAACTGATGGTTTATTTTCAACACTGGTTCACCAATAAGAATAGAATTACATATCCTTAATTCCAAGAAAATAGTGGGTTCTTGAGATCTAGGAGCCCACTCAGAGTAAATGTCTATTGTTCAAAAGCTCACACTTAGTATATTTTTATCTGTGAACTTTTTACAAATTTATTTGCTCCTTAAATATATTTTATACCTTTCTGAATGAGAAGTATAAACAGAAGAGAGCACATTTTTGCACTGAGTCACACTCCTCTTATATTAATTTTTAACCTTGTTCTGCCCCCTGCTGAATGTCAAAGAAGAAATTAGGAAACTTACCCTTATTTAAAATGGTTTCCACTCAGTAAGTTGTTTTGTACCAAAACATGACTTTTTGCAATGAGAAGTTTTGGAGCTTAGGAGAGAAGGTCAAGGTGAGAAGATATCTGGGGAATGATCTCCAAACATAGGATTTCCTAAGTTTATTAACACTGCAGACTCTTGAGAGACTTTTCCCATCGGAAGCCAATGCATAAAAAGTACAGGGAAAATGGCTGTGTGGAATCATCCTTAAAGTAATAATCATAGATATACATTCTAAACCTTATATCACCAGATGGCATTTTGAAAGTACGTGTTTTTGCCGAAGTAGAATACAAGCCAATATCCTAGATACATTTCTATCAACACACCTTTAACACTCCTGAATTCCAAGCCTCCTCTATTCATGTAAGTTTCCTACATGAGTCGGAATCCTAAAGTCCTGCAAGTTCTCCCCATATTATTTATCAACTTATCACATGTAGGACAACCGAATTGGTGATATTAAATAAGAAACTGAGGCAAACTGATCCATCCTCTTTTCATTTCATAGGCAAGGATAGAAAACAACAGAAAAAAAACTTTATTATCACTGATCCAAACCCAGATAAGCATTTTTTTTAAAAAGAATCCATTAGTGTGAAGTGTTCCTGTCCTTTCTGGAAAATATCCCCAAAGGTAAGCTGATGCAACAGTCCTAGTAACTCACATCCAAAGATAAACTAGATTTGATCTACATAGGTTTCCAACGTAGACTAGGGTCCACTTTCATTTACACATTTCAAACCACACAAGAAATGGCTGTTACAAATCACAAAGTTCCCAAAAGGTGCTCAAGCATTCCAAAACATTAAAAATAGCTTATTTCCACATGTTTAAACTATGAAATCCTATGATACAAGCAATCCCTGTTTTTCCCCTTATATGCAAATGATATGGCTAATTTTTATACTAATCAAGTTGGTATACCATCAGATGTCTGGTATTGTCTGGTATTATAAAATAAAAAAATAATTATGTCATATAAAATTTATAAATTTTCAGATTTCAGAGGATTGCTTTCACATCCCTGATGTTTAGAGAGAACCTATCAGCTCCTTTGCCAATGCCTAAATTACAAGACTATAATGGCCTTTCCTTTTAATAAAGTGCCACATTTTTAAAGCCAGGCCAAACAGACAAATGCTGCAGAGTTCCCAGGATTGAATCTACAATCAAAACTTTTAACATCTAAATTTACTTATTCACATTCACATTCCTAACGCCATTCAATTCATCAATGACTCTGATCATATTCATAATTCACAATGGTGATTTTGATACTTGGAAGCAGAGGTAAATTCCCCCAAGTGTGAGTTTAAAGCCAATCTTTTCAACTGACTCTCTTAATAGAATTATACTTCGATATTAAGAATCTCAGAGCAATCTCCAATTCCTCTGGCTTTTGAGATGATGAAGACTGAAGATGATCAATATGTATGTTGGACATAGACCATCAAAAAGCCTTGAATATAATCCCTACCCTCTTAATGAAATTATTTCACAGAAGAATATTTGCATCTGCCAGCTATTTTTTTTTTAATGTTGCCTGCATGGTGTATTTTAAAAAATCCCCTGCAATCAGGCTAAGTATTTTACTCTTAGTGCTTTGGCAATGAAAATACAACCCTATGGCCGGGGTCCATCTCTGTACATGATGACACAGTGTTTGTGCTTTAGCAAAAGTTCTGCTATCTTAATTTTAATTCTTATTTAGGATATATTAACAGGTAAGACTTTTAAAATCTGTGTCATGCCAAACTTTGATCTTACGTAAGCTGGTCTTCAACCATAAATAAATCTAAATTGTACAAATTAACATTTCATCTGCTGTTAATTTGTTGATCATTGGTCATAATAAAGTATTACTACTACTATTTTTTTAACTTCAGCACTGGAGAAGTCTCTTGAGAATATGATGGATAGCAAATAACCAGGCTATTTATTTGTTTTACATCCTGCCTTTATTATTATTTTTATAAATACTCAAGGAGGCAACACACCTAATACTTCATCCGCCTATTTTCCCCACAGCATCATATTTTGGACAGATTATACAATGACCATGCTCTCTCCTCATCAATGATCATGCTTCAACTGCTGTGAAATGAAATGATCAATAACAAGGTGAATGGACTCAATTATACCAAGAATGGATGAATGATTGGAAGGTCTGAAGGTGCAGGTTGGGGACAGAGCCTCCTGAAGAAAATTTATCTATATGATCACCAAGAATCAACACTGTCTTGATGGTACATAATCAATGTTTTGTTTAATAAGTTTTATTTAATAAAGACATCATTGCCTCTTCTCCATTGAGTGTTTAATCATGCCATTAATGTGGCATTGTATGAAATTAAGAATGGCCAAAAAAAATAAAGCAAGTAATTAGAAGTGAGTTGATATTATTGTGCAGCCTGCCTATCTCTTTCAATCTTGTCTGAATCAGGTGTTACACTTTCTAGAGCCAGTACAGGGCTGGATGGAGATCAATACAATTCCATTTTGAAAAGATAAGAGATGGTATTGGTGAATAGTTTGAGTTTAAATAATGGGAAAACAGCATTTTCTGGATGTGCGCCTGCCATAAAATCTGGAATATAGTTATTCCTGATCCAGTTTGTTATGGAAAACTTTGCTGGTAACACCAACTAGAAATACCTCTAACTGTCCATGTTTAGGCTGATGCAAAGGTTGGTTACTAAGAGTCTCGACACTTTGCTTGTATTATTTACATTTAAGAGTAGCTCAAAATATTGCCATTTATATAAGATCCTTACGGCAAATCTCCTCTTGTAGTATACATCAACCTATACCCATGATGGCGAACCTATGGCACGCATGCCACAGGTGGCACGCGAAGCCATATTGGTAGGCACGCGAGCGTTGCCCTACCTCATCTCCAGCGCGCATGTGCACGCAGGCCAGATGATTTTTTGGGCCTTCTGGGCCCACTGGAAGTTGGGAAGCAGGCTGTTTCTGGCCTCTGGAGGGTCTCTGGGGGGTAGGGAAGGTCATTTTCACCCTCCCCAGACTCCTAGGAAGCCTCTGGAGCCTGGGGAGGGCAAAAAATAGGCTTACCATGCCATCACATGCTAAAAGCGGGGCGAGCGCAGGGGGGTTGCACGCGCATGCGCGGGGGAGCTGGGCGCATTGAATTATGGGTGTGGGCACATGTGCGCATGACACCACCACCACCCGCTCCCCTTGCTTTTGGCACGCAACAGCAAAAAGGTTAGCCATCACTGACCTATACCATTTTTGGAAGGAGTTGTAATCATCCTTTGTTGACAGGTAGTGTCTTGAGGAGAGTGGAGAATTACATGACTCTCCAAGTTGTGACACCCTCACTAAAGAACTCAAGGCTCTTGTAAGCGCTTCAATAGTTCAGTTTTGCAAGTTGAGGGTGGTATATCTCTTGACTGAGTTTTCTGTTTCTTTTTAAATAATTTTGCTATTTTACCAACAGTTATAGTAATATTTTCATTCTAGACTGACTTGTATTTTATTTCAGTGCAGTAAATCACTGTGATTTTATTAATCAGTTCTGTCCTGGAGTAAGTTTTTGCAAAGGATGGTATACAAACATCTTAAATACATGAGCTGTTAGTCAAACGAACTAATCATATGACACAGTATAAACTGATTGATGTTCAATTTGTACAGATACTGTTTAAATAAACAAAAATGCTAAATGTTTTCAATAAAATATGAAACAAGACTGTGCACAGCTGGTTGTAGCGTGATCCAGATGACAAGCAACTCAACATTTGTCTCTGCCTTCTAAGAGAAGGGAGTAAAGGAAGAATTAGATGAAACAGATTACTACCAGTTTAATAGAAGCAGAAGAATTAATAAGTGCATAAGTAAGTTGCAGGGAGAGAGAAAAAATAAAGATACTAAAGCATCTTTTTCTCAAGGAGCTACAATATATTAAATATATATCTTAATACAATACAGAATCACTTTTTACTAAACAATAAATGTTCTCTGGAAAAGGTTTCAATACTTTCACTGCCTTGTTTTGGAAATCCCTGATCCATCTGGCTTTTAAAGACGTATTTTCCCCTGAACCAAACAATTGAAGAGATGACTCTTTACTATCTGACAACACTGAATTTCAGCCGAAATGATACAGGAGTTGGTGTTTTTATGACATCTGTGGGCTTTCATCTGACTTCACTTTTCTTGCTGCAGTACAATCTGCAAAGTGTGCATTCAGTATTTTCAGCTGTTCTTAAATTAGCTCATTTGATCATTACAGCCTCCTTAAGGAAAACATAAGCCATATTCAAACACATGGGGAAATACCACAGTTTGAGGATACACTGAACAGCATCCAGATGGAGAAAAGATCTCACTTCCAGACAGTTGTTATATGTCCCATTTCTATTTGCAAGAAAAACATGTGTGTCCCTCCTTCTATGGACACCTTGCTTTACCCAAGGAAGGAAGATGGACAACACACAGTCTCCTCCACAACTTTTTATGATGGAAATATTCCATGATGATCCTGATCAAACCTCCTGATTCATTCCATCTCCCCATTTTTTTTAAAGTGTGCGGGTAGAATCTCAGTCAATGACATCAAAGAACTCACACAGGAGGAAAAGGTGGCACAGCTCTTTTACTGCCACACAAAGAAAAGGTACACCATTAATATACAAATAGATGTTTAGGAATACTTTTATGTTTGCATCATTACAGGAAAAGCATTAATTATCACCATCATAGCAATTGGAACTTTTACTCAGAAGTGTCTGATTATCTTTCTAAATAAATAAGACCATTGAAAGGCCCTACCCTGAATCCCAAAGAAATCAATCCAAAACAGAGGACAATCTGGATAGTTACACAGGAATTTCTCAGGCTGGGGGGGACAGAGCTATAGTAAGATTGCAATTTCTATACCGTATGGACTACTACAGTATATGTACACGTTTATTTTTTTTTACATGTCTTTTATTGTGACCGAAATACATTACAGCAATCAAAATAATAGACATTACTATGTTTAGATTGCTATGCTGACTTTCTGTCATGAAAAATGGCACTACATACCAAGTCAAATGATAGGATACATTTCTGAAACATTTTCAAATTCAGAAACATCATTTTGAAAAATTAAGAACTGACACAGAATGGTTACAAATTCATAACTTTGGTCCTACATTTGGTTTTCAGAAGTTCTGTTACACAGGCACAGCCTTCCCAAAAGACAGATCTCTTCCTCCCCACCACCCGGCACGCCCCCCCCGCCACCCAATAAAACAACGACTTTCCCCACATCAGGTAAGAAAATGTTTTCTATGAAAAATGATCTGGAGGTACCTTCTCTGTCTTGACCATATATATCCTGTTCCTTAGGATTGCTAATTCATAAGTGAAAAGCATTGAAAAAGAAGAGAGCCATTTCTTAAAAACAAAACGACAAGAATGGTTACACATTTTGTTTCATATCTCAGATTGCAGAATGAAAATTGGAAATTAGGTTTATGCTTCAAGTAGTAATGATGACCCCCTTCCCCCACCCCCTTTCTACAACATATAGATCAATACCCAGAAATTAACAAGGGCTCAAACATGACACAAAGAAGACTGTGAGAAGTCACTGGGAAAAACCAAAGACAAAACAGAACCAGCACTCATTGTTTATTTTCAAAAAGCAGAGTTTAAATTGAATTTTAACCCTGTCACCTTCCTTTAACTAAAAAAGAAGTAATCAAGCACAATATTCTATCTCTCTTCCCAGGCAGCTAATTGCCTGTTTGTAAAAACAGCTACAAGAGGGGGTAAATGTCAGCACGTCTTCTCCAGCTTGACAAGTGTCAAGATCAGTGGGGCTTATTCTCAGTGATACACTACTGAGGAGAACATATTTGTGTCCTATTCTGCCTATTGCTAAGAATTATGCCTGAGCATTTCAATTCCAGGAAGGCCTGAGTAGAAGCAACTTTTCAAACAGCACCACACAAAGTGAGTCCTGCTAAACTCAATCAGGCCTATTTAAGGGAACACAAACAGCAACTTCCTTGTCTGAATATACATCATCAGTCTGAGCCTTGAATAGCAAAAATGTGCCAGTATTTTATTCCTCATTAGATTATGGTTGATTGAATCAATAAACTCTTAAACTGTTACCATGAATAACTACCATTCATTCATACATTGGAAGAGTTCTCTAGAGAGACGCCAGTGGTGTGTTTTCTTTTTTTTTTTTGTCAAGGTTGGATTCATGAGAAAACTTAACAATTCCTTGCCTGCTTGCTTGGTACAGACAGATTCAATTTTTTTAAAAAATTGTTACCCATGTTATTTTAGTAAACAAGCAGAGGAATAATACTACCACAATGTTTTAGACATATTTAGAGATATCAGCAACAGCATAAGTACTTCAATGCTGCTTTTTAGAGATAAAAAACTAAGATTGCTGCCATAAAAATGTATAAATCCAAAGGCTCCTCACAAGAACTTAACATATTTTTTCCATATTTATTGCTATAGTTTTAATAAAGTAACCTCTGTTGGGTGGACTTGTAGGTATATCAATAGTTAGAAAATCAGTTTATTTAATTAGACATATTTAACATACAACCCAAATCTCCAGACTCCAGGTTGCATATAGTAATTAGATTAAAACAAAACAGGTACAGTAGTTTTGGAAATAACCTGCTGAAAGCTTTTATGCACTAATTGTGTTATTGCCCACATAACTGATAAGATGAGGTGCTTCTTAGTGCTTCAGTTTGACAAAAGGCCAAGACCATTTCTCAGGGAGAGTGAGAAATTTCTCAGGTTCTTTATACCTCAGCACGAAAGGGACACACTGTTACCTGCATGGAAGTGATCCACTTCCTGAAACATTGAATCAAGGTGACCACTGCACTCACCAAGCAGCACCAAGCCTTTAGGATTCACTCTCTCTCAATCAGCTCAGTAAATAAAGCTTGTGGGACTGATCATTATCCAAAATGCTTCTTCTGTAACAAGGAAGTGCATTTTCTATTAGGGAACCTCCTAGGATGGAGAAAAACCAAAGTGTGACTCAAACCCAAACTCAAAGGCTGCTCAATATGCAACTTTCCCAAAGTGTTGAGGATTTCAGCCACTCCTCTTCTTCCTCCAGAGACACTCCATTCTTCAGCCACCTGCTAATATTTGCCACCAGAAGGGACAACTCAAAAATGCAAACTCAATTCACATCAACACTGTAATGTAAGCAGAGCTGTCCTCCAGTGAAAATCTAGTCTGCCAGCTTCCTTTTTTTAAATGGATGGTGTGTCATTAATAACTAAACTCTGTTCCAAAACCCAGCCTAGCCATTGTGCATCCGCACATACTGTGAAATGTGTCAAACAAGAGGTAGCAATTGTGTACACAGCGTTTAAACAAGTCTGTGGTTACTCTCATATCTCCACAGGATTATACCACTAAAACTCACAAAATAAACTGGTAATGTAATTTACCATCAGTTTCCCAGGGGAAACAAATAGGCTTAATGCATATAAAACAATAGAAAGAAAGGTTTATTTTTAAAGAATGCCAGAAAAAATGATTTTGAAGCTTTTAAACCTGCAAGATACCAGTCATCCCCTGCAAGTCCTGAAAAGGGCAAGCTAAAAAAGGAATGAACCTCAGCCCCCAAAAGGGGACTGCGTTAAGCAAATTCAATGGATGTTAAAGCTGCGATCTGACTTAATAATAAAACAGAAGGAAAGTTATTTATAGTGCAATCGTATTCATGTCTACTCAAAAGAATGTCTCATTCTGTTCAGTGCAACTTGCTAGCAAGAAAGTCTGTGTGATATTGCCACTTAAATGAAGTATATAAAAAAGACGATTGTCTATTTAATTTCTATGTATTTACTTGCCATGAGACCAGACAAACTAAAAGAACAACCTGTTCTTTGCAGAAAAAAAAATAAGAAAAAACCACAACTGTATTGCCTGGAACCCTCATGATTATTATCAAATACTCTCCACCCCACCATCACTGAAGAAAGGAGCTCTTCAGTGTGAGTTTAGAGAGCCTCAATTGTGAAACTGCACCCTGGGCTGTCACAGCACAAACAAGCTGGATCCCTGCTGGCATTGCCAAAGCATCGGCTGAGATTTCTGAATCTCAGTCTCTCCCAGCTTGGAAATAGAAAAGAGCTGGGGTTAAGATGGTTTTACAAGAAGAGTGTAAATCCTGTGGCTACAAAAGTTTTGGGTATGCTTCCACCTGAAGTTACCACCTAATTCTAATTTTTAATATGGCTGAAAGAAAAAGAACTCATGGTAAATTAATTGGCAATAATCACAGAAATAGTATTTAAGTTATTTTTAATTGAATTGAATTGAATTCAATTCAATTCAATTCAATTCAAATTTTTTCCACTTCATTCTGGTCCCTACCTAGAGTGTAGCTCCTGGCATGTCTTTTTATGGTTCACTCCCCCAAAAGTTTCCTAAAAGAATAAAAAAAATGACAGAAGAAATTCACCATTATTTTACCTAGAGACATCATTCTTTCATATTGGCCAATGGCATCAGAACAGTAGAGATTTTTGTCCCTGAAGATTAAGTCTGTTCATAACATTTTGCTGGGTTTGTCCTGTGGATGGCTGTTTTGCTTCCTCTCCCCTTCCCCTCCCCCCACCCTTCTTCTGGGCTCCTTTGCTCTACTCCTCTTCTACTCCTAGGCAAATCTATTTTGACTATCTCAGAAGCACCAGAATCCCATGGAGGCAACCTTCCTTTCTGCTCCTCCCCTTTCTTTCTCCTTACCATATCAAATTATTTTTGCCTTGCTGGTATTTTCTCTGTTCCCAAACATATTTGCTACAAGTGCCTAAGGCTGCCTTATACCAAAGCAGACTTCCAATCTATCCAACCAAGAAACTCTGAGGAAGAAGCAGCAATTTTCCAATCTCTTAGGCAGCCAAATCTTCTCCAACCTTGCCGTTCCTCAAACGGAAGCGGACTCTGGGACTCTGTGCATGTGCCACAACAAGCCCTTATGGGGCTTGTGTAATCTCTGATTGAAAACATCCTGACAGTCTTCCAAACGTGCACAAGGAGTAGACCAGAGTTTTTAATAGCCTGCATGATCTCATTTATTTGCACGACTTTTAATCCCTTACTTACCACAGGCAATTCTTATGCACCACAGATGACCAAGTTGAGCTGCCACATCTATAAATCTGCACTATGGCCGAACTGAAAATGACTTTGTACCATGTTAGATTTATATCTTGTCTTTAATTCAAAAGCTCAAAGTGGCATACATGGCACTCCCCACTCCTCATCCCATCACCACCATAACCCTCTGAGGTAGGCTGGGCTGAGAGAGAAGGACTGGCTCAAAATCAGCCAGAAATTGACTAGACCCTCTACTTCTTCTCCAAGGCAAAGACTGCTGGAAGTCCAAAAGAAATGCCACCCCATCTGAGTGACCAGAAAGGTAGCTGCTTTCCTTTTCTCCTCCTCCACACCACAATCACTGGAACAGAGTTAGCCAGCCATTTTTTTTTATTTTATTTTTTTGGTTTAATGAACCAAAGTGAGGAAAATGAATCGGGGATCATTTCAGGGCTTCTGGCAAGGAGAGCAGCAGTACGAATCTATATCAATAAACCACAAACCTGGGTTCTTGGCTTCTTCCAGCCCCTGAAAGGTAATTATGCTCATCACGTCAACTTGCCATTTTACCGACTCCCCCCAATGAAAGAGCACAGCTGGTGATTAAGCTCCCCTTGAAAGCCCTTTGCTGGGTTGAGACAGATGGCTTCAGAATCCCCACCCACCCCATTCACAAGCAGCCATGCAGGCTCCTCTGCCCAATGCAAATCTTGTGAGGGGGGTGTTGTTGGGGCTTACTCCCATATGACAGAGGAGAGGCTTGGTGCCTACAAGAGCGCCCCCTGGTGCTGCAGAAGAAAAGGTAACTCAGAGCTCTGGCTGAAGAGGAAGCTGGTGACAATCAGATTTTGTTCTCTGCATATGAAGACAATGGGCTTAGCGTCTTGTCTGGCATCAAGAACTACAATGGATGAACACAGCTCTACTTGAGAGGTTTACATCCATTAATATATGCATAGTTTAATCAAGCATAAGGATAAGAGTCCTTGGATGGGCTGGATCAACAAGGAGTTATTTATTTAAGCTTTTCATCACAGTTCTTAATTATCACCTGATTTATGAGACATCATGCAAAGCAGCCCACATTAGCCAGGGATTCTGGGAATAGCACACAATATGGAAAAGACTCAAACTGGGAAGGCTGAAAGGAAACTAGAGCAACATGTTGAAGTCCCTTTGAGGTGTAATGTATCAGATATTTTAAAAGGTATGTCTTCCTCCATAACCTCCTTGTGGTTATGTGGATTTGTCCATGTTATATTCTTTGCACAATGCAGAAGTGTTTTGCCTGTCTTCCTCTTGGATTTTCTTCAGTTTTCCAGCCTGTTCTACACATTGGGGTTTCCTGGTTTTCTCCATCAAACTGTTAAGCAATTCCAATCCTGAGATCAGACAAAGTCAGCTGGGTTCTCCCACTTGTTATGTCTTATATTTCCTCTGGTTTAGTTAATTTTCTTGTATATTTGTATTGTGGGAAGAGGATGGCATGGAAAGAAACCATACTAGAAACTGAACTCCTCAGAGCTAATGTTCCACTTTTTTTTTATATTTACAAATAACTACAGCTGAATTATTAGGGTTCGAACAAAAACCACAGATCATGACAAGAGGGTTGGCAGCTTGCCATGTGACTGCTTGGTTATCTCTTTAATAGCATTGCAGTGATGAGTCAACAATATATAACAATGCACACAGTTCACCCTGCACATGAGAACAGAAAGCGCTATCCAGCATCTCCTTGAGATTTTTATTTGGACTACACTGAAATTGTCCTTCAGCCAAATTTCAAATAAATAAATAAATATGTGAGCTCGACGTCAGTTCTAGATTGAAGAATCTCTACGTGTGAAGGTTCATTTACACAATCTGTACTAAACACTCTCAGCCCCCTGAGAAATACCCCCAGGAAATAAATTCATGTCCTGGCTTCAGCTCCATAGCAACCCAGAAAAGCGAGGATGAACCTGTTGCTGCTATTCGACATCAGGCAGGGTGACGCCCATAGCAGCACCGTTTTCAGAAGAGGAACACTGTCACTGCGAGCTGTGAAGTAACGTCAGCTTCACCAGTTTCGCAGAGCTAATGCTCTCTCAGCACATTTTCTAGGGCTTCTGGAAAAAGAGCCAAATCTCCAGATTATGCCTTTGCTTAAAAGGAACCAGGGAACAGCAAGAGAAAACCAATCAGTCCTGTGATGGGGATGCATCCTCTGCAAGACACTAAATGGAAAAAGAAAATGCATCTGCCACAGATCAAGTGGTCACTGTGGGAGACCGGAGAGAGGAATAAAAAAGGAAAGAGACATAATGGACAGAGTCACTTTATAGGTCAGTCCATAGATCAACACTCTGTCTACAGAGAGATGGGCTGGAGAAACTGGGAGAATGACATGTCATTCATATAAAGACAATAAATGACGTGTGAAAAATTATGATACCGACGATTCAAATTACAGAAACCAGTTTTTACAGAAACCAATTTTTACAGAAAGTACATGGATTTTTGTACATGCTGGAAGCTGGAAATGAAAATTTAGCTTTGATCTGCTTGCTTTTGATCCTTGCAGCGAGAGAGATTTTACAGCTTTGCTAGATGGTGGAATGGAGAAAGGATTCTGTCAGTCCTCAGGGGCACACCTCCTCCTTTCCCCAAAGCCAGTCTCCATAGAAGCAGCCTTCATTTGAATGTTAGGGTGTGAACACTATCCCAAACCTGTACGCCAATGACTCAGGATGTCTGTCTTTGGAAGATCGTTCTTACTGAAAGACAAAAGGCTGCACCAGACAGCCGCTCTAGCAAAGGATTTTTGCACTCTTTACCTGCACTTAGTTAGGCACGAACATTTTGCACACTGTTTCACTTCCACCAGAGCTTTGTTCTCCACTGCCTCACTGTGGTTATCCCACATTTTCAGCTATCCCTTTTTCTATGGCTGATCATTTCAATAGAAGGAAAAATTGGGGGACGGAGGGGTGGTCTCTTCCATTTGCTTGCTTGTCCCCAGTCCTTCCTCGAAAAACCTTTCAATTTTCCAGAGTTATTTACTAGAGGTTAAGAGTTACAGCCCTAAGAGCATTTGTATCCCAGGTTCACTGATGCCCTAATCAACAAAATTAAACTTAATCTCTTTTCAAGAGGGGGAGGGGGAGATGAAGGTTATCAGTCACCTTCAAAGCATGTTTGCTTAATAGTTGGAGACTGCAGTTGGAAATCTTCCCATTGCTGCTCTTTCTCAATTGATCAAAATTGTACAGATTGAACAAAGCCTCACCAAAAAATTGTCAGGCTTTCTCAACTGGGGCACTGAAGGGTGGGACTTATTGAAAATCTGCTCCCTTCCCCTCCCTTCTTCCTATTTTCTTGAAATTTCTGTCCTTAAACAAAAGAAGGGTAGTCAGAGAAAGAGATGCTGCTACTGCATAACTGCATCGCTCTTTTACAGGGAGGGGAGAAAAGCCTTTTAAAAAGACATTGTGTCTGTTTTAAGTCACACAGGAAAAATCAGTGGAAACCAAATTTTGCTAGCCTAGGAAACCTTAAACAGTCACAAGATGGGGAGAAGGTGTCGGAGCTCTTTTGTTCTTTCCTCTTCACAACAGAACACGTGCACACACATTTCCAAAGCCACCACCCCAAATTCAGCGTCTCCCCTCCAGCTGGAAGTGGGGGGGGACCCTTATTTATTTGATTTTCAAATCAGGTTTTCCCAAGGCGGCTCAAAATCCTTTGGCCAGCAGCCCGACCTTCTGCATAGGACGAATTCTCGACTGGTCCTGCCTTATCGCCTTCCACCTTCTCTAAAGGTGGCAGGATTTGTCCTCGGCTACCGAAAGAAATCGGCCGCTGCCTGCCGCCACCCCGACCCAGCCCGAACAGGTTCCCTTAAAGAATGCCGCCGCCGCCGCCAAGGGGAAACCGCTGTGGCTTGCCTCTTCCACCCGGGGGGCAACCCAGCAAAGAGACCCCGCCGGACGGCTTCTAGGGAAGGCGGTTTCCTCTACCCGGGCACTGACCCAACCCAGGAGGAGACCCTTCATACAGGCGAAATAGAAGGCGAGGAAAGGCGGGCAGGCGGAGAAGGGCAGAAGAGAGAATATGGGAACGGCGGGGCGGAGGGAGAGGGAGAAACCCCGTCTGGGTTTCTGCCAGGCGGGGCAGGGAGGCTGACGCGGCCGAAGCTCAACTCAGAGGGGCCGAGGATGCGCCGGGAGGGAGCCCTTACCCGAGACAGCTGCTCCGGCGAAGCCCACAAACTGCGGAGACGAGAAGCTGCAGACAAAACCTGCAACCGAGGAACGAAGACGCCGCCTGCGCCGCCGCCGCCGCCAGCCCTTGGGACACACCTCCTCCCTTCAGCCGCTCCGGCCCGGCCCCCTCGCCCCTTTACTCCACGCCCAGCCGTCGCAGCGCCACCCTCGCCTCGCTGCGCTCGGGCTTTTCTCGCTCTCCGACCCAACGAGCAGGCTCCGCGCTGGGCGGGCCCCGGCAGCCGACCAGCCCGGTGGGGAAAGTCGCCGCAAAGCAGCCCCGGCGCGATACGGGAGGCGGCTGGGCGCGGCGGTCGGAGCTTTCGCGCGGGCCTTCAGCCGGGCGGAAACCTGCAGGTGGTCGCCGGGGGAGGTGACGGCAGCAGCAGCAGCAGAGAGAAGTGGGGGGAAGGGGAGGTGTTGGCGAGCACCCCCACCACCCCAGCGCTCTTCTCTAGCAGCCTCGATAGTTTTGCGCCCCGATTTGATCCAAATAAGACTACTTGCGGCTCTGCATTAGGTGCATATGGCCGGCGGAAGAATCCTGCTTCACGGCAGGTGGCTGTTGACAGCCAGCAGTACTTAAACATATATGTGGTTTGGAGAAACTAAATTGTCAGCGTCCAACCAGCTCGCACTGTTGCATTTACATTGCAAGGGTGGTGACTGGACGCCCTGGAGAGCGGACGGACCTTGATCGTTTATAGCAAACTGCACCGGGAAGCAAATCGAACGGACTCATTGAAGTAGAATCGCGACTTAACGCAGTTTAGCATCGGTGCTGAATTCTTGGCAGAACAGCGTGACCGAAAGTCGAGTTTCTTAATGTACAGCGCCATCTTCTGTCGGCGCAGCCAAAAGGCCTCTCTAACCTTCCCTAGCCACAAAGCTTCTTCACGTTACAAAATCCTCTCTTTTTCGTGTTAATGAACCCCCCCCCCCAAATAGCAGTTTTATATATATATGTATGTATGTATGTATGTATGTAAAACATATGTATATATATATATAGGTCTTTGCAGAAGACATGCCCTCTGGGCTGTCAGCGTGGTGTCTGAACTCTCCAGTACTTTTCTGAGCAAAAGTTTGCAAGAAGCAATTTGAATGTGTCAAGACAGCTGCATATCTGAGCAACATCTCACATTTTATCTCAAAAAAAGAGGTGTGATCTAGTGAAAAAAGCAAACACAAAGAAGTAGTGACAAAACATTGCACCAAGAGCTGCTGAGCATTTAAAGTTTTGTGTGGTTGTGCTACCAACTTAGAAGAGGCTCACAATATTTCCAGACTTTGTTGTTAAAGAATCTTAACCATTTAAGCCTGATGAACTGAAGGAGGAAAGAATCGATACATTGGAAATAGTAGAAACTGCAGTGATAAGGTTTGGTCTGGTCTATATCTCTTCAGTGATCATTCCCTCCAAATTAAAGGAAAGACTGGTTTTCAACAGTGATTGGGTTGCAAGCCTCTTTGATGGGACTGAAGCATTGCCTTCCAAAGCCCAAGAGCCTGATGGCCTGTTTTTGCTCCCTTGCATTCAGCAAGATCCCCTGAAGGCAGCAAAGCATGAAAGGAAAAACAGTAGCAAGATAGAAGGTTTACATAAGGATGGATTCTGCCAATCTTTCAGGAAAAATTGAAATCTGTTTTGTGTGTGTGTGTGTGTGTGTGCTATGGTCACTGCCGTATTCTGTCTTGGCAGTCTTAAGGGGATTAAAAAACAAAAGCAGGAGGGCAATTTTTCATATATTCAGTCATACGTTTGAGTTTCTTGATTGTAGATTTCTAGACCCTGAATGCATTAAGCTTAGATCATATATGTACTGAAAGAAACAAACTTCATCTGAAGACAAAGAAAACCCAAGCGAATTTCAAGGTTTTGCTCCAGAGCAAGCAGTTGCCATGGAGATGGCAGTGTGCCAATACAGGTGCCACGTTTCAACATCCTATTTTCAAATTCTGGCTGACAGCATGTTGAAAATGTCAATATGCCCTCAATTAAGGCCACGGTTCTCCCCCAATTCCCTGGGAGTAAGCCTGTTTTGCTTAAGGGCTCTCTCATTGAGGGCCGCTCAGTTAATAAAATAAACAAATAGCTTAATGGGACCAATCTCTGGTTCTCACCAAATTTCTGCTTTCTGCTGGAATATTTACATAACCTGAGGGAGAGATTCCTGTAACCCAAGTGAGATTTGGTAAGTGGCTAAACATTGCAAATCTCCCAAGGAGTCTTTTGTTGTTGTTGTTGTTGTTGTTGAATCTAACAGTATGTGAGTACAATAAATAAATGCCTGCATCAAAATGAAGTGGCACTTGTCAGTAGTGGCAAGTCCTAAAAAGTTTGCTGAGGCCTATTTTATTTTTCCATTCTTTTTCATTCCTATAGATCTTTTTTATTCTCACAGGCCTTTTCGGGGTTTTCAGGGAAATTCTTGGATTCTGGATTTTAAAAGGTTTTCTTGTGAAAAAGAACAGTTATTGCTGCCCATCAATTTATTGCTAAACTCATTCATAGTTCTTAAATACTCTGTTGTGAATTGGATGGCTGGATCTTCAAAATAAAACTGATCTTCATAAAGTACATGGGTATATATATGCCATCTACACAGTCCAGAGCATTACCACTATTTCATTACAGCATATTGTGCCTAATGCCTGGATAGTTTTATTTGATAGCAGAGTGTAACAGAGGTGTAGCAGAGATGTATCTGGCCTTTTGGGGGTTGATTTAATGCTATCTGGTGAGAAGATTTGAGTTGGGCTGATGATTCTGCATTTCTGGGAGAAGCTATATAACTTAAGCAGAAGGAAATCTTGTGGTTCAGGAATTACAAGGGCCCTTTTTCAAATGGTATTGGCGGAGAGGTATCTCTATTGCTGTCTTGCCTACATCTCTGCCATCACCATTTTCTTGGGGAAGAAGGCAAAGAAATGACAGGAGGAGGTACAGTAGTAGTGCAGGCAGTGATCGGCTTGTCATGGGTTGCATACATGTCTCTACTGCATTCTGATCTGCACTGTCTGCCGGTTGACTTCTGGGTACAATTCAGAGTGCTGGTTATACCTATAAAGCCCTTCATGGCATTGAATCTTTTACTTGAGGGACTTCCTTTCTCCATAGATTTCCATCCCGCTGGAAAGGTCAGCTAGAGTAGGCACGCTCCATGCATCAATTAGAACACAGAATATTAGGATTGGAAGGGACCTTGCAGGTGTTCTAGTCTAACCCCCTGCTCAAGCAGGAGACCCTGTACCATTCTGGACAAAGGGATTCTTGAAAACTTCTAGTGATGGAACACCCAGAGTTTCTGGTGCTAAGCTGTTCCACTGATTAATTTCTCAGTGTCAGGAAATTTCTCCTTAGTTCTAGGTTGGATCTCTCTTTAATGATTTTCCACCTGTTCCTTCTTGTCCGGCCCTCAGATGCTTAAGCACTGTCATCACACAGGACACAGGACACAAGCCTTCTTGGTGATGGCTCCTGCCCTCTGGAATGATCTCCTTCTGGAGATGCATACTGCTCCCAGCCTTTTGATTTTCTGCCAATTGCTCAACAATTTGGTTCTTCTCCCAAAGAAACCCCTCCTACTCTATTTCAGTCTTGCCTTTTCTTTATCTCCCCAACCAGCAGTGCTCTTGTTTTAGTCTTACCCTTCTCAGTAGATTTCTGTAGAAAGAAGACAAACAGACAAATGGTGGGAACACATGAAAAGTTTCAAACTATAATAAAGTATTATCTGAGCTCCCGATAAAACACTTACAAAAGAATCTCATGTGGGTGGTCTATATAACTATAACTTTGTTAAAATAACAGTTTCACACCCCATCTGTATATGGACAATGTTTTTAGAAGTATCTTGGTCTGTACACTGAGAATTATTTTGTGCATACATGCTGCAACTATACTCAGACTTCTCACTTCAGTGCAGACATATGAGAATATGCCAAATACTAGAGTAAACTTAATCTACATTCCATAATAAAGATTAAAAGACTGATGTCAGGATAATGACTTGTCCAGGTTACTCAGAGAGCTTGTGACTCAACAAGATTTTCTGCTTTTCTTTCCAAGTCCCAGCAGCGGTGCTGAAGCTGGCCAGTTTCTGAGAGGAGAAGCATATGTAAAATAGTGCAGTGGACAAAGGCAGGCTGGCTGTAGGGCAGGAAACCTATCAGGAAAATTGGCAGAAGGAGGCCTCACTCTTCTTAGATTGTCCAGTGGGAATTCGCTCTTTGTTATTTCAAACTGCCAGTGAGAATCATGAAAAGAAATGGCTCAACAGAGCAAATATTCAAAGAGGGAAACTCCAAGGATGAAGTATTTTCTCTCTCAGATATCAAAAATGATATATCTAGCCATCTGGAACTTCTTCCCCCCCCCCCCATGTGAGGTTGGCCCCAACCCACCTATCTTTTCATAAGGGCCTAAAGACCTGGCCCTGCCATTTGGTTTGAGGCCCCAGTGGAGGAACAGCGCAGTGGAGGTGGTTGATTAACAACAGATCTCACCTCCCTTTACTCTGCCCCCCCCATCCTTAGATTTTAATGTTTGATTTTAATTTATTTATGTTTTAATGTATATGTATAGATATAGTTTTATGACTGTAAGCTGCCCAGAGTTACCCTATGGTCAGATGGGCAGCCAATAGAATGAATGAATGAATGAATGAATGAATGAATGAACAAACGAATGAATGAATAGTTCCTATGCAAAGTTATAATCTTTGGAGTAATGTACCACTTGAACATTTTTCTGAAGCAGAAGAGGCCTGAGAAAAAGACAGGGAGGGAAAAAGAAGAACAACAACTGGACATCTGAAATAGGACCAAAAAGGCTACCAAATTATACATCCAATATTAATTTAAATCAACAGCAGACAAGAAACTGATGGAGTCATGCTGAGCTGACCTAATGGGGAAAAAATTCAGTGTTTTAGGTCACATGTCTTACAGACTTCAGACTTACAGTGAAAGGACTGGATAGTTTAGATAGTTTTATTTACAATAAATGTGCCATTCTTCCTATGCTAACAGATATATGTTCTGCCTATGAATGTATTGGAGCTCCCAGTTGTCCAAGTCACTGAACTCTTCCAAGAGTTAAACTACATCTTTACTTTTGCTCTAGAAAATAATAACACAAATTGATTAGTCATCTTGTATTAACTAAGATGACTAGTCAAGAACGGAAACAGAGATTGACATGGAATGTTCTCATTTCTTTTTACTTGCCTCCTCTTCATGTTTTTGTTATTATGTACTTGTAACTTTGTTGGAACGTACATTTCCTGAAAACTATGATTCAGGTTTTCTTTGCACTCTTCCAGTATAGTGAGTACATTGTAAGATCAATATATTAAATATATTTTCATCTTAACACTTTTGCATAGATCTTTCCACTATGATCTGGGAAGTATAGATTAAAAAGTCATAATCTTTGTCACAATTGCTCTAGTGATTTTATCTGTACTTCTGGAAAAACCTACAAGGAAATGTTCTGCCATGTGAGTTGTGGGATGTGATAAATTAGTGCACAATTTCTAATGCCTCCTCCAACTCAGAAATTTGCAAAGCAAAATACCAGATGAAACCTTTTTATAAGGGTGTTACCAAGTGAGAAAGTACAGGTGTCAGAAAGAGGGGAGTGCATCTCAAAGTGATTGTGTGTGTGTGTGTGTGTATGTAGCTCACTGGTGCTATTTGATGTTTATGGTGAAAAACACATCTGTGGAGGCTTTTGCAGGCTGGTGGGTTTCCATGGAAACACTAGTGCCAGCATCCAGTAGTCTGTTAATAAATGGATGTCTCTATTATTGTTATATCTGAAAAGTCAAGAGCATGCAGTGAAAACAAGTCTTGTGTTATTTCTTTGGGTGTAAAGGAATATTAATTACCAAAAATTTCTGAGAACTCCCATAACTGAATATAAGCAAAATGAAGAAAGATCCAGAAGTGTTAATCCAAAGGTCAGTGATATCCAATCAGCACATGTGTTTGGGAAATACAACCCAGGACTTAATTTCACTGAATTTAAAGTGCTGTTTCCAGTGCTGAGCCAAGAGACAGCAGAGTCAATGGCAGCCATTCAGACCTCAGAGCGTCCAAGGTTTGTCAATTTACATTACTAATCAAGGGAGGAAATACACTGAGTTTCTTTCTCCCTCCAAGCAGTAAGGCCAAAATAAGAAATAAATAAACAACCCGATATTTGCTGGTTGATACTGAAATTAGTCTGTTTCAGGCTACCCAACAACAGAGTCTGCTATGGAGCTCTCCCAGGAAAGATGCAATGTATCTTGTGCTTTTATTTTATTTCTTACCTCCTCCTCCTCTCTACTTCTGTTGAGAGGCTGATAAAGGCGCCCTTTGGAGATGACTCTTCTTCCCAAACCAACATGGCAGATAATGTTAAATGACCAGTTCTGCTTGGGCCACTCTCACATTATCAGCTGAATGGGAAACTGAAGTTTCAGGAGTAGATATACAGTAAGTGATACATAAGCTATGGTAAGCGAATCAGTTGCTAGACAGAAAGAGCAAGATCCCTGTCCAGAGATGTCATGCAAACTGCTATTGCAAAGATGGTGCCTTCTCCATACTTTCCACTTCAGTCCACTCAGTGTGTGTGTGTGTGTGTGTGTTAGCGATAAGTACATCATGTGGAAAGAAAATCCAAGCTTCTACCACACATTTATTTTTTTATTTTATTTTATTTTGAATTTATATACCACCCTTCTCCCTGGGGACTCAGGGTGGTGTACACCAAATAAAAACATACAATACAAACATTAAAAACAGTTAAAAGAATATATATCTGTTTGACCCCAAATTATTTGTAATTTGGCCCACATATTATTTGTAATTGCCAAGGAAGGGAGAGAAAACGAAGGAAGTATTAACACTGAATAATAATTCCAAAGCTTGATGTCCAGTGGCCACGAAACTGCTTCTGCCTTCTTCCACATGTCTTTTCATTTTACCACTCTGGTCTATAGTCCAAATCTGTTTAGCTTTGCCAAGGTCAACCACCTGCTATAATACTTTGTCAGTTAAGATTTGAAACATAGTGTACCTGGTGTTCCAAAAAAACAATCTTAAAAAGTCAAACTGGAGGAAAAATATGACTGAGATTAAAGTCATGTCTGCATATTACAATATAGGAGTAATCTGCACATGTGCAGAGGGGATCCTAAGGCAAAAAAGACATGTTAAGTTGAATTGGGAAGTTTCCTAAAGCTTACTGAGAGAATCCCTCAGAAATTGCAGCAGTTAAAGCCAAATCTCTTTGCAAATTTGTGTGCCATTCATAAATTTCCAACTGATATGGTAAAAAAATACCTAAATATTTTAGGCTAAATATGGATTTTGTTTGTATTATAATCTTCATGATCAGAGTGCCTGATTTTGAGTTTCATGTGATTATCAAGTGTTATAACAGTATGATAAATGACCAATTAGCCAATTATAATGATAAAGGATATTTTCTCACTAATGGTTGGCAGAAGTTATATTACTATTGTTATTCTAAAAATGTATAGTTAAAGAAAAGTAAGTTCTTTGCCAGCTCATTCAAATTTTCCTTATAATACAAATAACATGTTTCTATATTTGTTTTTTAAAAAATACAAACTGCCTTGTCTTACATTAAATGAAACAGGTTCTTAATTGTTTATTATTTAAAAGTAAACAAAGTTAGATTTTATCATGAGCCAAACCAATGTAATTTTATTGAAGTAACTTCAATGACTGAATTTATGCTAATGGTTTTGAGAGAAACACCTGAGGCCAGGAGGCATCCACTTTGTTTGTCAAATCAAGTTGTTGCATGTATCATGTGAGGAAAATACAAGAATCCTGATTCTGCATTGCTGGCAGAAGTGTCTATACAAGCATCTTGAGATTCTAGTTATAAACAAAGTTTATTATTTTTCAAGAGAGATGAAGAGAAGGTAGGAAGGAAAGAATTAATTAGATCCAAGCAAATAGTCATAAACCAGCAACAGCTTTAGGATTAAATTGAAGTTTTACATGGTTTGGCTCCTAGGGAATCTTCAGAACCACCTTCTCCAGGCAGAATCATCCCACAGGTTGGTTATCTATCCTCAACCTGAGAAATGTGAGTTCATGGGCACCTGCAGAGAGTGAAGAGCAATGCCTTGACAGAAAGAGGAGAGATTCATTTCCAAAGCAACAAGAAGAGAAAACATGGCTTAAACCCAAATCATGAAGAATGGATATTAAAACATAGGTACCCTGGCCTGCCCCCTAATTCACATGATTATAAGCGAGGAAGAAGATAAAGCACAGTCAGACTTGTAAGGTTCTGTTACTATAGTTTATCTTAATAAGAGTGGCTGTAGTCTTCTGTGGCGTTTATTCCTTGGTCGGTGTATCTTGTGAGGCTAGCATCACCTGAAGACAGTGTTTCCAGTCACAGAGAATTTTATGCTTTCCAAGACTGTCCTTCAACTGTCTGTTGAACAATAAAAACTGCACTGATTCAGAGGGGTTTTGATACTTAAGGCTAGCTACTGTATGTTGATGGTGCCCAAAGTTGGTGTTTTTAGTTATTTTTTTAAAATATGAATTTTGAGGACTTTAGTTAAATTTTAATTTTATGGATTATTTCAGTTTCATTTTTTGCATATTGTATATTATTCTCTTGTATTATGGTAAACCACTGCAAGTCATACAATTCTACAGTATAGAAATTCATTAAACAGTGTCACTTTTGCATCCACTTATTTAATGCAGTTCAATTTCTTCTGAAAGGAGAAACAAATAAATCCTTTCAGTACAGAAAGGATTAGTCAGAATTCTTGATGCCTGCCAGCATTCCACATTTGTGCATTTCTCCCCATTCCCTCAACAATAGATCTCATAGACTGTCAAGTAAATTTGGTTCTGAGCAATTTATATAGAATTTATAAAAATGCCAATTAATTAGTAGAAAGATTTCTTAAAACAATCAGGTTATGTTTTTTTCATAGTAACTAGTAGCTAGGATAAAACTGCACATTTAGTTTATACCTTGCTGTGCCTGGAAATCTGAAACAATATCCATGCAAAGCCATGCAACATTCCCTCAGTGAAGGCTATTGGGACACTAATGCAACATTTATGTAGAAACTGTTAAATACGAACTAGTCCAATTCTCACAATTTATTTGTTCTTTGTGCCACAGCATTTGTGTTGTTTGTTGTTGTAGATGATCTATCCCTCATTAGCTAAGATTGTATGAGAAACTGCAGTGAGCTAAGGAAGGACAGTAGCTCTGCATGCTGTTCTTTGAAACACTGCATATGAGACAGCAACAAGGATTTTTTGGCACAGATTCAGGGAACAATGCCAATAATAAAATGTCCACACAAAGAATTTGTATTCTAGAATCTATTGTTTTTTTCAAATCAGTTTCTTCAGATGACATCCTCAACCCCTCATTAAGAAGATATACACATTTCATATGTTTGTCTTTGAGATCATCTGGAGTATTATTTTATAGAAACCCCAGTAAAGTTGGACTGTGGGTAATTGTTTTGAAATTAATTGAGAGTGTAGGATCCATCAGATTTCCTCTAAAGCAAGCCTCTAAAACAGACAGAATTTCTGCTTCCTCCTTTGCCAGAGTGCTTCTCCTATGGCAGAAAAGATTCTCAACATCATTCCATTCCATCTGTTATGGCCATCCAAGAGGTTTAGAATATTACTCTTAACAGTCTAAATAATTGACCTTCATAGCCATTCCTTTTGATGTTTTATTTTCTGTTTGCTGCTGGACTTAGAATTTTTGAGACTCCTTTGAGTATTGATGACTCCAAGGCACAAAGAGATTATTCCTAAATCATCTATGCCAGTGGTAGGTTTCAAAAAATTTTACTACCAGTTCTGTGGGAGTGGCTTGGTGGGTGTGGCAGGGGAAGGATACTATAAAATCTCCATTCCCTCCCCACTCTAGGGGAAGGTTACTGCAAAATCCTCATTTCCTCCCAATCAGCTGGGACTTGGGAGGCAGAGAATAGATGGGGGCGGGACCAGTCAGAATTTTTACTACCGGTTCTCCAAACTACTCATAATTTCCGCTACTGGTTCTCCAGAACTGGTCAGAACCTGCTGAAACCCACCTCTGATCTATGCCAGAAAGTTACAATTGTTGTTAAACGTACTCAGAGAATTAGTCCTCCTAGATCAATAGAAAAGGCTTGGTAAAAGCCTTCTTCACAGGGGCTAGCCTATAAAGGAGGAAGGAGAAGAAGGAAAAGGAGTCCCTGTGGATTTTACTCTGCTAGTTGTTTCCAACTATGGGAGGGGGCAGCATTTATCTCTGTTTCAATGCCCTTACCCTCAGGCTGCCTGGCTGAAATCAAACGGGACAAGTGGGCCCATAAGAGATAGCCAGTAAACTGGTTCAGCTGGGTAGTTAAACTCAATCTGTTTGATTTGAAGATGGCACAGGGTTTATCAACTTGGCAATTGATTCCTTTGTAATGAGATAAACCTATGAACGAACCTCAAAAGATTGATTGGCTTAATTCGGAGATTAATCAGTTAGATTGCAAATGTGAATGTTTAACTAGATTTCAGATACAGTCTTTATCATTAAAGGTTCCTGTGGCTGACAGTATTGCTTTACATGCAAGTCAGATAGCATGTTAGAGCAGAGCCCCCATCAAAAAAACACATAATTGAAATAAGTATTAATAAGTAATAAATAGTTCTCTCTCCAACTACTGAATGATAAACAGGGATAGAAAAAGGAGCCAAGATACATGGTTTTGTGTTGGGTTCTGCAACCCAAGGCAACAGCTCCTTGTTGTTCTTAGCTAGTCTCCTTCCAAGTGAGGAAGCTAGCCAGGAGCATTTATTTTGCTTTCAGTTCCCATCTCACAATCCTAAAATAACTTATGCAGCACAAAGCTTTTGAAGGTTAAAATTATTTTGGAAATGCTGTTAAACACTCAGCAATTTAGGGATAAGAAGGAATATATAAATCTGCATAAATATAAACAAACCATTTGCATGACCAGAACTGGTATGATTTTCCATACCAACAATTAGCTATTAAACATTATCTTTAAATAGCTTCTAAATATTGCTAAATATCATGCTGTGTAAATATCATGCTGTTAACAACAAAACAACAACAAGAAGAAACTGGAATTTTGGATGTCATCCAGATGGCTTGTTCTCTCCATTTCATGAATCAAAGTCAACTGGTGCTGGAAGATGATCTTTCTTCAACGCCACCAGAATCTACCACTGCAACTAAAATAGAGGGGATTAGAGAGTAAAGGAAGATGTCTTTTATTGGACTTTATAACTCTGCACACTCAAAATGTGACTCTTAGTGCATAACAACAATGGGAAAATAAGCAAATGATTTTTTAAAAAATAGTTAGAAACAATTAAAACCCCAAATGCTTAGAAACACTCACAAATTGTGATCCAAAGCAAACAGGGTATAGGCTATGTGGCACGCACAAGTGTTTCCTTAGAGACAAGACTAAGTCAACCCTGTCCCAGGATCACCAGCTGAATAGTATGCTTCAGTCTAAGAAATAGTAAGGCTCGTCTCTTCAGGACGGATGGAAGACATTCATTTGGTATGAACAAATGAAATATTCTATGAATTTGAATGAAATAAATTAATAAGCAATGATAAAAATAAAAATAATCGGATCCTATTAATGGGAATCATGACAATGGGAATCACTTAATTATGCAAAAGGTACACAACTCCCAACTGTTTTTTCAATCCACGTTGTAAAATCTGGCCCAGTTCAGGCTGAACAAGAATTTTTAAAAAGTTCCATTTCATGTGCAGTTTCCAGATCAGACAAGAAACTCATAGAAAACCCATTTCTTCTTCCTTGCAGGATCATTGCAAGCAGAAATAAAGCTTCATATTATTGTCCTGCCATCTACTGTACAATTTGTACTATACATTGCAAATACCTGGAAGATTTTTCCATGTGACTCTCTGAACTAGAAATTACATTGCATGATCTGCTTTGTACACCTACGTCCAACCTGTCCCTATTTAGGCAATCCATCTCCCCACCCCACCCCCGCAACAAAACTAACATGTAGTTTGTAACATGTTTTTTAAAAATTGTCCTTCTACTTTTTTGTCAATAAGCCTTGCAATAAGTGGAATGAATCCTTGGGCACAGGACTAAGTTGTCCCCAAGCATTCTTACATGTTTAATTCTCTGTGCCAGTTCGCTCCCACAGAGAGGTCCTTCTCAGGGTGCCGTCAGCCAGACAATGCCAGCTGGCAACCCCCAGGGGGAGAGCCTTCTCTGTGGTGGCGCCCACCCTCTGGAACGATCTACCCCCAGAGATACGGGTGATTCCAGACCTCCGGACTTTTCGTCGGGCCCTAAAAACTCACCTTTTTCAGGTAGCCAGGCTGGCCTGATTTTATCTTGGGTTTTAAAATTTATATTGATTTTAAATCGGAATATTTTAAATTAAGGGGCCAAATTTTATTTAATTCATTTTAAAATTATTTTAACTTTTGTGTAAAATTGTTTTATTCTGGCTGTTCACCGCCCTGAGTCCGAAAGGAGAAGGGCGGTATAAAAGTGCAATAAAATAAATAAATAAATAAATAAATTCCCTTTCTCCCTACTCCAGCATCTGGTCTTTGTATTACCCTGATTTACTAGGATAAGTTTTACGAGGGCATGGGTACAAACTTTGGGAGGAGACCGGGCATGTGTCCTCTAGGATGTCCTAATGAGGCCTGTTTTGGGCTGAGCTGACAAGCCAGTTGTTGTCCTTAAATTCCTGCAAGCTCCCCAAAGCACAATGCTTGTGGTTCATTCATATGCAGTGCTCCCATCTCTCCATAAGGCACTAAAAATAACTGTTAGTGTAGTTTTACCTACAAGTGTATCTTCTATTGGACATCTATTATTCAGCTGTACCTCCCCACCTAAGGAATTTGTAAATTCTAAAAGATCATGAGTTTCAGCTTCTACAGGTTATGTGTAGTGACCTCATCCTCATGTGTGTTCCTAAAGGCCAGCAGCTCAGTTCACTGAGCCATTCGCCATGTCCGAGTGACATGCAATTCACAAAATGGTCTTCATGCTTTCCACTGGTGGCTATTTATTATCAGAAGATAGAGAATGTTATTAGAATTCAGTTCCTCTTTGAGTTTACTGAGGTCATTAAGCAAATCATTCAATCATTAAGCAAATCTGTCTTCCCCTATTGATTTTGCTTTTTGGAAACTTCTTGGAAAAGTCATAAATGGTGATCACATGACCCCTGGATGCTGCAACTGTCATGAATGTATGCTGGTTGCCAAAGTGTCCAAATTTTGATCAAATGACCATGGGAACATTGTGATGGTTGTAAGTGAAAGACTGGTTGTAAATCACTTTTTTCAGCACCATCAACTTTGAACAGTTCTTAAATGAATGGTTGTAAATTGAGGACTGCCTGTAGTGGTTAAGGCTAGAAACTAAGAGACCATGAGTTCTAGTCCTGCTTTAGACACAAAGCCTAAACCTTAGGCCAGTCACTCTCTCTCAGCGCTAGGCAATTTTTCTGAAAAAATCTTGTCAAGAAAACCACAGGGGCTAATCCAGGCAGCCACCAGGACTGGAAAAATAATGACTCAAAGGCCCACATACACACAAAAAGCTTTAATACATGGCATAGATACATAATTAATCAGTCAAAGGATAGGTAAGTTACCCACACATAAACTCAAATAAAATTCTGCAAATAGAATTGCTTTAGACTGAAAATTTGAATTAAGAAAATTCACCTTGTAATTTGAAAGTCAAACCATTTCACTACATTATCAGCTAAGGTTTGGGAGGAGGGAGAAACCCACAGTGGAATGCAATACAATGAGTTACGCTTGCCAAGTGAAGCTAAGAAAATAAAAGTGTTCTTGCTACTCACTTTAATTATTTCTTAATAAGAGTACAAAACTGTTTGAAAACATTTAACAAAAATATTAGAAATAAAGTCTTTTTTATTCTAAAAAGTGATTTTTTTTCCCCCAATTCTGAAACCTCATAGGATGTTCCAATCACATCAGCCTACCCCACAGGGCTATTTTTGTGGAAGTAAAATGGAGACCTCTCTGTAAACTACCTTGAACTCCTGGAGAAAAGATATATATCTAATAAATAAATAACCACGGAATGCTGCAAGATCTATCTGAAAAATATTGGTTGCAGGTATCGTATGGACCCCCTCATCATGACATCCATTTTTATTTATTCATTCCATTTACAGCCCACCAGATTCTTTCCTCCAATTAAAACAAGCCTGCTAAAACGTTTTGGAGATACTGAGTGACCCAAAGTAATTTAGCAAAATTCCACAGTTGGGGGTCGATTTGAACCTGGGTCTCCATAACCCTAGGCAAATATCTTAATTACTATCTTATCCTGGGCAATAATATTGTATTTAAAAATTATCAGCATGCTGTTTGGCAACTTAATATGATATCTGGGATAATGAACTGGATAGTCCTATGCTTTTTAAATCAACAATAGTAGGATTCAATAGAGTCTTTATTTAGTACAACAAAATGTTTTATCCAGTTTTTTGGGACATGTCAGAAAATGTCTAATGATTGTAACCCCCATGATGATTGAGGATGTCATTTGGTAATTACAAGTAGAATGTTAATACAAGATTTTTCCTATATGTCCTATTTTCACATTTTGATCAGAAGAGATCAGGATTTTTAACATGCTTTTGCAATCATGGCTATTAAGAATGCATGTGTTCTATTTGGCTATATCCCAGGCATATCAAATTTGTTGGCATATGGAAGGTTATGAGAAATCCCTATGAGAGGCAGAGCCAAAAGAATGTTCTTGTAGCATTGAAAAGAGAGGCCTACGTCTAACTTATATCTGTGAATTGTAATACTGGATTGGTGATATTGTGAGTATTTTTTGAATTTTGAACATTCACTTTCTGAGAGACAGCTGAAGAAGAGGCTCACATTTTCTGCATCATCAATGTTTATCTAATTATCTATATATGTGCATACAAGCACACATTTCTTCTTTGTCTCAATTACTCATCATACATGAGTTTTATGGGTACTGTTGTATTAAACTGTGCTGTTTCACAGTATTTGATATGCAAAGATATCCTGCTCCCTTACACATAATAAAAAAAGTTTATTCAACAGGTGTGAGAAAGGTCATTGTAATGCATATTTCTGTAGGTCTAGAACTCTGTGGGGTTGGGACATATAGAGATACGTATCACAATGACGTTTCTCACATCTGTTGGATTTGCATAGCAGGGAATTGAGAGGTAAGGCGAGGAGGCAATTCCAGTCACTTCCCAGCATATGAAAGATATGTTTATAAAAATATTTCTTTTTTTTAAAAAAAATATTTTTAACAAAACAATATATGTTGTTAAAGAAAAATAGATTAAAAAATTAAAGTATAAACCAAAAAGGGAAAGAAAAAAATTATCTTATATGTTATATTCATCAGTAGTGACTGGCTTACTAATGGCTTCACTCTTATACTGTAATATGAAGAATACAATATATTAATGTAAGGTATCACAATAGCTCTGCCATAATAACACACATTGTGGAATCCTTTGATTAGTAGAAAATACTGCCTTTTCCAAAACAGATAGATCGTACATTTCCAACAACCATTTCTTGTCATCTGAAATAATATCACTTGTCCAATTCCTTAGGATAATTCTTTTAGCCAGCTCCAATGCTGGAAATCACATAATTAGTTCTCTCAAGCCTGAAGAAGCTGTAGATTTCCAGTAGATGGCAGTAGAATCATAGGCTATCTGTTACAGGCTGCCTCCCTTAAATGTGCTGTATTGGGATTTTTCCCCAATACAAAGGAAGTTAAGAAAATGATCGGTCCACTAATGGGAGAAGATGCAAGACGGTGACAGGCAGCAGGGAGAAAGTAGAACTCTTAATTCCTGCTTGTATCTGTCTTCATTGAAAAAGAAAAAATAGTGCAACATATCAAGGGCAATACTGTAGGAGATAGAACAGGAGTGCAGGCCAAAAAATAGTAAGAGAACATCTATCCATTTTAGATGAGTTCAGATTGCCAGGACCAGATGGTTTACATCCCAGGGTAGTGAAAAAAGCTGGCAGATGTAATCTCAGAAGCACTGAACAAAATCTTTCAAGGCTTATGGAGTACAGGGGATCTGTTACGCTGGACTGGAAAAGAACTGATGTGCCTCCAATTTTCAAAAACAGGAATATGGTAGAACCAAGAAAGCACAGACCAAGCAGCTTAACATCAACATCTGGGAAAATCCTAGAAAAGATAATCAAGCAGCAGATTTGTGAGCATCTAAAAATGAACAAGGCAATTACTAGAAGCCAACATAAGTTTGTTAAAAACAAATTGTGCCAAACAAACCTTATGGTGGGGGCCATGGTAGTGCAATGGTTAGAATGCAGTATTGCAGACTAGCACTGTCCACAGCCAAGAGTTTGATCCTGACTGGCTCAAGGTTGACTAAGCTTTCCATCCTTCTGAGGTTGGTAAACTGAGGACCCAGAATGTTGGGAGCAATATGCTGACATTTGTAAACTGCTCAGAGAGTACTGTAAAGCACTACGGAGCAATATAGATGTCTAAGTTCTATTGCTATTACCTTCTTTGCTAAAATGTCTAAATTAGTGGCTCAAGGAAATGCTGTGGATATAGTATAATTAGACTTCAGTAAGTCATTTGACAAAAATAGTACAAAGAGAAATAGACAGCATCCAAGATGGATTTGCAACTGACTGACCAACAGCATTCAATATATAGTCCTCAATGGAACTACATCTAAATGGAGAAAAGCACACAGTGGGGTACCTCAAGGCTCTGTCTTGGGCCCAGTGCAACATCTTCATAAATAATCTAGATGAGGGGATAGAAAGTGAGTTCATTAAATTTGCAGAGAATATCAAGTTGTTAACACTTTTGAAGATAGACTCAAGCAGGGGTGAAATGTAAAATTTGTTACTACCGGTTCTGTGAGCGTGGCTTGGTGGGGGGAGGGGGTAATGTGACAGTGGGTGTGGCCAACTTTTTTTTTTTTTACTTTTCAAAGCATTTTTTCTAATGCTTTGAAAAGCCTCTGCCGATCAGGCAACTCAGCTGGGATCGTCAGAGAGGCTTTTTTAAAAATACCTCTCTGCCGATCAGGCAACTCAGCTGGGATTGTCAGAGAGGCTTTTCAATGCATTTTTTTTACCACCTCTTTGACCAAGATATTTCCTTTTTGCCATATTTATTCCTCTTCTATTTTTAAAAAAAACCAATATTACCCTTCATCCTCATCTCTAATCTTAATCAAATTCAATTTTTCCCTTCTATTCTACATTATACCCCTTCCCATTGTCATCTATTTTTATATCCATCCTCACATTGGTTAATTATGTAATATTACAGTTGTTTAATACAAATTCAACATTTTAATATAAATCAATTAGTTATATAACTAT
>WNWU01000006.1:49628166-49668156 GCA_012654045.1 Ptyas mucosa | reverse complement strand
ATAGTTATATAACTAATTGATTTATATTAAAATGTTGAATTTGTATTGAACAACTGTAATATTACATAATTAACCAATGTGAGGATGGATATAAAAATAGATGACAATGGGAAGGGGTATAATATAGAATAGAAGGGAAAAATTGAATTTGATTAAGATTAGAGATGAGGATGAAGGGTAATATTGGTTTTTTTTAAAAAAATAGATGAGGAATAAATATGGCAAAAAGGAAATATAGAAATTGTAAATTTAAGTGAAATGACTAAACACTGTTTAAATTTGTGAACCGGCCAAATACTCTGTTCAAAGAAAATACACTGAATGTTTGTATGTGTGTTTCTAATTATTGTTATTTATTCACATTTGTTCTCTTTTATTCTTTAAAGTTTAACAATTCATTCTTTATCTTGATATCTTTATATTTGTTTGGGGTTGGTTTTCTTCCCTTTCATCTTTTTTATTGTACAGCAAACTTTCTCCTCAAACCTACCACCTCTCTCTTTGAGAAAGGGGGGAGAAAGAGAATGAGAGAGAGCGTGGGGGGAGAGAGAGAGAAAGAGGGGGAGAGAGAAAGAATGAGAAAGAGAGGGGGGGAGAGAAATGGTGATAAGATAGGGCAAAAACGTAAAATGTGAGGACAGTCGTAAGTTCGAGGACTGGTCACAAGTGCGAGGACCAGTCAAAAATTACTTTTCCAGCCCTCTGAGTAGTCCATATGCACAAAAGGACTACCCAGAGTGCTGAAAAAAGTGATTTCTGACAGATCCTCGCACTTTTGACCAGTCTTTTTTATTTTGAAATTTACCAGTAGCCGCTGCATTTCCCACCCCCGGCTTATACTCGAGTTAATAGGTTTTCCCAGTTTTTTGTGGTAAAATTGGGGGCCTCGGCTTATATTCAGGTTGGCTTATACTCGGGTATATACGGTAATCGCCGTGGGGTTTCTTATTGAAAGGTACAATAATAATAAGGAAAAAACAATATGTTAAAATAATTTGGAAATAATTTGCTTTTTAAATTAGAGCTCAATGTAAGACTAAATGAAATGAAGTTTGTTTCCATAATCTTTTTTTTTTTTAGTTTTATACATGGAATGAAAAATAATTTTTTTTCTAAAAAGAATACTGTATACAAACAGTAGCATTTGAACAAAGTTTGCCCCCCTTGTCTCATATAGACTTCAGAGGAACATTATTGACAGATGGTAGGATGCATCACATTAAGGTTCAATAACAAAATCAACAAAAAAGAACAGGACATTGTTGCTAACATGGGAACCCAACTCTACAACAAACCCAGATGTTTAATTTGCACCTACTTTTATATCAATACTACTACCAGAAGCCCAACTATATCACTGAGAAAGCAAGTGGCAGCTCATGAAAGATTTGGCTTTTAATAAAAATGTGTTAATTGAAAAATGTGCTATTAGATGCCTGGTGCTTTGCCATCATAGACAAACACAGCTCTCCTCCTACAGCGTCTGCCTATATGAATGATTTGGATATAGGAAAGATACATACAGAAAAGCTCCTGAGCTAATCCAGGTGGCAGGGCCTACTGTGGCAAAACTAAGGCTGCCCTGGTCAATTCTCCCTCTTCAGTGGGAGCCACCTAATTGGCATAATATGTACCTTACTTGCTCATTATGCTAATCAAGTGTTAGGCAAAGGAAAGGATCTGGGTCCTCACTGCTGCTTTTTTTATTCCAGATAAGCCTATTATAAATCATGGAACAAGGAATCAGACTATTTAAAACTTTTGTATTTAACCGAATCATCAGAGGCAAAATAAAAGCTAACAAGTTTAAGCATACAGAGAGCATCTTTCAAATACTATGGTAAAGCTGGCCTTACATTAAAGCAATAGCCCTGGATTTTCTTTTCCTGCAATGAAAAAACAACAACAACGAGGACTCCATTATTGTTCAACAATTGTATCTCTCATAATTTTCTCTATTTTGTAGTAGGACAATGAAGTCCTTCATTGCTTCTGATTATGAACTCTCTTGAGAAAGGTTGAAAAATATCATCTTCCCTGGAGAAGAGTGGACAGTTATCTTCCGATTTTTCTTCCTACAACCAAATGTTTCAAGAATGTTTTCACTCAACTCTAATGTGCTAATCAGCCGTGTAAGTCCACCACTGGGCATAGCCCCTTTTTGGGATGGGAAGCGAACCCATTTCTTTCTTGGAGCTGCTATAGGTCTACCTTATCATGTTTTGCCAGCTTGCCTGCCAGGAAGAAATCTGACAAGTGGAAAAGAAAGAAGATAAGAAAAAGAGCAGTAGCAGCAACCTCTCCTCCTTGCCACTGTATTCACCCTCTCCAGGAAATAGGGAAAGACCAGATGAAAGAGCAAAGGACAGTGGTGAGAATCCAGTCAGTTTGGTGGTGGGTAGACTGCAACAGTGTGGGCCTCAATAGATGCCGTCCACGCCAGTCTCTGAGATACAAATCTTGGCCTTTCACCTTGCCATAGCTCTTGTCATTTATGAAGCATCATTTAGAACTGGCAGTTCTGGAGTTCACATTCTAGGCCAGCCATGATCAGTAATCTTGAGTAATAACTCAATAACAGTCTGGATTCTTGATATAATATAAATAATAGCGACCTTTTTAATGTTTGTAACTGCAGTTGTTGTGAAGATGAAGCTAAATCATAAACGTTTTGGGGAAAAGATGGTGTTTGAATGAATAGTATTCCTTCAAAATGTATTTAATATGACCACTGTTAATGAGATTTATAACTATCTTAATAGAATGGAATATATGTAGCTAAAGGTTGAATTATGGACTCCTTGATACTTTTAGCTTGGTTTTTTGCTTTACATACCATACAAAAGAGACAATAACAACAACAAAAACTAAGAACCAAAAGACTAGAATACCTCCCCCCCACAGACCAGCAACCAACACCCAAATAAACTGGGATTAACATCAGACAATCAAGCAAAAAACAATACCCTTATAAAGGAACTATCAGCACCAACACTAGCAGGGCAAGCTACTGTATATAAACAGCAAACTCCACACTTCCTTGTACTGATAATACCATGTAGTTGAGTAATCAAACATCTGCAAGCAAACAACCAAACTCGGAGAACGCCAAGAACTCTACAAAATTATTTCAGGTAAAATTTAAGCCCATGGTCCAGGCACTAGTAAATTCAGAATTAGATTACTAAAATGCCCTTAGATCAGACGCTTCTGAGGTGGATAAATATGCAACTATCAGCCAGAGATTATGCATGTTTTAAAGGAGCTGCAATGACTGCCAATTTTCTACAAAGCCAAGCTAGTAGGGCCAGTATTGCCATAGAAAGTTGTAGGAAGTTTAGGATTTTGGTAATTGATGCATTACCAAATTGACACTATCAGCCCAGATGCTAATATGCCTTCTTAATAGTACTTTATTTTGAAGAATTTGCTATGTGACAATCCATGAGGAGTCATTCTTAGCAGACAGACAGGCAGCCAGCTGGGAAACCTCCTCCCTTTTCAATTTTTGAGAGACCCCAGGCTTTATGTTTTCAGTTCTAGTTGACAATTTATTGATTCACCTAAGCATTTAAGTGTGTTGATGCTGTTATGTAGCCTCTGGTTGTCCTTAAATATTTTATTAAGCTGTTATAATTGCATTAAATGAATGTTGTTTTTATAGTTTTACGTTTTTAGGTGTATTTTACATCCTGCTTTAGGATTACAGTTATAATAAAAAGAGGACAATCACTTTCACATAATAATTTGAATTGCTAGACATTGATATGGTTTCATGAGATTGATAATACAAACTAGGGGGAAAGGTCTGGTTTTTCTCCTAAAGCATATTTTTGCTCATGTTGCAAGTAGCACAGTCGAGTTAAACTATCCTCTATAGATTTCCCAAAGCTGTTTGAGTGAAAAGTCTTTTTAGCTAATTGGAAAACAAATACATTTTCTAGAAGACACTTGTTTAATAAAGTCAAGCCAAGCAATTACTCAAGTCTTTGCTTTAAGTAATGGTGACAGCTAACAACTAAGTGGCAAATCAATTGCTAGTACCCAATAGCAAGGTTATTGTCATGGATCAGGAGGGCTGTTTCCACCACTGTTTTTTACTAGCAGTTCTTTTATAATGTCATTACATTCAGGATAATTTCATTGCAGTCTTGTTTAACCCATTGTGAAAGTTCAGCATGTAAATACTGCAGCAACTGGTTGGAATTTAAGAGGCAGTATGTGATTTTTAATTTGCCACTGGGAGGAAAAAATATCACCAGGTTTATTTCAGCTGATGTGTTATATACCATCAAATTCCACGATTTAAACCAAGATATCAACAACTACAAGAAACAACTAGCAACTAAAGGTGCAAAAATTTTGGAATTTACTAAAGAACTGGCTGGAAGAAATTTTGTCAACAAATATAGAAGTCAAACCGGAATTTTTCTTATTGGGAATTATAGAAAGAAAATGTAAGGAAGATACAAATTATTTATTACTGCATATACTCACAGCAGCACGAATAGCCTTCACTCAAAAATGGAAAGAGAAAGATATTCCAACTGAAGAGGAAATATTACTGAAAATCTTTTAATTGCGCAGAAATGGACAGGCTCATTTTGGAACTCAAGGATAAAAGCGAAACTAAGTACTACAAAATCTGGGAACAATTTTATGATTGGATAGATAACAAGAGGGTAGCCAAGACAAATGTATAGTGTTAGAACAAAAATATAGATGTTATTATAGATAAATGTATGTTTAAGAGATAAATAAGTATACAGAAATAAGGGGAAAGTATTAATATCATATTATTATTATTATTTATTAAACTTTTATACCACCATTCTCCTTTCGGACTCAGGGCGGTGAACAGCCAGAATAAAAACATTTATACATAAAGTTAAAAATAATTTTAAAATAGATTAAATAGAATTTGGCCCATTAATTTAAAATATTTCGATTTAAAATCAATATCATTTTAAAACCAAGATAAAATCAGGCCAGCCCGGCTAACTGAAAAAGGTGAGTTTTTAGGGCCCGCCGAAAAGTCCATGTCACTGCGTTCTTGTATTTCCCAGCTGAGCTGTCATTTTTTGGGCTAATAGGCTTACTGTAGTTTTGCCAAGTTTTGTTATCAGTATTAAGTGCGCAAGCGTGCATTCCTTTTCTAGCCTCCATTATCCTTTTTCTTACTCCTTTGTTCTCCTGCCAAGAGGTGAGGCAGGAACGCTGGCAAGATGTAGCCAATTAATTAAATAGTAAGAGTTATCTTTATTTTTACTTTTACAATAAAATGAGTTTTTCATAGAAATACTTCTTCGGGTTTTATTTTCTTAATGTATACTTTCGAGGAGAAGCCTCAGTCCAAACCTCTAAACCAGGGTGTGATTATCCCAGAGCCAGGATGGGATCAATCAACTCCCTGACAGTCCGGAGGTCTGGGATCACCCGTATCTCTGGGGGTAGGTTCCAGAGGGTGGACGCCACCACAGAGAAGGCTCTCCCCCTGGGGGTCGCCAGCCAGTATTGTCTGGCTGACGGCACCCAGAGGAGGCCCTCTCTGTGGGAGCGAACTGGCCGGTGGGAGGCAATTGGTGGCAGAAGGCGGTCCCATAGATACCCCGGCCCTAAGCCATGGAGCGCTTTAAAGGTGATCACCAACACCTTGAAGCGCACCCGAAAGTCAACCGGGAGCCAATGCAGCTTGCGCAGGAGAGGAGTCACATGGGAGCTCCCCGTCGGTCCCATAAACCCCCACGCGGCCGCATTCTGCACCAGTTGGAGCCTCCGGATGTACCCCATGGGGAGCCCCATGTAGAGAGCGTTACAGTAGTCCAGAAGGGAAGTGACGAGTGCTTGAGTGACCGTGCGTAAGGAGTCCCGATCTAGAAAGGGACGCAACTGTCATATCAGGCGAACCTGATAGAAAGCCCCCCTGGCCATGGCCGTCGTGTGCTCTTCTAAAGACAGCCGTGAGTCCAGGAGGATGCCCAAGTTGCGAGCCCTTTCCGTGGGGGCCAATGATTCGCCCCCAATAACCAGCGATGGCGCCAGCTGGCTATACTGGGATGCCAGCAGCCACAGCCACTCAGTCTTGGAAGGGTTGAGTCGAAGCCTGTTTCTCCCCATCCAGACGCGCACGACCTCTAGGCACTGGGACATTACTTTCACTTAAATGGTGAACAAAGCTTAAGAACTATAAGTTTATATGAGTACTAATATTATTGTAAAGTGACAGAAGATGTTTGGAACCAGTGATGTCATATCTATGTCCAATGTTTTTTTAATTTTGTATCATTAATAAACTTTTTAAAAATTAAAAAAAATTAAAAAAAGAAGCAACTAGCAGCAAGGTGGATGAAGAAACAGTGGTGATGAGCTCATTGCTGAAAGAACTGAAAGATCAGGTTAAGGACAAATCATCATGGGGAAAAATATATGTGGCCAGCCCCTCACATACAGGCTTTTGACAATGTTAATTGTTCAGATTCCTGATGCAAAGTAGATTGTACTTCTATTCCAAAAGTTAATGATTTATCAGCACAAAAATTCATGTTTTTTACATTTTCATAGTACTGCCTCAGGGAAAGCTCTTAGGGGCTATGAATAAATAGTTTCTTATTTTCTATAATTTCTTGAAACAATGCTGTACAGGATCACTAAAACATTTCATCTCAGCTCTATGCATTTTAATTAGCTGTCAATGTTCATCCAATTATCTTTCTCTGAAAAGAATTTGTAAAATGATGAGTCTGACTGTGTATTTGCAAAACATCTCATTAATAATGCCTCTCAGTTCATAACAACATTCTCTTGCTAGGGTGTGAATATAATTTTTAGAAGTAGTTTGCATCTGTGTTGCTTGAAAATAGTTTGGTAGGAATTAAGCAATTACAGACTATGAGTGGAATTTAATTATACAATTTTTTATCACAAACAACTCTTAATTTTCCATCAAAACCACAGAAGAGTTCAGTTTCTCCAGTGCAGCTGGGTTTCTCTTGATTGTCCCTGATGCTCTGGTTTGGATCACCCACCTCACTGCTTCTCAATCATGCATTTTTTCCAGCATCACTTCATTCCATTTTGCCATCATTTTCTATATGGAGTTTTCTAGTCATTCATCCAAATTTCATTTCATTTCTAGCCCTCTACTCCTACTCCCATATAGCTTTTTAGTCATTTTACTTTATCTTGATAATCACAAACCAACTACTTCCCTTTTCTTTTTTTCCCCAGCTACTTTGATTTATGACCTAGCCAGACCCATTAGTTTGGTTTATCCACCCACTTCAGTGGTGAAATCTAAAATTTGTTACTACCGGTTCTGTGGGCGTGGCTTGGTGGGGGGGGAGGTAATGTGACTGGGTGGGCATGGCCATTTTTTTTCTTTTAAAAGCCTTTGATGATCCCAGCTGAGCCGCGCAATCATCAGAGGCTTTTTTTTTTTACTTTTAAAAGCATTTTTTCCGCCGAAGAGGTTGTAGAAAAAATGCTTTTAAAAGTAAAAAAAAGCCTCTGATGATTGTGTGGCTCAGCTGAGCATTGGGGGGGGGGATTTTGCTACCAGTTCTCCAAACCACCCACCTCCATAGCTACCAGATCGGGTGATCTGGTCCGAACTGGGAGCATTTCACCCCTAACCCACTTGGTTTCATTTTTACCACGCAGGGCTCTGCCTCTGAACCTTTGTTATATATAGTTCTCTTCTATCTTCTTCTCCATACTCCTGTCCCAGAAGCTTCTGTCCATCTTAGATATTTCATAAGACACATTAAGATATTTCATTGATTTTCCTTAAATTGGTTACAAACCTATGGGGACAATTCTTACCAAGCAGGAGGCACAAGGGGGAGTCTCTATCTTTGTCTGTCTCAAAAAAACTAGATTGAAACTTGCTTCTCATAAGGCTTAGAAGAAAAATGTTCTCCTTAGTGCAGGAGAGACAGACTTTTCTTCTGATCCCATTTGAGAGAAGATAAATCTCCCTTTCCCTACAAGTAGTAACAAATGAATGAAAATAAGAAGGGTGGCAACTAGCACACATTCAACATAATGTCCAGTCTAGTCTTTCCCCATGCCCAAACAAAGAAAATGTCACCCTTACCCAGCAAATTCCCTTGATCTTTGCTTACCATTCTTCCAGTTACCCAAACCGAAGACAGAAGATGAGAAAGTATCGTAGGTTGTGGGAATAATTTTGAAGGACAGGAGGAAGCATGACAACCAAGATAATGGTGAAATAAGAGAAATCAGAGGCAGAGGCAGAAATATGATTTAAGAAAGCATCTCAGACATGATCCTTCAAGTTCTCTTGAAGATAAAGGCAGGGAGGGATGAGGCAATTTCAGACTTGCAAGATTTTGTTGTTGTATTCCAATACTAACAATAATTTTAGTATTCATAGTGTTGATTTCCACATTCCCCTACTTCAAAGGGCTGACGTATATCTTTAAAAGGCTTTACCTCTGCTTCCAACCCTTCTTTTTCAAAGTTTTTCATTTTTGGAAAACAGAAAATGAAATTATTTTCAAATTTTAATGTTTAAAATCATTTTAGCATCCATCCTTCATGTTCAAACTCATTAATCTCAGCAATTCTAAACCTTTCCTTCACTACAGGTAGCTGACCTATTTTATTTTATTTATTTTATTTTATTTTAATTATTTATCGCTAAACTTAGGTTGATTTTGGAAAAAACAATTCCAATAGAAAATAATTTATGTAACTCAGGGTTGAACTATGAATCCTTGGTGTTCTCTGAACTCAGCTGTTTGCTTGCAGAAGTTTCATTACTCAGCTAGGTAGCACCATCAGTTCTGGCAAGTGTGAAGTTTGCAATACAATAACTTGCTCTGTCAGTGTTGGTGGATAGTGGTTTTCTCCTTGGTAGTTCTTTGATTATTGTTTTCTGTTTGATTGTTTGTCTGGTATTAATCCCTGCTTATCTAGGTGTTTGCTGCTGAAGGGGATGCATTGTGCTCTTTTTGTTTCTTTCTGACCTTGTTTGTCTCCTTTGAATGGTGTATAAATATATTTATTTCTATGAGTTGTTGATGATTGATTTGTCTGAATGCCAAACTTCCAGAAATTCCCTAGTTTTTGTATTTAGCTTAGTGTAGGATGTTCAAAGTTTCCCAGTTGAAATTGTGGTTGAGTCTGTCCGTGTCTTGTGAGATTAAAGAGTTGTATTCTGGTGGCTTTCTGCCTGTGGCTGTTATAGTCTGTACACTAGATGACTCCTGGTTTTTTTTCCTTTTTAAGCTACTGGGCCTTTTGACTTACTTTGATTTACTTAAGATATTTTGGGGACATTTAGTTGATTTGTGTGCTATGGTTGTAATAGCTTGTTGGTCATTTTGGAGAATTTGTTTTGCTGTTTTGTTTTTGTTATTGTAGCTTGTGTTGGTTGTGCTGTAGTGGATTGAGTTGTTTGCTACTTGTTGATAGAGTTGCATCCCATTTTGTTGGAAGATGTTGGTCTGTTTCCTTTTTCTGTTGTTCTGGATTGCCAAAGTGTACTTGTGCTTGTATGAATTTTTACACAACTTCTCTCATCCTCCAGTAATTCTTTGGTTTTCTGTATATAGTCAATTCTGTCCATGATAACTGTGGTTTGGCCTTTGTCTTCTGAGAGGATGGTGATGGACTGATTTTCTGTCAGGGTTTTGAGGACTGCGCTATCCTCTGCTTTGAGTTGGTTCTATTTCTGTGTTCTTCTGCTCTATGGTACAATTGTCTCTCTCATGTTTTCTTGGGTCTCTGTGGCAAGTCCTATAGTTTTAAATGTTGCTTCCAAGACTACAAAGAATTCTAACTGATTAACATTGTCTCCCTTATAGGTCAGATCTGTTTGGAGAATGCTATTCTGAGGTGATAATGGGCAGCTGGACATAAAGAGAAAGTATTAAACTAGTTTTGTATTGTCAAATAAAATGGCCAAAGGTTAATCTTAAGATTTTATAAATCCCCAAGAAACAAGGTAGATTTGGTACAACCAAATTTCAAATTGTATTATCAAGCCAACTGTATAATTTAAATAGCCATCTAGACTATCTATGAATCAATTTTTTTATTAAAAGCATGGGCGTTTGTGGGCTATGTCCCATTTCATCATGTGCACAGAAGGGCTAAACTAATGTAGGATTTAAGAGGGGCCACGAGGAAGTAATGGGAAAACAGGGTGGTTATGCAGATGGAGGTTATGAGGCAGACTACAAGTACTTTCATATTGTTTCCTTTCGGTTAGAAAAACGATGCAAGCACTATTTGCATCAACATAGGTTACCCACCCCATGCATCTGATTAAATGAGCTGTAAATTGTGAAAGTTTATGTCTTTCAGTGCAGTATATTAATCTGCAAAGGTGCTGTAGACTTATTCTGATTTTTGGCTACCATACATTAACATAGTTCTTTGTGTTAATCATGTATAATTCCCTCTATAGAAGAAAGGAAAATTAAACTATGGGAGTTAACAGTCAATGTCAAAAATAATCTCATTTGGAGAATAGTTCTAATACAATATTTAATTCATCTTGGAATTATTTCTATTTTTTGGAACTATTTATGTATCTTACACCAACTTTAGATTTCTCAAACTTTAATATATTCTTGTTTGAGGCTTTAAATAAGGAGATGGTTCTTTATTCTGATTTATGGTTCAGATTATACTGGCTACCCTTTGAATTATTGAGTGGCAGTTGACTTTAATAAGGTTCTGAATTTTCAAATTGATAAATGACTTCAATCTGCAGTATTAATCTAAATTATTTTTATGACATTTTTATTTAATCTTATATTGCTTGTAAATCTTTTTTCTATTCTTTTTTGTTTTCCATTCTTTTTTGCTTTTCTTCTTGATTCTGTTTTTTTTTAAATATCAACTGCAATAGGTATGAGGGGAGACAGAGTGAGAGTGAGAGAGATGATAAATGATAGATGATAGAGATAGATAGATGATAGACAGACAGATGATAGATAGAGGAATGGTTGCTTCAGGTAACCATTTTCCTTTCCTGGCGATCACACAAGTTGTGGAGTAATAGATGGCCTTTTGGTTTCCACTTGCTTAAATACTGGTAGTAATCTTCAAAAATTACCGTAGAAAAAATAATGAATAATGTAATCTTTTGAAGATTATTCTTATTGGAGAATTGGTTGGAAACTGTGTTTTCCCATGCTATACTCTTCCTGCAGCTACTTAGAATTGTTCAGTATTTGTAATTATTCAGTTGCCCTTGGAGCATTCAGTGAGACAGCCAATACTTCTCTCAGGAATGATTCTAGGAACATTTTGTTTTCAAATTGACCTCTCATGACTATTTCTTTTCTTTCACATAGGACAAATAATTTTGTCAAGAATGATACCAACTTTGACTTGAAAGTTCTATGAAGAAACCTGGGGCTGAAGAACTTGTGAAAACAGAACAGGGTTAGAAAGGGAAAGAAAAATCCTGCAGGGGACTGAGAGAGGCTATGAGAATGATGTGAATACATTTCTGGGTTCCTTGTCTGTGTTGCCTGGATGATGGACTTCTGACATCTTGCGAGGTCTGGGTTTTGCTGAAACATAGCATCTTTAATTGGAAAGCCTCAACTGAATCCTGAGGCAGGTTGAAGTTCAAATCCCCAAAAGAAGAAATTCAGATCAATATTTGTATTCCACAGACTATGCAAAAGAGTAATTGTAATAGAGAGTAATAGAGCCAGTTTGGCCTATCGTTAAGACATCAGGCTAGAAACCAGGAGACTGTGGGTTCTAGTCCCGTTTTAGCCATGAAAGCCGGCTGTGTGGCTTTGGGCCAGTCGCTCTCTCTCTGAGCCCAACTCACCTCACAGAATTCTTCAGGAAAATAGGAGAAGAAGGAGTATTGTGTATGTTTGCTGTCTTGAATTGTTTATAAAATAAACAATTGTTGTTTGCTATTAGTATCAGGGTTTTTTTTTATTTATATGTAAGTATTTTGAATATAGTGTATTGTCCGGGTATACCATTTTACAAAAGAAAAAGAAAGAAAAAGTAACATATATACCTGTGATGGCAAACCTATGGCACGGGTGCCACAGGTGGCACGTGGAGCCATATTGGTGGGCACGCGAGGTCAACTCCGGCACGCATGCATGCACCAGCCAGCTGATTTTCAGGCCTTCTGGGCCCACCAGAAGTCAGGAAACACAGTTTCCGGCCTCCGGAGGGCCTCTGGGGGGGAGGCTGTTTTTGCCCTCCCCAGGCTCCTAGAAAGGCTCTGGAGCCTGGGGAGAGCAAAAAAACGGTCCTACCGGGCCCACCGGGCCCTCACGTGCCAAAAGCGGGGGGAGCACGGGGGGGCAGGGCACATAGAATTATGGATGTGGGCACGCGTGCGTGTGACCCCACCGTGCTCCCCCCACTTTTGGCACGCGATGGCAAAAAAGTTAGCCATCACTGATATATACTGATAGAAATAGTAATAATACAACAGAATAATTATAACCACATTTATAATTATATTAGCTTATTTATAATCCTATTGATTAAATTAGCATACCTATAGTTATAAACAACATTCATATTTTACTTGAACATAACAACGTTCTTTCTTCATCTAATTTCTATCTCTTATTTCTAACCATTGATAAAACCTATTCCAGAGTTAAATAATACTCTGTATCTCCTTTATCTTTTATTTTCAATGTTAATCTATCTATCTCTGCACAAACCAATATTTTCCAAATTATATTTTCATCTGATGGGGTGTTCTCGTTTTTCCAATATTGTGCAAATACAATTCTCGCTTGTGTCAATACATGTATCATTAAATATATAGTCCCTTTGTCATAGCTTTCTGGTATTATACCTAACAAAAGTATTTCTGGTTTTAAATCTATATGCTGCTTAATCATCTTTTCCAACCATGTATGTATTTTTGTCCAATATTTTCTTGCTTTCATACATGTCCACCACATATGATAACAAGTACCTGGAGTCTGATTGCATTTCCAACATTTGGCGGACATGTTGGTAAACCTTTTTGCTAGTCTTGCTGATAGCAAATGCCACCATTTATAAAACATTTTATAAAGATTTTCCTTATATGCAATAGCCATTGTCAGTTTATAATTCCTATCCCAAAGTTTTTGCCATTTATCTAATTCTATAGTGTAGCCAAAGTTTTGTGCCCATACTATCATTGTTTCTTTTACTTGTTCATCTTCCATTTTAAAGCTTTAAAATAACATTGCCCTTAGCAACAGTTTTAACACAGCAAAGAGGGAAGCATTTCACAGTAAAAATGTTTCCTGGGAAAGCTAGCAGAACTTATGTACTTTGACTGAAATACATGAGTTGAGACTCATTTATTGCACACTGCTGTTCCATTGTGATGAGCCAGATGAGCCAGATTTAATGTCAGTGCACAGTTGTAGGATTTAATTAATATGAATCAATATCCTTAATATGCAGATGAATATGCCAAGTCCATACTTTATATGTGCATGACTATCACTAGTGGTTAATTAATGAAGCCTCACTTAATCTGGTCACCCCAGGAAATGTTGAATCTATAGCTGTCACAATTTCCTGGTAGAGAAGACAATAGATGTTCTGGGTATTGTAATCCTACTGTGTTTGAAGAGCACCCAATTATGAATTCATACCTTCAGTGTTTTGTTAATACTGATATAATGATTTCATTTCTAATAATGGAAAAAAGGTTAGACTTTAAATGACATATATTCCACTTAAAAGCTTAAGCACAGATGCCAGGGCTAAACTAGAATTACAAACATGGGAACTAGAGAAGTCAAAAGACAGATCATTTTTTATTTCATTTTGTTTTATTTTATTTACTAGTTTTTTTTTAATCCCACCTTTATTATGTTTGTAAGTAATTCATGGTGGTGAATGTACATCATATTCCTTCCTCTTCCTATTATCTCCACAACAACAATCCTGTGGGGTAGGTTGGGCTGAGAGAGAGTGACTGATCCAAAGTTACCGAACCAGCTTTCGTGCCTAAAGTGGGACTAGAACTCATTGTCTCCTGCTTTTTTTTTTGTCTGGTGCCTTAATCACTAAACCAAACTGGCTCTCTTATTAGTCTCTCTTTCTCATGTGCATAAGACTCCTAGAGAAATGTTGAACTTACTTACTTACCAGTACTTACTTAGTTACTTATTTTTCTGCTTTCAAGTCAGTGCTGACTCCTGGTGACTATCTGGGCTAGTCCCTGCAGTTTTGTTGGCAAGATTTTGAAAGTGGTTTCCCATTACCTCCTTCCTAGAGTTGAGAGAGAATGACTGGCCCAAGATTGCCTTTATGCCCAAGGCGGAACTAGAACTCACCATCTCCTGATTTGTAGCCTGATGCCTTAACCACTATACCAAATTGGCTCTCTGTGTTTATTCTGGTTTAACTTTGTTGGACTGAAATGTACTTCTACAATATTTTCAATTTATCTGGCTGTATTATAATGTTCAAGGTGACTATTTTGCATTGTCATTTGTCATTAAATGAATAAAAGATAATGAGATCATCAATTATTGTCAGATGAAAATAAAAAGATTTCTATGGAGATTGGACAAGTTGAGAACTATGTTGGTGGAAAGTTAGCTGAACCTAAGACTTTCAGAAGCTGCAGATTCTGCAGAACATATACCCCTGTTTTATGAGATTAGCAAGGGTAATGACTTAATATGCTGTTCAGTCTTTTCTTAAAGAATCCAAGGAGCCATAGCTAAGCCGATGTCATTTGTAGATTAAAACACACCCAGTAATTTTAATTCACAGTTCATAAGACCTTTATACTCTTTGGAGTAAAACAGCACACATTCTTACAGAAATAAATTCAATAAATAATTTACTTTTTGTTTCCTTTTAAATTGGTTTCCAAGGTTTGGGAGGTATACAATATGGGAGGTATATTAGGAGCCATTTTCAGCACAGAAATACCCATTTAGTCAACTCCCCACTGACTGCCCAATTTAAAGACATAAAAACCTTAGGACAAAAGTCCATTAAACAGTGGGAGGGGTAGGAGAAAGAATCTCCAGAATTACAAGGGGTTTTAAAAAGGGTTTAAAAAGACAATGTCAATATGGGCAATCGACTCTTTTAGTGGCTACTTCCTAGTATGCATTTAAGGATCTTGTTTGCTTGGACCATCGGTTCAATCAGACTCAGAACCAGAGAATCAGGACTTGATAGATCGTGACCTTGCAAATCATGGACCAGCAAGCTCTCTCAGACATCTGCAAATGGGGCTCTGCTGGAAGGTAAGTAATAAGCCAGCAGGAAGCTGAGTCACTTGACCAAGAGCCTGAGCAGGTAAAGATTCTCTGCCCTTGTGTATGCAGAAAGGACAGTCAGTGATGCTCCTCAGAAGAAGAGGCATGACTCAGGAAAATAGGCATGCCTGCGTCAGCAACCTTCTGGTGACCAACAACTTTCCAACCCTGGACCTGACTTCCTGAAGAGATGCTGCTTCTAATACCTCGACTGACCTTTGGAGTGGTATGCCATTATGCTCAACTTTGATTCCTGGATCTTGAATTTGTCCATATGGAACTTCATCTTCTAAAGTAAGCATGTTGTGTTTCCTGAGCAGCTCCATTCCTGTGTTGTGATGAAAGTTATAGCCACTATGATCACCTCTTATCTGTGTCTGACTTGCACTTATAAGGGCTGACACAAGATATCATTTAACCATCTATCTGATTGTCTTGCCAGGTGGAGTGTCCAGGAAATCCTGCCAAGGTCTTTCCAGTAAGCCTGACACATGTTTTCACAGATATTGAGGTGGGGCATCAGATTCTGCATCCGTAGTTTAAGATGTTTTTTAAATCTATCTAAAAACTGTATTTTAAAATTTGTAACAGTTGCTTATCAGTTTGAAGCAGCAACAAATAATTGTCCTCTTATCAATGGAATTAGCACTCCCTTCACAAAAGTATTTTTATTTGTTTATTTTTAATTTGATTTATATGCTGCCCTTCTCCGGAGACTCAGGGCAGCTTACAATGCGCTAAGCAATAGCCTTCATACTTTTGTATATTTATACAAAGTCAGCTTATTGCCCCACAAACTGGGTCCTCAATTTACCTACCTTAGAAAGGATGGAAGGCTGAGTCAACCTTGAGCCTGGTGAGATTCGAACCTGCAATAATTGCAGGCAGCTGGTGTTAATAACAGGGTGCTTTAGACCACTGTACTACCAAGGCTGTACCATGTTAATCTTGGTTAGTTTTAATTTTGGCTTGGTATTGGTGTGTATCTGGCTTAGTGTATTGTGTACAAGCCTGGTCAACTTGATAGTTCATCTATTGTATGAACTCAGAAAATGCATTTATTTAATAATCAAATACTGTACTATATACAGTTTAAGGTGAAATGCAAGTTATTTATGCTCATTTGCCAATTCCATTTACCAAATCCATTGGCAATATACAAAATTGCTTATCGGGTAAAGCATTGTGATAATGGTGATCTTTCAATGATTGACATCTTTTTACACTGAAGATTATGATTAAGATTAAGATCTTGGCCACTAGATCAAATCAAAGACTAACCTTACTCAATAGTTTCTTTTACCAGAGACAACCAGTTCATTTTGAGAAAACCACTAGTTACAGATGGAAGCAATCATATTGGTCTTCAGAAGGATGATATAAGGGTATTATACTTGCAGATGTAATTCGAGATGTTTCCAAAAATCCTTTGGCCAAATATAAAAACTAGATTTCAGAGCAAATGACGTAGCAAAAAACTAACCAACTTCTTCTGGCTTCTTGATGCTACTATATTTGAATGTTCATTGTTGCTCCTGCCACAATCAATTGTATTCCTGCCTTTGCGGCCTCTGACCTGATGCCGATCTCAATTGGCTCCTTGGTTCTCCGAGGAGCTGAGAGAGATGAAGCGTCAGAAAAGACGCCTAGAGAGTATACAAAAGAATGGGGAAATATTATAGAGTTTACCCTTTATGTAGATCCATGTTATTGGAAACCCTGTCTTTTAGCAAAATCGTAGAAAAAGGCCACCAGAGAATGATAGTACTGCTTTTACAAGATTTACTTATATCAGCTGAACATAAGGCTTTGCAGCATCCAATGGAACAGCTTGCCTTCAGAAGCTGTGGGGGCTTCATCACTGGAAGCTTTCAAGAAGAGACTGGACTGCCATCTAGACTGCCTACACCATCAGAAATAGTATAGAGTCTCCTGCTTGGGCACAGGATGGTTGGACTACATGACGTACAAGGTCCCTTCCAGCTCTGTTATTCTGTTCTGTTAACTTATGCCTTGAGTTGAATACAAGCTCAAATTGTACCATTAATGAACCAATAGATTTCTATTCTTTATAAGATGCCTAAAGAACCCCATAGCAACATTGTCGTTACAAAAGTGAATCTCAGTCTGCTTCCTTATTTCCAGCTTGGATTGATATGGAAGGAATATCCCATCTTCTACCTTAATCCAACAGAGAAAAACATAAATTAGATTTTGTTTTTCTTTGAGCAGCACTTTTCTGTACTCAAAGGATTACAATGGGACACAACTGGTGAAGTCATCACTGGAGAGCTCAAAGTCAAAATGTTCATCTTGGTTCCTCTGCACTATGGGCATTCTTTTAAAATAAAATAAATGTATTAAGCCTTGCAGAGGCTAAACTTAGCACATTTCTCTCCAGAAGTGCCTGAAGGAAGGCACAAGGTCACAAGGTACAGTATTATCCCTGGTAATCTAGATGTTTAATGCTGTAGAGATCAGTACCAGCTCTTGTTTTCCTGACCAAAAGAATACTGGGCTGATTTCTCAGGATTGTCTATTTTGGTTGCCAAGAAACATAAATGTATTGGTCTGATCTGCATAATACTGCATAATGAAGTAGATGGTTTAGGAAGTGATAGAATAGATGATATTATATCAGCTACAGGAATGCAATCATATTTTGAATTGTTTATCTGTGGGGGAAAAAACACAATTAGAACAGGAAAAATCTCCCCAAACTAAGGGGAGATTTTTGGCCATTGGAGTAACCTTGCTAACTTCATCAGTTTCCCTATTCTAATCAGTCAGCCTATTCTCCAAAGCACTGGAAGGCAGGACAAGAAGCAATGAATGGGAGATAATCAAGGAAAGAACAAACATATAACTAAGGAAAAATTTCCTGACAACAAGAACAAATAACCAGTGAACACCTTCCCTCCAGAGGTTGTGGATGCTTCATCACAGGAGATTTTTAAGAAGAGATTGGACAGTCATTTGTCCAGAATGTCCAGAATGGTATAGGGCCATGATGGCAAACCTATGGCACACGTGCCAGAGATGGCACACAAAGCCCACTCTGTGGGCACATGCGCCATCGCCAGATGCTCTTCTGGCTTCCGGTGCGCACATGTGTGCGGGCCAGCTGGTCTTTGTGCACGCCAGAGTGCCAGAAATCCAAAGACCAGCTGGCTGGTGCACGCATGCTAAAAGAGCAGCTGGTTTCTGGCACATGTGCATATACGCATTCGGTTTGGGCAGTTGGTGCCGAAAAGGTTCGCCATCACTGGTATAGGGTCTCTTGCTTATAAAGAGATTGGAGTAGAAGACCTCCAAGGTCCCTTCCAACTCTATTATTCCTTTTCATTCTAATCGTAATCTCCAAAGAGGGATGAAATTAGGGTTACCATATTTTTTGGAATATAAGACACTCCGGACTAAGACGCACCTACCTTTTTTGGGGAGGAAAACAAGATATACGCTAGTGCATGGATATGGGAAATAATATGAAATTTTACCAGTTTGGAACTGTTTCAAGGTTGGTTTTTTGTTTGTTTTTTTTTGCATAGATTGGTATTGTAATCAGAATCAGTAAATTATTCAGCATGCAATCTGTTAGATGTAAAGCTTCCCCCCCCCCCTCTTTATTTTCCTTCAGGTAACATTTTAATTAAGTTAGTGAAATGCTTTTTAAATTCCAGCTAATTGTTGAGTCTAGACAGAAATTTTACAACAAAAGGACACAAAGAAGAAAATAAGACCATAAAACACTCACAATAACTTTGCCTCTGCCTCTGCCTCTGCCTCCCAGTTTGCCTCATTGCAGCAAACAGCCTGCTTTAGTTTCATTTTCAGCAGAAGAAAAAAAAACTGATTCCCAGCAATTTGCCTGCTTGCAGCAAGCAGCATGGCAATAGGCAATGGCAATTCCTGCAGCCTGGAACCGCTGAGGATTGGGAAGCTGATCCAACCAACAACTGCTTGTGCTAATCAGGCTGTGCTGAAGTTGAAATGGGCTGTTTTGCTGTTTGTTGCTTGCTGCAAGGAGGTAAATTGCTGGGAGGCAGAGGCCAAAGGGTGGGGGCCAGTGGGTGGGCGGGGCTACATTCAGAGTATAAGACGCACCCAAATTTTCACCCTCTTTTGGGGGGGGAAGTGTGTCTTATACTCCGAAAAATACGGTAAATCAAATAACAGTAACTTAATACATTCATTAAACTGTAATAACTTTGTACAAAAACCACAAACTTATCCCCTTCAAGTCATATGTGGACTTCAACTCCCATAATTCTGGAAGCTGAAGTTCACCCATGCCTTAAAGTAGCCAAGTATCTCTCTTCAAACTATCGTGACTTCCCATTTGATTCCAAATCCAATTCAAGTCCTATCATTGAACAAAACCCTTCAAAGGAATCAGTATCAGATATCTATCAATTTGGCCTTCTCTGACACTGCTATGGTGTTTCTGGCAACAAGAAAAGATTGTGACCATTCAAATTACAAAGGAAACCGGCCCCCCAAGTACTTTCAAGTCCCATCTTAGGCACAAAAGCCAGGTGGGTGACCTTTAGCCAGTACCAGTCCCTTAACCCACCTCACAAGGTGGTTGTTATAGGGATGAAGGAGTCTTAGGGATGTTCACTATGTTGAGCTATTTAGAGAAATAATAAAGGTGGGGTTAAAATCTAATTAATAAAAATAAATACTTCAGTTGTCAGGCTGTGTGTGTTTGGAAAATAATTATAGCTGTCTAATGGAATCCCTTTTTGCCCAAACGATTTCCCATTTCCCCAAACCATTGAGCCAGATCAATTTCTACCTTTGTGGTCACAACATCCATCCAATTGGGATATCCTGAAGCCAATTTTTGGGTCCCTAAATCTTGCAGATTTTTCCTAGCAGAGATCATTGCCACTGGCCAGCTGGCACCAACCTCTTTTTGGAGACATGCACCTTCGACATGGTGGATGAAGAATTTGGTCAAAGTTATGCAGTTGCTAACACAGTAGGTATGAGCACTTCTGTGGTCTGGAATTGAACCCCACTTTTCTCATCTCACCCCTTAATTCTGCCTAACAGGAACTGTCTCTTCCTTTTGAAATGCCCAAATGAGGGAGATCCTCATGATATCCATGGTGCCAGTGGTGAAATCCATTTTTTTTTACTACTGGTTCTGTGGGCGTGGCTTGGTGGATGTGGAAGGGGAAGGATACTGCAAAATCTCCATTCCCACCCCACTCTGGGGCCAGCTAGAGGTGACATTTGCCAGTTCTCTGAACTCCTCAAAATTTCCGCTGTCGGTTCTCCAGAACCTGTCAGAACCTGCTGGATTTCACCCCTGCATGGTGCCAACCATCTAATCCAATCGCTTTCCAGGGATTTTGAGCAGAGCCTCCAGACTCACCAAGGATGCTGGAGGTTGCCATGGCAAACTCTGGCCAATGGGGTTAGAAGGGATCCCTGAAGTCACAAGCCAGACTTTGATTGACATGGATCTGAGATTTGAAAACTAATCATCAGCCTGGCATTGTTTAGCCAACGTTTAAGAGGTTTTTGCAAGACAACCCTGAATCTGCTTCAACCAGAGCTAGTCCATCTGAATGGAAAACAGTCAGTTGTCTAGAAAGCTTGGGAAGCAACAGATTTTGCTCCTTGTTTGGGGATGAAGCCCAAATTAAATGCTATCCTTTATATCTGTAATCTAGTTTTAGAGATCTAGTAAATCAAGATTTTCCTGTACATGCCCAGATGAATAGGAGCTGAAAGGGAAATATGCATAAGAATTAGATATTATTCATATTAAAAAGACATTGTGAAGAATGTGTTTAAAGAAACATATGGATCAAATTGTGAACAGTCCCTAACCAGTATCCTACTTGGTAGTCAAGGCACTGTGTATGGCACCTGAAAGTTTTGACCTCAGGTGCAGTCTTTTGCATATGGACGTGTCTGTTTCCATTGGAGCAACAGAATAAGCTGCTACTGTATGTCCCTTCCAGTAAATTAGATTGTTCTTAAAGAAGATTTGAAAATACTTGAAATCCATATTGTGAAATGATGAACATTTGTGTTGTGTGGATCTCCTCATAAAAACTTATGTAAACTGTAAACAATAAACTGTACTTGTAAAGGATGGTGGCTAGCTAGAAATTTCACATTTCTGCCTATTAGAGTCTTTCAGTTTGAAGACCGAGACTTGCAGTGCATTGTAAATCACATCCTTTCACTCAGCTTCTCTGTTGTTAAGTTGAATTCAGAATCCAGTTTGAATACAACAATTCCTTTTAGACATAGACGACACAGACAGAGTTATGTTTGGACTGGGGTAAAAGGGTCCATTTTTGGGTCACATTCAGCAGATGTGTGTGTGTGTGTTTATATTTTATTTATATATATATAACAAATATATAGGATAGACAGGAAATAAAATGTTATTGCTGAGGATAAACAATAGAGGTTTTGAAGAATTTTCTTTGCTGTTTTAATATGACTTACTGGGAATTCTGAACTGCTCTGTTCTGTTTTTATTATAATATAATAAATATACTATACTATACTATACTATACTATACTATACTATACTATACTATACTATATGATTTTTAGCTGGTCTTCATGTGTGATGTTTGCTGAACTTTAGCTGCCAAAACACGACAAATGCAATTAAAAGCAAGTGGAGAAACAGGAAGACATGAACAAGAGGCAGTGGTGGAAATGGACAAAGGACTTAGTGACAATAAATAACATTGTCAACATATGGAAAAGTTTCTGGGACCTCTGGAAAGAATGTAACGAGTGATTAATATGGACAATCTCAAAAGAATGGCCGTTGGCTAATCCTTTTATAATAACAGAAAAATAGAAATAAGTAAGACACCAGGTGAACCTTCCTCTATATTGAACCATAAAAGAAACAATTTGGTGGGCAGAGATAATGTATCCAATGCTGTGGAAACTGTGTATATTTCCAGAAGAATATCAAGACCTGCAGAAAGATGAATCCTCAAGATCTCTTGATTATATATATATATATATATATATATATATATATATATATATATATGGCCCCAAAATACACTTGAGTCATCAGAATGTCAAAGAGAGAGACTCAAGACGAGGCTTGCAAAAAACCAGATTTTATTTATGGCCAAAAACAAAATACTGGGTGGAACTATATCCAGAACATACTGATACAATGCATGTGAGGAGATAGCCACACTTTGGGAAAAGTATGGCATCCTTTTATACCCACAGAGACGTCAGCTTAGTACCCAATTCTGGCCTCCTAATTTAGGTTTGTGTATTCCTTGTTGCCTTGCAAGGGGGAATAGAAACTTCCCAATTAGTAATCCTTAAGCATTTCTTTGTTTACTCAATTGGCCACTTTGGCCTCCTGGCTCTGGAAAGCAGGAGTTTATCCAGATCAAACATAAATTAGGGTTGAGGTGTAAATTATCCCTTTGTTGATGGCTGTAGTTTCAACTGAGATACGTACCATGCTCTTGGATGGCACAGGAAAATACAGGGAGAAGATTGATATGGGTTCAGGTCAAATGGCAGGGACATATGTTTGACAAATACCAGATACATTACAGAGGCCTAATAACAGAATATGTTTGTTACAGAAGATACAAATATAAAGACATAATATGTGTGATACAAATACAAAGGCATATATGTATTACAGGAATCTAATGGTTACAGAATCTAGTATACCAGTATATCATATTCTAGTATTTATTATATCCTTATTATTGTTTCCCTTTCATATATAATTGATTGAAGACGTTTCAAATGACTTAGAAAAATTCCAGTCTCAACGTTATTTTAGTTCCTTGGAGAAGCTGAAAATGAAAAAACTCAGAGGAAGAAGCCCATGTCATGAAAAAAATAGACTTTGTTGCACTGTTTTATTAGCAGTAACTTTAGTGCACTTTTAAATAATAAAGCAATATTCGTAGCTGCTTGGCAATTTATCTGCTTCCTCCCACAGGTGTTTTTCTTTAACAGTTTTTTCCTCTCATTCTTCAGATATGATTATTAATAACAGTTCTGCTGTCAGTCCATTGCTGACAGTTTGCTATGAAACATAAGTTAAGGGGAGTATTTTTCAGTTTTATTACAGCTTCACTGGTCTTGGAAATGAGGAATAATAAAAGCCAAACAAACAAACAAAAAGGCATGCTAACCAACAACAGGGACAAAACAGAGGGAATTTTCATAGATGGATGACCATTGCACATACATCAAGATTTGGAAGAAGAGGTTTTTTGGCAATGCCCAGTGAAGGTGTTTGGTCTTTGGTGTTGGGGAAGGTGGGTTATAAACTATAGACTGCAAAGGCAAACTTAATCTGAAAGACTCTGTTCCTGTGGCTCATGAGAGGTGGAGACTGTGGGCAACATGCTCCTTAGATGTTCCTTTTACGTATTACAGATTAGGAAAAAACATATTCTGTCAATACCTGCTAACTATCCTGGCTGCTCCGATGCTACCTATCTTCAAGGCTGCTTAAGGATGAACAGTCCATTACTACAGGGCAGGTGGCCAGATTCTGTGCAGTAGCACTGGGGACTTGTCACAAACTCGTGTCTTCTCCACCATAGTTATGTTTTATAACAAATGTGGCAAACCCTTTGCACTGCTTATTCCTTTCCCTTTTAGCATTGAACCTACAACAGGTCACCCAGTTTATGGATTGCCACTATCATATAATCAGACCATGTATAATTAACTGACTGGATTTTATTATAGATTTTAGTTGTTATTTATTATTTTATACTAGAATTTTTAATTGTATATATACTGAGTGTTTTTATTTGTTTGGTCTCTGGTCTGTATGCATTGTGTTAGTATTTAAAGATCCTGATTAATAACTATATTAAAAATTGTAATTTGAATAAATCCTAATGCTACCATTCAAACTCCTTCTGACATCTTCAATAAAGTACAACTTTGTTTGCTAAAATGGCTGACCTGCTTATAGTTGATGTTGAGACAAGGAGTGGTAGATACTCCAATGCAACATTATCTGACTCACAGTATAAATTTCAGCAACTTAGTTTTGCCATTTTCCCTAACCATTGCCCTCTGGATGAGTTGAACTATTTCACATTGTCCTTCTAGGTAGTTTCCCAGGTAACTGTGCACAGAAGGGAATATTTGGCTGCATCCGAAAAGCAGTTCTGCTCTTATCATTTGGCTCAAAATTGATGAAGCATAAAGCATTACCCAGAAAATATTAAGCAAAGGTTGTTTTTGGGTTTTGTTTTTGTAATTTGAAGAAATGCAATGTTATTCTATCTCTTTGAATTGCCTGCCACTTTTGCGGTTGGGAAATATCTAAATGTAAAGACATTACATTTTTTATTTAGCAGTGCTCACAGACTTTAATATATAATTTGATGCTGTTGTTGGATCAATTTAGATATGGAAATCATTAGAAGAGAGACCTTTTTATTTTACTAGATTAATATAATTAAAAACAAAAAAATATGAGTAAAAATAAAATGATATAAAATAGTTGATTATGGTGTTTTATATACAAATGTCTTTCTAGGAGCACATGATAATCTTTTTTGATATGAATACAAACACAGTTAATCCAAATTTCTTTAATCAAATTCCAAAATTTTGGAATACAGTTTAAAAACATTTTAAATCTTAATTTCCAAGAACCTGGTCACCATAGTAAGAGTATTTAGTCCATGAGAGCTGATGAAGGAGCATGACCAAACATATGTACTAATGTAACTTCAAATTTATTACATTCACAATGCAAGAACCAACCTTTTAAAAACTTCCATTCATATCCATCCATTGAAGTAATTGTCAATAAAAATATTTTTGTAACTTCTAAAAAATATTTCTCTATAACATTCAAAATCATAATAAAACACAAGTCAAATAGCTATTTTGGGCAAATAATTTTTGTAATTCTTCTAAAGCAAATTATACATTTAAAATTGATTAACTGGTAAGCTAATTAAGAGTAATCCATAATTTTTCAACAAAGATTATTCCAAGGAATCAGTCTCTCATGAGAATAAGAATTACTTTTTCATTTGTCCATTTAGATCTGGACACCTTTAGTACTGAACTTTCAGGAACCAATCACTTGTCAAGATTTCAGAAGTGACGAGTAATAGTTCTTCAGTGTAGCCGGTACAATGGTATATAATCAATGTCATCGTCATTTGAGTAGGAGATTAATAGTTTTTTCAAAGCTTTTTTAATGTTTCATTTGAAAGTAGTAACTTTTAAAGGGAGAAATTGGGAGTTTTTCTGAACAATGTATATGGCTGCCCATTTCATTCTCATGATTATGTTTGAATATTTGTATTCAAACTTAATCATTAATTTAACTTATAGTAACCTAATAAATAGCAATTCTTATATTATTTTCTTTTTTATAACATTTATTTTCCCAAGAGATTCATGGGTATTTTCATCCATTTAATAATGTCACCATTAAGTTGCATCAATATTGTGAAATATTCAAATCCACAAAATAATTATCCCAACATATTTAACAGAATATGAAAACAAAAACTTCTTTTCATACTTCCATATAAATATTTTTGCCAAGATATTTAGATTTATTCCCATTTATTGTATATGAAGATTTTTGCCATATTGCTAGTTAATAGAGAACATTGATAATTGTTATAAAGGTTTAAATATCATCCTCAAGAAAAAACTGTAATATTACAGATTAAAGGACTGATTAGGTTTCCTCGGATCAGGAACAGTGTGTTCTAGCATAGCAAGTTTTCAGAGCTATTTTGAGTTCAGTCCATGGATGTATAAGAACATCCATATTTCAAGAAGAAAAACAGGCAATGCCTTTGGTTTCAGGATGAACTATCTGAAAATATTTTTTAAAGTGTTAATAGTATCAGTAGTATTGGCAAACACACAAAAATTTCTACCTACAGATTCTAAATAATACATTTTACATAGTTTGGCTTCAGAAGCAAAAGAGTAGAGTGTTTGCAGTTAATATTGAAAAAAAATTATATGATTTTAACAGTTCACATCAAACATCCAAGCAGAAGGGCAACAATGAAATATGACTCCACTGGTTTGTCATTGAAGTGCAGTAAGACGAGTTGATAGCAAAGTTGGTGAAAATGCTTGGAAAATAAAGAAAGTTCAGGCTTTGTTGGGTTAGTTCTATCAGCACTAGAACTATTGGAATTGTCCTTGGCCCTGCTTTCCTGTTCTCCATCTAAGAATATTAGATTAGTAATAGTCATTATTTAGTTGAATCAAGGGTCTTGATTCAGAGTCCTTCAAACCACGGAGAACAGTAGGTTGGATAGCCTCTGCCAGAAGAGATGAGATGGCCATAGCCAACAGTTAGTTGTGTTTGGCTTCTCCTCCTAGTCTATCTGTATTCTACATACAATTTCCTATGAAGTAGGTAGGAATATATTTAGCGTCACTGGGAGGGAATCTTCAGCATTGTATCCAAGGAAGTTCAGAGTCATCTAGTGCACATTTGGAATAGAAAAATTCTAATAGTTATAGAGATCTTCTAAGCAGTAGAGTACTTGAACCACTCAGTAAGCATTCCTTCATTCTGTGAGCAGGATTAAAGTACAGAAATAACTGTATAGATTTTAAAAGAATCAGAAGCAAAAAAGTTTTAAGTGGACAGTTCAATTTGGGTTATTGTTTATTTTAAGATATTTTGAAGTTTATTAAATAAATAATACATACCTCCATAGGAAAGAGGATTGTTAAAACTTGTTAAGAAGCGCAATTGACTGATTTCATTAAACAAAGAGATAAGGAGACTGGAAGTTGTGAAAGATATACACATATACATATAAAAACAGAGAATGAGAATACTCTTTCATATTTCCCTTTCTCTTTCTGGATTACAATAAAAAACAAAGAAAATGGCCACTACCAGAAAATCAGTAGAAATTAAAGAAAGTGGAAGATCATTTACAAAGCAAATTACAGACAAAGGATTAGTTCAGAGATTTTAGAGGATGTTTGACAAGCTGGGCAAGAATATCACAGCAGCTGTGACTGAATCTGCAACTGCACCAATAATTGTGTCAATTAAGCAGTAGTGAAATTCAAATTTTTTTACTACCGGTTCTGTGGGTGTGGCTGGGTGGGCGTGGCAGGGGAAGGATACTGCAAAATCTCCATTCCCACTCCACTCCAGGGGAAGGATACTGCAAAATCCCCATTCTCCCCCCACTCCGGGGCCAGCCAAAGGTGGTATTTGCCAGTTCTCTGAACTGCTCAAAGTTTCTGCTACCAGTTTTCCAGAACCTGCTGGATTTCACCCCTGCAATTAAGGGATCCAGCTATACTTGAAGGAAGAACAGAAGAAAGACTTGTAATAAAATTTGTAAATAATTTGTAATGAAATTTGTAAATAAAAAAGATGAATAAAAAAATTGATGAATTTGTAGTACAGGTAGTCCTTGGATTATGACTGCAATTGGGACCAGGATTGCCACTGCTAAGTGACGTGACTGTAAAGCATGAGGTAACATGACCACATCACCTACTGATGGAAATCTGGGTAGTCCCAGTGGTCATCCTAACCCAAGACATGTGGGTTGTTGAAATGGGAAGCAAGGGAATCCAAGGTAAGGAGTATAGGGATATAGCAGGGAATGGTGATCCGACTTGGGCCATGAACAAGTCAAGGGCCATGCTCAGACAGTCCAGGGAAAGAGGGCAAGGGGTGTCTGCAAGTAAGGAGGGTTATAATTTAGTCTTAGGGGTGAGAAATATCTTTGAAAGGTTTAAAGAATTAGAAAAAAATGCAGGTGGGTCAGGAGGAATGATGCATCAGTCTCTACAGGAACATACTTTTTTAAACTAAGAGCATAAATGTGGATTTTAAATGTCTACAATGGAATATAAATGGAGCAAAATACCACACAAAAGGAAAAAAATGTATTCCCTTATTTAAAAAAATAAATAAAACAAATGTACTGTAATTTATCTACAAGAAACATATATATGAAAAAAAGATACACAATATTTGATTTTAAAAAAATTTGAGACAGACAGAAATATATTTTGATAGGGGCAAGTAAGAAAAATGGGATTGTTTTGTACATAAGCCCAGAGTCACTTTTGAACAAGATAGGCAGCAAATATATTTAATAAAATAAAAATAAATTAAATTCACAATTATAACCATAATTAATATTGACTGATGATTGCAGAAGTGAAAAATTAATTTGAATGACACCAAGATTATGATAATTGGAATATGTGCCCCAAATGTTAATAAAGCTATATTTTAAAGGATTTATGGAAAAATTAATAGACTGAGTCTAGAACTGTGATGGCGAACCTATGGCACGTGTGCCACAGGTGGCACGCGGAGCCATATTGTGGGCACACAAGTGTTGCCCTAGCTCAGCTCCAGAGCACATGTGCATGCCGGCCAGCTGATTTTCGGGCCTTCCAGGCCTACCCGAAGTCGGGAAACAGGCTGTTTCTGTTCTCTGGAGGGCCTCCGGGGAGGAGAGGGGATGCAGTTTTCGCCCTCCCCAGGACTCCTAGAAAGCCTCTGGAGCCTGGGGAGGGCGAAAAACGGGTCCACCAGGCCATCACGTGCCCAAAGCGTGGGGAGCGTGGGGAGCAGACGCACATGCGCGGGATGCATTGAATTATGGGTGTGGGCACGTATGCGCATGACCCCCTTGCCTCCCCCTACTTTTGGCACGTGACGGCAAAAAGGCTAGCCATCACTGGTCTAGAATGATCAACAAGAATTGTGGTAACTTGATTAATTCACCCAACTAAGTGACAAAAGAATAACTGCAGAATTTTCAGAGGGTTTTTTTTTCTATGAATGACAGTTTCACTATGTCAGCTAAGTAAGCAAAATGTTTCCAGACACTGAAATTGCTAAGAAATATGCATAAACATGTATAACAGCCACTTCAACAGCTTACTGGTATGCTTGTGAAATATTTCTTCCACAGAGACAAATGCCACTTCATCTTCAGCAAGCTCTCATTATTTAAACATATTTCTTGGTTTGTGCTTAGAGACAAAACTCCAGTGGGAATACAGGATATGAGGTACATTATAAGAAATTCATTTCTGTTTCATACCGTGACATGTTGGCAGATATATGAATTAAAAGGTAAGATATTAGTAAGTCAAATCTCATTTCAACAATGAAACCCATTTACCGTAAACAAACCGGGAAAGAAGGTCCTTGCTACTCCCATCTATTCCATAGAAACTTTCTTCCATTCTGATTACTATAGTAGTTTTGGGGTACACGTTGATTTATTTTATTTTATTATTTTGAATGAGGTGAGATTGAGCTACCTCCCAAAGAGGGGAAGAAGGATTAACATCTTTAGTCACATACCACTACTCTGCTTAACCAGAGGCATATGCACTATTAAGATTATTTCACTTTTTGCACTTTTACCTTTCAATCAGTAAGATTTCTCAGAAGTATTTTTAGGTGGCACATATTTCACTCCAAACATTACTATTTCAGCCAATTTGGCACACTGACTGGTAAGAAGCACAAAACCACTCAGTACTTTAATTAGACAAGAAAAAAGAAGGAAAACTTTAAAAGCACAATGATTTATGTATATGACAGACCATTTGACAATATTTGATCATTTTAATGCACTTATCAGCAGCCATGTGGCAAGGCTATTCAGTTCTACAATTCTAAAATAAATAAATAATTCAACCACAGAAAAACAAGTAAACAATTTAAACATGCAAAATCAAATACTTTTTAATTAGCACTGATTTAAATATTATATGTTATCATTATTGAATTGTTTGGCATCACCCACCAAAATATGGGACAAATATGAACAAAAGGCAGCTGAGTGAGAAGGTAATATAAAAGAGACAACTTGCAAACAGGAAATCAGTTTTTGCATTTCTTTCCCCTACACCTCTTTATGGGATCATTCAAAAAGTAAATCTGGCAATTCAAGAGGTATAGAGAAGTAGCAAGCAGAGGAATGATTAAGTACCATATTTTTTGCACTATAAGATGCACCAGACCATAAGACACACATTAGCTTTAGAGGAGGAAAACAAGGGGGAAAAATCTGCCTCTGCCTCCCAGCATCCATCTGGTATTTATCTGGCTAATATCCTTGCAGCAAACAGCCAGGTCAGTTTCAGCACATTATCACAACTCCAGCACATGGCTCGTCAGGGTTCCCCGCCACCTGGAACAGCTGATCAGCGGTATTTCAGTTGGCTGATCCAACTGCTGATCAGCTGCTCAACAGTGAAGGCCCCAGCATTCCCCAGTGGCAGTGAACAGTGGCAGCAGTGACAGGCAGTGGTGGCAGTGAAGCCCCCTCTCCCCTGCAATATTCACTCTATAAGACGCACAGACATTTCCACCCACTTTTTTTGGGGGGGAGTGCATCTTATAGTGCGAAAAATACGGTAACTATTGTTTACCTATTGTTCCCCCAGATCTTTGCAGCTCCTTGTTGGCATTTTACATTCTCAGAGATAAAATGTGTTGCCGAATATTTACTTTAGCTTTAGATTGACTTTACATTGGTTAAGAAGGCATCAAAAGATTGTTTCAATTCTGTAATTCTTGTGTGCGAGATTTCTATGAATAGAGAATTAATTTTACGAATGAAGGCAAATATATGTCCCAGGATAATGTTACAGGACCCAATCTTGATCTGTCACTGGGTCCAGAGGTTTAGTTTTTTGACCCTTCAGACACGTGCTAACTCATTGGTAGCCTCACATTGCACTGAACAAGGAATACATTCCATTTTGCAGGTACTGTTGGATGAGCAGGCACAAAAATAACCAGAGAAGTGATTGAAGCCTGGAAAACGGCCCCTTTGTCAGTCAACAGGAGTGCTGATTTACCACCAGCTTATCAAGTACTTAGGAGGTGAAGGTTTGGTAGCACAAGGAAACAACAGACAATGACTTAATAGCTAGCCATCAACACCCCAATCAACACCTAAAAAGCCACACACAACAGGCACTATATAAATACCACACAGAGAACAGCCCAAAGCACATATTCTGCTAGAGAGAAGTTCCCTGAGGATGGGCTCCAGCATGAGTCTGAAAGCTCGAAAGACTAAACCTCTGGTCCCAGTGACAGACCCAAATTAGAGCTAAAGTTTATTCTGAGTAATCTTGATAAGCTTAATAACAGAATATAGAGTTGGAAGGGACCTTGGAGGTCTTCTAGTCCAACCCTCTGCTCAAGCAGGAAATCCTATACCCGTGATGGCGAACCTATGGCACGGGTGCCACAGGTGGCACGCGGAGCCATATCGGTGGCATGCGAGCTCAACTCTGGCACACATGCGTGCGCCAGCCAGTTGATTTTTGGGCCTTCTGGGCCCACCAGAAGTCAGGAAACAGACTGTTTCTGGCCTCTGGAGGGCCTCTGGGGGGCTGGGGAAGGCCATTTTTGCCCTCCCCAGGCTCCTAGAAAGGCTCTGGAGCCTGAGGAGAGCAAAAAATGGGCCTACTGGGCTCACCGTGCAAGCACGTGCCAAAAGCAGGGGGAGCATGGGAGGGCAGGGCGCATAGAATTATGGATGTGGGCACGCGTGTGTATGACCCCATCGCGCTCCCCCCGCTTTTGGCACGCAATGGCAAAAAGGTTAGCCATCACTGTCCTATACCATTTCAGACAAATAGTTGTACATTTTGAATAAAGTCATTGAACTCTTACGAGACTATTTCTGTAAAGTATTTCACTGAAAGCAAGACCTAACTTTATGTAGGGCAAAATAATTCTTATAGGTAGGCCTCAACTTATAACCATTTGTTTGATGTTACAATGGCACTGAATTTTAGATTTTGCTTCTTTCTTATTAGAGAAATAAGTTTAAAATGTCTGCCTATTTGAAAAATCAAAAGCACTAGTAACTGGAAGTATACTTGGAATTACTTTCTGAAAGAAAAAAGAGCCCTTATTATGCCACCATAGTTTTTAGCTGAAAGAAAAAAGAGCCCTTATTATGCCACCATAGTTTTTAGCTGGATAATAAGGTTCTAAATTAACTTTGCCAAGAAAAAATATTTTGTGGAATTTTCTGATTTTATTATTTCTATATTAATTGCCACTTGGGGTCTATATTCTATTTTGTATTTTCTAGTCGTGTTATATTATTTATAAAATTTGTCTGGTCACCCAACTCAACTTGGTGATACTAGATACCTCATAACACAATATATCAGTTTTAAAAAAATACTTCTGGGTAAACTTTGAGACTGTCATACAGTCAAAATGTCATCCATGCCAGGTTCAGTTTATAATTTGGCCTCAATACTTGATGGAAAAGCCAAGCCTTTAACAAAGACTAACCAAGACAAGATCATCTGGATCAGGGGTGAAATGTTCCCGGTTCGGACCAGATCACTTGATCCGGTAGCGATGGCGGCGGGTGGTTTGGAGAACAGGTTGCAAAAATCCCTGCCCCCCCCCCCATGCCTAGCTGAGCCGTGCAATCATCAGAGGAAAAAAATGCCTTTAAAAGCCTCTGGCGATTCCAGCTGAGTTGCCTGATTGTCAGAGGCTTCTAAAAGCATTTTTTTCCTGCAACCTCTTAAGGTTGTAGAAAAAATGCTTTTAAAAGTAAAAAAAAAAAGTTGGCCTCGCCCACCCAGTCATATTACCCCACCACCACCAAGCCACGCCCACAGAACCAGTAGTAATAAATTTTAGATTTCACCCCTGATCTGGATGTTATTTGATTGTATGTTGCATTGTTTTTAGAATATTGTGTATTAACTGGTATACTTCAGTGGAATGCTGGATTGCAAATAAATAATTTGCTCCTTGAATAGTAAGACGAATTTGCTAAGGAGTGAACAAAGACTGTGAAAAGAGAATAGTATAAATAACTTCACATTATATCTCTTTGTGGTTAAAAATGTCTACACTACTATCTTTGTAAAAAACTATGAGGATACCAAAAGCAAGGATAAAACTAAAGTTGTTGCAAGATGCCAGAATACAAGGAGGTTTTGGCTTGCCTAATTGGGAATTATATTATCAAGCGACACGTTTGATGTGGGTTAAGGAATGGATAATGCTAAGAAATGCCAGATTATTGATTTTAGAAGGGCATGGTTTGTTACTGGGTTGGCGTGCCTTTTTATGGTACAAGGAAACAAAAACACAGGGGTATTTTAGAAGACATTTCATACGAGAGGCTTTGCTATTAAACTCGGAGAAGGTAAAAAAACAACATTATTTAAAAATTCCAATCTGGTTATCAACTATTGAAGCATTCTCACATTCAATAACATTTAGAAAAGAACAAATTGTTAGATATAGTGAATTACTGAATGAAAAGGGTGAACTTAAATCTTTGCAAGAATTAGAAGTACAAGGTATAAAGATGAATTGGTTTTCTTATTTACAAATACAGTCTAGACATGATAAAGACTATAAGAAAGAAAGTTTTTATAATAATTTGACTAGTTTAGATAAAATCTTAACAGGTACTGATGAAAACGTAATTAAAAAATTGAATGGATACCTATTAGAGGTTAAATTGGAGGATGAACAAGTTAAAGAAACAATGATTGCTTGGGGGAAAATTTATGACATGGAATTGACTTAGAGAAATGGCAAAAATTGTGGTCGCAAAATTACAAAATGACAATGTCAACTGCATACAAAGAATATTTGTATAAGGTGTTTTACAGGTGGCACTTACCCCCGATGAGAATTGCTAGAATGTTCAAGAATAAATCGGAAAAACGTTGGAAATGTCATCAGATACCGGGCTCATATTACCATATGTGGTGGACGTGTGCAGAAGCTAAAAGATACTAGACTATAATCCACACATGGGTGGAAAAAATGACACAAAACACATAGATTTTAAACCAGAGATTTTTTTATTGGGGATTGTACCTGAAACATATAATAGAGAATTAAGATATTTGATTGTGAATGTATTAACAGCGGCTAGAATTGTGTTTGCCAAAAATTGGAAAAATGAGAAAATACCAACGCAAGACGAAGTTATTAAGAAAATAATGGAATGTGCAGAAATGAGTAAATTGACATTTGAAATTAGAGAACAAGAAGATAAACTATATTACAAGATATGGGATTTATTTTACCAATGGTTAGATAAAAAGACATGGAAATGAAATATGATTGAGATTTTTTAAATGTAAGAAATGTAGAATCATCTAAAATACAATATAAAGATGTACTATTATTGGAATGATTTTGTATGGCGTAATATAAATTAACTCAAATCCTAGACTATTTTGTATGCAATGAGGGAAGAAACAGCCATAGTTAAATATATGATTAATGAAGCTAATAATATATGGATATATATGAATAGAGTGAAGATGCACAGAAGACTTGTAACCAACCGACACTGTTTGTATTTGCATTGAAGATGGTTTTTTTGTTTTTTATATTTGTTTAAAAAATAAAATGTTTGTCAAAAAAAAAAAGGAAAACTATGAGGATACCTGATAGGATGGAGTGGGAAGGGGCAGAGCTTGCAGTAATGAATGAAAAATATATACTAGTACAATTAAGAAAAATTAATTCAGATGAGTAGAAATCATAAATCTGCATATAATATAGACATGTGTGAATTTGTTAATACTCATTTTGAAAGGAAAAGACTTCAAGTCAAAATTATATTAAGATTCAGAACTTATTACTGAATATCGCTGATGAATATAGGTTCTTTCTGCTTCTGAAAGTTCTTTTTAAATGTCAGTTGACTCAAAATAACTTCATCTAAATGTTATCATTATAAGTACCTTTGCTTCTTGCTAACACAGGAATATCATGCAACAAAAAGTCGTTATGAAGAGATCAGAGTTCAGATGTTGAAGAACCATAATCTCCACTCAAAATTATTTTGGATACATTGCTGGTTGGAGAAAGCCTCCGGCTAAGAAATTTATACATCAGTCTGGATTAGGTGAGTCGAAATAAACTCATATGAAGTTGTGATGACGTTTTCACATTTGTAATCCTTTGCCTGCACATCAACTTTTTAAAGTGATGCCTCTATTTCCATTTGGTTTGCTTCTTCCTTGAGAAAACATGCATGATTGTTCTGTAGTCTAGAAGGTTTGTTGAGAGAAATACCATCCAGCCTCTTCTCTTCCTCTTCATCAGCCTCTTCAGGAGCCCACTGGGGCATGCAGTCATGTTCAGAGTTGCTCCTAACATACCCAGGCAAATTTATATGGGCATTGTTCTGTCCTGGGCCATTCCTGCATGCCTTGCTGGAAACCAGCCTCATGCGGGAGCTGGCACCCATCTGAGCCTGGCTGTTGGTGCTTTGAGTCATGTTAGTGAGGACAGAACCACAGTGAGGATTCCCACAAGGAACAGTCCTCTTCCAGTCCATGGCCAAGTGCCATTTAACCCATGTCTTCTTGAGCTCAGCTTGCACCTAAGGAAATAGAAAATGTCCAGATCAAAATGCCAGTAAGAAGCCAATGTTTTGAACAGTTTATCTCAGCATCACTTAAAATTAAGTTTTTCCTTTAATATTATATTTACAATTGAATATACTGCACCTTTCCACAGGAATGTATAGTTTGCTAGTGCAGCACACTGTTTAAGGTATTGATTGGGACTAGAGGAAGGCCAGGTTCAGGTTTCCCCTCAACCAAAACATTATCTGGATGATTTTAGACCAGTTACTATCACTTAGCCAATAATCCCATAGAGTTATTGTTGTGGATGAATTGGAAGAGTGTATTTACTGACCAGTTCTGTAGTGAAAATATGGGATATAAATACAATAAATACATTATAATTAAAAATAAGTAACAGGTAGTGAGTAGGGGACTATGACTAAAAGAATATGGAGCAGCAGTACTACAGCACATATCATGGGAAAACAAGGAGTCACTAAGAGCATAAGCTTTGCTGACAGAATTAGTTTCAACTCTATTCCCATTGTCATGAGGATTAGAATTGATTTTAAGCAAAACAAGAAATGCTCCAGAATAAAAGTTACATGTATATATTGGTTCTAGTGACTGTGAAAAATTACAAGTCTTCAAAAGAGTATTTTTTTGTATTCTGTGCAAATACTAAGACTGATACTTAATGTATTAGTCAGACCTCTCCACTTCCTTTCTATACCAAAAATAAATCTGAAGAGATAATTAATCAAGTGAACAGGTATATTAAAAGGGAGAGCTGAATTATGATGCATACTTTTGCTTCCCACTTATTTTTCTACTTGACCACTCGGTTAAGATGGACATCATTCACCCTTTATTACTTAAATTGTTTGGGTTTTTTTTTTTTGTAAAACAGTATCCAATATTACCTGACTTACAAAACATGCTATCACCTTCCATGGCAACATTTAATTGGGCATATAATCGTAAATAAGTACTAGGAGTCAGGGCAACCCATATAATCTCTCTCTCACGCAGAGAAAGTTCCAGTTGACATTAATCAAATACAGCTTGCACTATGTAACTTTGTAACTAACAAATCCCTTGATTTAAATAAATGTACTCTAAGCATGAATAAATTTGGATTTAATACAGTTATGAAAACCTATTCTGAACCTGTAATTATTTGCTTCTTCGGACATGAACATGTCCGTATATACAAACCATTGCAACAGAGACAAATGACATAGTTGCTTCTGTTTACTGTTCTACAGCTAGGGAGGAAGATATTTATTTCAGGTAAATTAATATATTCTGCAGCAAAGGAGGATTCCCAGAATTCTGAAGTGAAAGAGCAAATCTAAATCTGCCATTCTAGAGACTGGGCAGAGAGAAGCAAAACCCAGGAAACTAATAAAGGAGAATATTTGTAGCTCATCACCCGGGAAACTCTCATTCTAGACAACCAGTTGGGAGCAGAAAGGTTCTCTTCTCCAGGTGAGCTTTCAGAAGAGGCCAGCTTTGTTTTGCCTTTGTTCTTTTACTGCCCACTCTGGGGGAGATGGTATTTGTTCCCTGAGGTAAGAAATCCATCCCAGTTTGGAGAAGAGGTGGAGAATCAGGAAGAAACAGGCATCCATGCAAATGTTGAACCTTGGCTTTTTCCAGTTTCATTTCATGGATTGATCCAAGTTGTTTCCTTACTAGAACAAGGGGTCCTATCCAACAACATGAAATTTAATGTGGAGAAAAGCAAAATTTTACACATAGGCAGAAAAGTACAGATTAGATGAAACCTAGCTCAAAAATAGTAACTGTGAAGGGGACCTTGGACAATCAAATGGACAAATGGACAATCACTTAAACATGAGTCAAGCAGCCAAAAAAGCAAATGCAGTCCTTGGTTGCATAAACTGAGGGATAGAGTCAAGATAACATGAAGTATTAGTACTACTTTATAAAACCTTAGTAAGGCCACGCCTGGAATACTGCATTCAGTTTTGGTCATCACATTACAAAAAAGATATTAAGCCTTTGGAAAAAGTGCAGAGAAAAGCAACTAAGACAATTAAAGGCCTGGAGACTAAAACATATGAAGAACAGTTGCAGCAATTGAGTATGGCTAGTCTAGAGAAAAGAAGGACTAGGGGTGACAGGATAGCAGTGTTCCAGTATTTAAGGAGTTACCACAGGAGGAGGGGATCAATTTATTTTCCATAGCACCAGAAGGCAAGGCAAGAAACAATGGATGGTAACTACTCAAGGAGAGAAGTAACCTAGAATTAAGGAGAACCTTCCTAACAGTGAAAACAACCAGTAGAACAACTTTTGCCTTCAGAAGTTGTGGGTGCTTGATCATTGGAGGCTTTTAAGAAGAGACTGGACAGCCACTTGTCTGGAATGGTATAGGATCTCCTGCTTGAGCAGAGGGTTGGACTAGAAGACCTCCAAGGTTCCCTTCCAACTCTATTCTGTAAATAAACCTATTTTGTTCTAACCCATCCCCCCTTTTTGTGCCTGAAAAATGAATTACGAATTAAATTCTGCAGGTTCTTTGATATTTTCCTTTTCCCTTTCTTCCAATCATTAGCTCCTTGATCTTAATCAACATTAAGCAAGGCATATTTGTGGGGCTCAGCAGACTAATTTTGACAGTAAATTTAACCTACTGTACATCCCAGCCACTCTGTTAGCCACATAAAGGGTAGCTAGCTGCAAGCAGAGGTAGTTTTCCATGCACATCCCCTTGAAATAAAGAGACACAGACAAATTTTCTCCGTAGAGGAAAAAAGCCTGTTGGGAGAGTGTAACGTGGGGTGGGTTGAGGGCAGATAAGAACCGCCCCCAAGAGACAGAGGGGCAACCCATGGCATCCCTGTGCACAAGTATGAAAATACACACACACACCAACTGCACATCCATTATTCACTAGAAACTTACCTCTCCATTACAGTAGCAATAGATGATAGAGACAAAAAAACCCTGAAGGAGGAATTGAGAATAAGAATTTAAAAAGGAACGTAATTATCATTACCTTGACCCATAAACTAAATGAATATATTTCACAATAAAATCTATATCTATAGCATGGACCAGATTTATGGTAACAGGCTTAGAGTTACAGTTAAGGTTAGTATTGTTATAAGGATTTAAGAATCTGGATTACTAACATTGGGGTTATTGTATAGATTATAGTAAAATTGTAGCTAAAGTGAGTGTTAAAGTTTATGGTTAGTATTGACAGCAGGGTTAAGTTAATAGTTGCGATTAGGTGCTAAGTTTATGTAAGGTTTAAGGCTTAGTTAGTATTTCTTTTTATGGCCAAATTCTAGGGTCGAATTAGGATTAGGTTTGGCTCAGGTTGGAGTTAAGATTAGGTGGATAGGATTAAATAGTTTTGGATGGGTTTAGATTTAGTGCTAGATTGTTGTGTATAGTTAAGAGCAATATTGGAATTAAGGTTAGCCGAATTGTAATGCTAACAAAATATAGTGTTATTAAGTTAGTGTTGCAATTTGGAAAGGTTTAAAATAGTACTAAATTAAGGGTTGGATAATATTGGCGTTAGGGTTCATGTTTACTACTGTATTAAGGTAGCAATACAGTTTTACAGTTAGTTCTGTGGTTAGTGTTAAAAATAGTTTTAAGATTGGTTTCGTAATGACTTTATAATGTAAATTTAACATTTTCATTGTGTGGGTAACAGACTCCCATCACCCTGTCTGGGTGGGTTTTATGTTGTTTTTGAATGTATAATGATCAAACATTCATAGAAAGAGTTTGAGAGAGATCTAAGATTGGTTTCGGCTTTATAAATGCCCTGGGGAAACTAGACTCAATAAATTTTGTAGTAATAATGCAAGCTCATAATCTCATTCTTTTAAGAAAGAATGTGTACAATATTTGCAATGTGTTACTAGGAGTTCTTAAATTTGTTTAAAACCACAGCAGGAATATAGCTTTATCTGTAAGAGGTATCTTCTTAAAGATATCATTCCACTCTGTCAGTCTAGAACTAATTTTACAGTGATCTTCAATAATCGGGTGATGCAATGGAAAAGGTATAGAGGAAACAGAAGAAGAGATTCTGAAATGTTATAAATATATTTCATTTCAAAATAAATTTAATTATCAGATTTTGATGGAGCATAGTAATTTCTCTGTGTCATATAATATACTTGGGTATATACATATGTTTGTATTCATTTATTTGTCACGTTCATGTAGTGTATATTGGAGGTGGTAACCATTTGAGAGCTATATGCAACAAAATTTCATTTTAAAGTGTGCCAATTAGTGTACATTCAAAGTGATAATAAGCTTATTATTCTATTCTATTCTATTCTATTCTATTCTATTCTATTCTATTCTA
>WNWU01000006.1:49519460-49619683 GCA_012654045.1 Ptyas mucosa | reverse complement strand
TAGGAATAGGAATAGGAATAGGAATAGGAATAGGAATAGGAATAGGACCTTGCCAGTCTTCTAGTCCAGCCCCCTGCTCAAGCAGGAGAACCTATACTATTTCAGATAAGTGATTGTCTGGCCTCTTCTTAAAAACCTCCAGTGATGGAGCACCCACGACTTCTGAAGGCAAGTTGTTCCACTGGTTAATTGTCCTCACCGTTAGGAAGTTTCTCCTTAATTCCAGGTTGCTTTTCTCTTTGGTTAGTTTCCAACCATTAATTCTTGTCCTGCCCACTAGTGCTTTGTAGAATAATTTGACCCTCCCTTCTTTGTGGCAGCCGCTCAATACTGCTATCATGTTGCCCCTAATTCTTCTTTTCTTTAGACTAGCCAAACCCAAGTTCTGCAGCCGTTCTTCATATGATTTAGTGTCCAGGCCTTGGATCACCTTAGTTGTTCTTCTTTGAACTCTTTGCTACCATCTAGCATTTTGCAGATGCTAATATACACAACAACAAGGTTCAATGTTTACTAGATACATATATATGAGTACTCTTACCCCAATAGCCACTAAAATTGGAGATTGGTATATCCATTTTATATTTCCAGCATTAAGCTCCCAGCATCTGTGAAATCAAGAATCTATTTTTAATAAACAGAGTAAGTTTAAACAGTCTCAATGTATACTAATTTTCTGTTAGATTAGATTCATTCTGGAGAATGTACAGAATATGTTTCAGGATTTTAAAAAAGATTTCGGGTTCTTTCATCTTTAATAAACCATGGCAGGTTTCTGGAGAAGAATAAATAAATATGTCCCATCTTTGCTTTGGGTTTGGAAAAAATAAGAAAACGGTGCAATTTTCAGAAATAGTAAAATAATAAACTCTTTTGCTTAGTTGGACTAGTTTTGGGATGGAAGATAGAGGGTTCAAATATCGGAATGTCCAGCTAAAGTCTGAAAAAATATGTGTGGAGGAATGTGTGCGTGTAGGGGGAGGGTTTAAGCCTGAGGTTTATTCTGAGCCCATTCACTTTATATGTGTTTTTAGGGCTAGTTCATCTTATATTAGAAGTGGTTCTAGTAAAATAAAAAGAGAAGTGGCATTCAGTGGCTTACATATGGCTTAAAACAGAATTAAAGATTCACTATTATACACCAAAACTAGAATTTACTTGCTTAAAAGATAAAGAATGTGAAAAGTCCAGGAGAATTTTAAAAAAGCATCCCTCCTGTTGCTGCCATAATAGCCCAGTGAGGTTTTCCATGTGGAGCATCCAATAGATCAAAATATTGCAATCACTAAGCCATTTTCCCTCCTTGTCCTCTGCCTCACTTCTGCTGTTGGGGTCTTCCGGAAGTGACTGTACTCCAATGTTCAATGCCTGCCTAGCCAGCTATGAGAGGAGACCACCAAAGAAGACTGAGTCCTGACCATTCCAAGAGATTCAAAGAGGGCCATCAGCTCTGACTCAGAAATGAACTGGATAAAAAGGATTTAAATGGAATTTGCTTCTATATATAAATCCCTGTGGGACATATCACATCTTCAGAGGACTGGTTGCAATGGAGAAAACACCACTGCCATTTATGAAGCCAGAAAGTGGATTTATGCCTGGCTAAGGATGCAATTCACATAAATGTTTTCTATAGAGGTGTTGAACTAATTTGAGGAATTAAAGCAAGCAAATCAGGAAACAATACTTCTGCATTAGCAAACAATAAACGTGTCTGATGCTGTATTATGGGGTAACAAAGCTTAGATGGTTGCTTCTTGATGTAAAGTACCTCTTGAAAGGAGGAATTATGTAGTGTCCCTCGGCTGTTTTTCATCTGAAACTTTCCCCACTAAGCTACTTTAGTTCTATCGTAAAGCTATGGACTAGCACATTTGGAAGGCAAGTGCAGCAGCAAAAGGCAATTGGAAAGAAAGGGTTAAACATATGGTACAGATGGCTCAAGAACAGAAAATCAGTACATTTTTGTGAAATCACTCAGTGTTCAGCTCGGCTATTTTATTTCAAGCACTAAAAGTTGTAGCTGAAACTGGTATCATCCACACCTTATTTTTAACCTCTGGAGACTGTGAGGTTCAAATCAGGGGCTATTTAAGCACACTGAAAACCATTTTGGGGCTAGTGGTTAAGGTGCTGGGCAAGAAACCAGGGGACTACAGTTCTAATCTTGACTTAATAATGAAAGCCAGTTTGGTGTGTTTGGGCCAGTCACTGTCTCTCAGCCTCACTCATTTCACAAGGTTGTTATAGGGGAAATAGGAGGAGGAAGTATGTTCACTGCCTTGAGTTATTCATAAAATAAAGGCAGGATAAAATCTAATAAAAAATAATCTTCAGATAGTCTGGATCTTAAAACCTTATCTGCAGATTACTTTTTCAAAAAAGAAAAATCTAACTGAAAAGACAGCTGGGGATTCTATATCTCTAGGAAAAGATTGAGACTAGAATAGACACTGTGAATAAGCCAATGTCTTTTAGAAATGAGGTGACTATTTGAAGTTGGGTGGTAAAAATATGAGCATCCTGGTTTCATTAATAAAGCTGCCCTATTTGGATATGGATATCCCAGTTGAAGTTGCTGCTGTTCAAGTTGTTGCTTCCCCTGACCTGCATTATTTGGACCTAGAGATTCTGTGATGTTTAATTGCCTACAACCTTAGGCAACAAAAGACCGTGGAAGGCATCCAACACCATTAAAACTGAGAAAGTGATATCTGCTTCAATTACTTAGAATTCCCAATGTTCAACATCTTTATTTTATGTAGTCTCCTTTTACAGAGCCACTTACAAGTTCCACTTCATCCTAGAAGCTGATCTCTACGAAGACTCTTTTAATACACAAGAAACACCACAAGTTCTTTTTTATAGGCAGGGTACCTCATTAAGGCTTCACAGCATTTCCTCTATTTCATTTCTCCCTCGTAACAAGCTACTGGAAGTGAGAGAGGGAATTTAACATCTGTTGGGGGGGGGAGAGAAGAATTCTGGTGAACCTGCAAGTTTGCTTGTTAGTTTGTGCTGTTTTATTTTATGCTGATTAAAGCATTCTATGCCTATCTGGATTCTACAATTTATCCTGCTACAACATAATGAAAGGGAACAGGGAACAGGGAACAGCTGTAGCAAATAGCTGTCTGGCATTTCAGTACTCTTAGAAGCATTAATTTTCTACAGCAAAATTAACACTAAGATAAAAGAGAGTATTAATGAGCAGCAACTGGCTTCCTTTCAGTTCTCTGAGTCTTAGTGTAACGCCTCCTAGGGTAAAATTCAGGTTAGCCTGAAATCTCAATCTATCAATCTAATGTTAGGGGGTGGGTACACATTTCTTATAAAGGAAATGCACCTTTAGCAACCCAGATTCTTTCAAGCTCGACTTGTCTTCAGAATTAGGATGACATAGATGGGTATCTAGAAACCAACTGCTTTCTGCTCAACATTGCTGTGTAGAACAATAGCAATAAGACTTATATACCACTTTATAGCCCTTTCCTAGTGGTTAAAGTGTCAGCCTCTTGCCCCCAACAATCAGGGTCCTCATTTTACCAACCTCAGAAGGATGGAAGGCTGAGTCAACCTTGAGCCGGTGAGATTCAAACTGCTGGCAGCCGGCAGTCAGCAGAAGTAGCCTGCACTACTGCATTCTAACCACTGTGCCACCAAACTCCTTTCTGTATAATTGGGTTGCAAGAAAATGCAGCATATTTCTAGCATCCACAAATAGCATGAAGCTAATAATTGTTCATATTTAAGATCAAAAACACAACTTCAATTCTTCTAGCATTTCAGAAGTTTACTTTCCCCCTCCTCCCCAAATAAATACATCATTAGGACAAGGCTTAGATATAATAATTTTCAAAATCCACTTAATCATTGAGGGACAGATAGTGTTTGTTTTAACTCTCTTTTTAACTGAGCACAATTGTCACTATCAGAGCATTAACAGTGGCATTCCTTTCATCACAAATGTTTAAAAGGAAAAACTTCTACAAAATCTTGGCTGTTGTCCCAGGTGCAAAATCCTCTCCCTTTAAAAGTGCCAGATAGGAGACAACAAAACCATAGAAAGTTAGTGGTGGCATTTTACTAGGAGCTTTCGCCTCTTTCGAGTGAGGAAATATGGGTGGTGGTGGAAGTGATGGACAAAGAGGTGCTAAGCTCCAGTCCTAGTGGCAAGCTCAAGGAGGAGACAGGAGGAGGAAAGAGGCAGTGAGAATATTTAAGCTGCTCATTTCAAATTTGTTTCTGGAACATTCACAGCCATACATAAGAAAATAATATTGTAAAAAATAGCTCTTGGCAAAAAATACGCAAGCACAGCCTGATATATGACAAAGAATAATCCTCCCACACGTTTTTTTAAGAGCAATAAATTATTTAAATGACATTTTCCTTCCTGAAAGAAATGTGTCATGATAGAAGTTCATCCTTTTTAATTCATTTTTTTGGTTAGAAAACTGCCTATTCCAACTTTTTCTCCTGATAACATTTTGATAATTTTGATAAGCCTTAAAGATGTAGTGAGAACTGAGACATATGAAACATTTCTAAAGTACTATTCCACTGGAAGAAGTGTTAACAACATGTACTTATTTATCTTGAAAATAATGGTGTTAGATCAGCCTAAGGGGAAAGAATGCAATCCCTTTTCTGAAACTAAGCAAGCCTGAAACTAACCATCACCTTAGATGGTGAGGAAATGAACAATGCACTTGCCTTCAATTACATAATTTGTGTGCAGTAAATGAATAGATCTGGTTTCCATAGTGCTTAATTCTGCCTTATTTGCACCTTTTGTAGTGAGTCTTTAAAATTGTTTTGATGCTATTCTTAAGAACATGTCATATTAGTTTCAGTTGATGATGGCAGGGAATGTAAACAAGACATTTGGATTAAATAAGATTAAACCACCCATTGTTTTATCCATAACCATTCCAGTAACTTTCACTAAACCAGATAGGACTGACTGAATAGACTTATAGATGCTGTTTTGTAATGTGGTATGAGTCCAGATCAGGGGTGAAATGCTCCCGGTTCGGACCAGATCGCCTGATCTGGTAGCGATGGCGGCAGGTGGTTCGAAGAACCAGTAGCAAAAATCCCTGCGGCCCACCCCCCCATGCCCAGCTGAGCCGCAGGATCATCAGAGGTTTTTTTTTTTAACTTTTAAAAGCATTTTTTCTACAATCTCTTCCGACAAAAAAATGCTTTTAAAAGTTAAAAAAAAAAAGTTGGCCACGCCCACCCAGTCACATTACCCCCCCCCCCCAACCAAGCCATGCCCACAGAACCGGTAGTAACAAATTTTACATTTCACCCCTGGTCCAGATGCTTTAAAAACTGGCAGTTTTATTAGATTTTTAAAAATCCTGTCTTTATTACTTTTATACCGTATTGTTCGCTCCATAAGACGTACTTTTCCCCCCAAAAAAGTGGTGCCGGTCCTTTGGTAAATAGCAGCCGGGCCGCAGCAGCAGGATCCTTTTACAGTGCTGAACCCTGCCTCTTCTGTCTCTTTTCCGCAGTGCAGAAGTCAATAGGCAGAGCTGGCACATGAGATCTGTGGTCCTCTCAGGCTCCACCTGATTTTTTCCCCTCTCCTCTAAACCTAGGTATGTTTTATGGTCAGGTGCATCTTATAGTGCGAAAAATACAGTAAGTAACTCAATGCAGTGAACATACATAATACTCCCTCCTCCTCCTATTTTCCCCACAACAACCCTGTGAGGTGAGAAAGAATGGGCTGAGAGCAGGGGTGAAATGCTCCCGGTTTGGACTGGATCGCCTGATTTGGTAGCGATGGTGGCGGGTGGTTCAGAGAACTGGTAGCAAAAATCCCTGCGGCCCCCCCCCCCCGCCCAGCTGAGCCGCGCGATCATCAGAGGCTGTTTTTTTTACTTTTAAAAGCATTTTTTCTACAACCTCTTCAGCCGAAAAAATGCTTTTAAAAGTTTTTTTTTTAAAAAGCCTCTGATGATCGCGTGGCTCAGCTGGGATCGTCAGAGCCTTCTAAAAGCATTTTTTCTACAACCTCTGGCTGAAAAAATGCTTTTAAAAGTATTTTTTTTAAAAAGCCTCTGATGATTGCGCGGCTCAGCTGGGATCGTCAGAGCCTTCTAAAAGCATTTTTTTCTGCAACCTCTTAAGGTTGTAGAAAAAATGCTTTTAAAAGTAAAAAAAAAAAGTTGGCCACGCCCACCCAGTCACATTACCCACCACCACCACCAAGCCACACCCACAGAACTGGTAGTAACAAATTTTAGATTTCACCCCTGGCTGAGAGGGTGACTTTGGCTGGCTTTCATGCTTAAGGTAGGACTGGAACTTACAATCTCCTGATTTCTAAGCCAGCACCTTAACCACCATACCTTAAGAAATTCTACACTGTGACTATTATCCAATCTCAAGTTCTTTCTTCTGGTACTTTTTAATGAAGCAAATTACATGGACTCGTAACTTTTTATCTATGCTTGGTACCAAAATAGCCTGGTTTTCTCTGATAGAAGATCTCTATTAAGTAAGGGAATTGCAGTCTTGAAGATTCTCCAAGACCTATCATCAGCTTTGATGACTCTGGTTGGAGTGTATTGATAGCATCATTAGTGAGCTATGTGTGAAGGCAGGACACAATTATTTCACTCTGATCTTTAGGAGAAAGTTTCAAAAGAATTAATGACCATTTTAAACAGATTCTACAGAACCTTTTTGTGGATTCCTGTGACATTCTATCCTATGTCCCATATTCTTAAAAACCTATATGAAGCTTTTGGATGAGATCTGCCAAAGGTTTTAGACTGGCTGAAGTTTTATCAGTCTTCTGTAACATTCAACTGTATACCTATCAGACACATAACTTAGATGAGGGTGCTGAACTAGTGTAAACACTGTGTAATAGGATGGATGAAATAATTAAACTGAAATTCAATCTTTATAAGGCTGCACTGGTCTGAGTAGATGTTTTTTGTTTCTTTCAGAAACTGTTTTGGGTGGCTAGGTTACATCTCCCCTGAAAGAGCAGGTTTGCAGCTGGGCGTTATTTCAACAGAGTTCATACAGAGAACTGAGGGCAGTGAATTCAACTTTTTGCTTAGTGCAGAAGTCCAGTGAGACTTAACTGCATGACTGCCTAGTGGCCTCTGCCTAAATAGTTCCACTGAAGGGTAATCCCTTAACTCTCTGGATAATGGGTTGTACTATTCAAGTCCCCTTACTATTATAATTTTCTTCTACATTTAGTTAGACAATTAGAAGGGATCTGTTTCTTAATTTAAATCTTTTATTGGCTTCAGAGTCACCTAGATTCACAGGAATGTAATATAAATGTACTTATAAATACACCATATTGCATACTCCAGAAGAATAAACTTGGCAACTTTCTTCAAGAAAGACAGACTTCCAGTTTGGCGAGACAGTCAGGGAAATAGTGAGCTCTGATGAGCGCCATGAAAACCCCGGCTGCCGAACCGCTGCCGATGGGTCTTTGGACTGGAACCGTCCTGCAGGGATGGGGAAGAAAGAGGGGTGCCTCAGATGACCAAGAGGAACAGCACGTTCCTTGGAGGTGAGAGGGAACCCTCTGTGAGTCGGCGGCAGGGGGCGGCAGCCATGGCGGCTGCCATGAAACTGGGACAACCGGGCTAAGAGATGTGCAGGAGGAAAGTGGATTGAAATGGAGCTCTTTGAAGCCGGGTGAGTGACACCAACCCAGGCTTGTAACAACGCTTAGAGAAATATTTTTAACCATAAGACCCTTAGCCATAAAACTGCGGCTGTACAACAAAGGGGCAATAGAAAGTTTAAAATGTAACTTTAAAGAGACAAAGACCCAATAAACAACTAATTTTTGAACAAAACCAATTGAAAAAACTAAATTCTGAGACATGGTGAAAAGACTGAAAAGAGTTTTAAAATTTGAGCTGGGTCTTAAAAAAGAAGATTTGATATTTTTAAAATTAAAAAAAGAAGAGTAATCAACTTGCACTGTTATATCATTGAAACAAAATGGATACTTGCATGACTAATGGAAATTGTGGATTATAGAGAGACACCTTCTGTCTCTACATTACATAATTGTAATGATATATATATATTTAAAATACATTCATCTAAGTAAAAAGAAAAAGAAAAATGAAATGATATTTGGTTAGGATTTAAAGATTTAAGTAACAGGTTTTTGGGATAATGGCATTGTTAAATAGACAGAATTTAGGGAAATAATTGAGTAAAATATTAAGTTGTGTTAATTGAAAATTAAGATTTGTTAGTGATTTGTACCAATTTATGACCGGATCAATGCTTCATTTTGAAAAGATGTATTTTATGTTTATGTTTTAAAAAAATAAAAATAAAAATTTCAAACAAAAAAAAGACAGACAGACAAATATATACTTTTCAGATTTATCTTTCCAAGTCTTCATCATTCTTTCAAGCTCTCTTTAGGATTTATTTTCTAGTCTTCAGATTGTCCTCATTGTACAGCTCAAAACCTTTTCCAGTTTGATTGATTTTTTTCAAGTGCAATGCCAAAAACTGGACACCATAGTTGAAATGGAGTATGACCAATGCAGAGTGAAGCAGAATTATTATTGGCCATAATCCAGACATTTTATTTTTATGGATACAGCCAAAATGTGTGTGTCTGTTTTGAAGTCACATCATTGAGTCAATATTCTGTTTCCCAATCCAGCAGAATTCTAAGAACTTTTTCAAAATTATAATTTTTGTTCCAATTATCCCTCATCTTGCAAGTTTGCATTTGCTTTCTGTTTCCTGTTGTCAGTGTTGACATTTCAAATTCAGATAGTTTTGGAGGCTCAAAGTATTGTGTATCAGCTATGGTTGATTCATCAGCTATACCAACACTGGATAGAAAAAACTTAAAACATAATGAATTGTGCTGTAGTCACTTTCAGGCTGAATCACTGTAATGCATGATTTTCATGATATGCAAAACGATGATCCATAAGCTTCATGTAGAGCAGCACTTAGCTGCTAGAATCCTGACTAATTCAGCTAAAGTTATTAACAGTAGATTTATTTCTTGAACAATTTTCTTTCTTTTTAACAGTTATATATTATAAAGAAGAAATAAAGCTCTTTTTTTTAGTGGTACTCGACTCTAAAATGATTCTACCCAGATTCCTTCCGGGTAGCAGACAAATATGGCGGCTCCATATTGATCGCCGAGGACGAGGGGGCGATGTTAGGCTCTTTCGGAGGTGTTGGGGGACCAGCTGACCATCTTGCAACCCCCACCCAGCAAGCTGAAGTGTAGCCGGCTCGAATCGAGCCGCAGATGGAGCCAGAAGATCATTAAGCCGCCGTGGAGGTTGTTAGGGATGTGTGGCAAGTGGCAGGCAGCGGCGAGCGCTAAGACTGGGGCCTGGCTGTCACGAGCCAAACGGCTGCTAAGCTAACGCGGTTGAAGCAACGATCAGAAATGTGGCTATGGCGGTGGCAGCGGCAGCGGAGACTGCGGCGATGGTGCCTGGGCTGCAGAAAATCTAATCTGCTGCAGGCTGGGCGCCGTGGGCGGCGAAGCAGGGCCGGTGGCCATGGCTACAGGGGCGGAGCTGGCTGCCATGACACTCACAACAATGATGACGACAACAATAACAACAGCAACATCGGGAGACTAGGCTGTCCTCTTCGTGATGATAGAGAGAGCTTTGCTGCAAACGACTACTTCCCCCTCATTATAATAGGAAGGGGGCCTGGACAACTCCCCCTTAAATATTAAAGGAGAGGTTTCAACATAATTACCTGAATGGCCCTGTCTAAAAGAGCATGATGGTGATGGGGGCTGAAAAATGAGGACATAATTCTTTTGATCTTCCCCTCAACCATTTCTCCCCCCCCCCTTACTAGACGTAGACCTAGTTTGGGCCATTCAGCGAAACCTTGCAGCTGCTTGATCAATTTACAGCCTTCATTTTAAACATTTTTAAACATTTTCCTCCCAACTATCCTGATTGTCCTGGCTATCCTGATTATTCGATCTCATCTCTTCTGCCTGGATGCTCCACCTTACTTTTCCACCTTACCTTCAGATTTGCTTGTATCAAAAAGGGAGGAAGCACAGACATCGAGAGTCTTGAACGATTTATCTATACATCTATTCACTTGGATGGGATGGACCATCTCCTCTACTGTTTTTGAAACTGTAGACTGGTCACTATGAGAAGGCAGTCATTAAGACCCTTTTGGACCAACTTATTTAATCACAAGACTTCCCATCACCATGAAAGGGTGATGGTATTCCGATGTTATAGTATACCGGCTTCCTTGTACAACTATCCACCTTACCTTTTTGTCTTAACCATCTATTTTAAACCATCTTTAACACCTTTAAGAAGAAAATTAGCCTTTCATCACTTCCAATTCCATCTCTCCTCTAATGTATTCAAAAACAGAACTCCTCACACTGCGAGATTCCCCCCTCTCGCAGGTTTGGCCCTCCCAATTATCTAGGGCCGCCCTCAAGGACGGGTTTTGGAACCCCGAGAGGTGGTATGCTAAGAACCGGAAGCTTTGGGGTTTTTTAGATAGTTTTTCAAACTCTATTTTAAAAAGATCTGGGAGGAGGGTGGTTTCTAATGTAAATAAGGAGGCTGGGGGACCTCCCGGGAGGGGGGTGGGTTGTGTGGGTTCAGGGGTTAATCTGCAAGGGACGGGGTCTAGTCCGGCTAAGGAGCACGACGGAGGTGATACGAAATCCGGAGTCAAGGAGGGGGTTAGAGCTTATACTATCGGTAGACATTACATCAGTACTATAGGTGGGAGGGGCAGATATGGCGGGAGTAGGGGGCCATATCAAGTGAAGGGAGTACGCGCTCGCTGTCTTCAAGCGGTGGCATGCTCCGGCCCCCAATGCTCTGCTCGTTCCCTAGGTTGCACAGACCCTCAGGCCCTGGACCTTCGGCTGATGCTATGCAACGCCAGGTCTGTGGTAAACAAAGCCCCCCTCATTTGTGATCTTGTTCAAGAGGGGGGAGCGGACCTGGCAGGTATTACGGAGACCTGGCTGGGCCAGGAGGGAGGGGTTTCTCTCATAGAGATGTGCCCACCTGGTTTCCGAGCATTTCATCAGCCAAGGTCACAGGGGAGGGGTGGGGGGGTGGCAGTTATCATTAGAGAAGGTCTTGGCCCGAAGGAGGCCACTGTTCCTCAGACGGTCGGATGTGAGTCCCTCCTTGTGAAGTGGGGTCATGGGGTACAGATGGGCTTGCTAGTTACGTACCTGGCTCCCTGCTACGTGGCGGCAGCCCTGCCTGAGCTACTCAACGTTATAGCCGCGGTGGCGGTTGATATCCCTAGACTTATAGTCATGGGAGATTTCAACCTGCCATCCGTCGGTGAGACGTCTGAGGTGGCTCAGGAGTTCATGGCTTCCATGACGGCCATGGACCTGACCCAGTTAGTTCATGGCCCTACTCACACTGAGGGAAACACGCTAGACCTGGTTTTTGTCTCTGGTCAGTGGTTGAGTGATCTTGAGATAGGGGATATAGTGATTGAGCCCTTGTCATGGTCGGATCACTCCCTCCTTCACTTTGACCTTCGAACCACCACACCCCGCCGCAGGGAGGCGGAACCGATAAGGTGGTTCCGCCCCAAGCGCCTGATGGACCCAGATAGGTTCCAGAAGGAGCTTGGGCCATTTCCTGAGGCTCTGGCACATGGCTCGATCGAAGACCTGGTGGCCACCTGGGATAGGGAGGCTGCCGGGGCCTTGAATCGAGTCGTGCCTTTGCGGCCTCTGACTCGACGCCGATGTCGCCTGGCTCCTTGGTACACTGAGGAGCTGAGGGAGATGAAGCGTCGGAAAAGACGCCTGGAGAGCAGTTGGAGAGCCAGCCGATCTGAATCTGACCGAACACTGGTAAGATCTCATATTAAGACTTACCTAGTGGCGATAAAAGCGGCAAAACATAACTATTTTTCCGCTCTTATTGCATCATCAGATAACCGCCCGGCCGCCTTGTTTAGGGTGACCCGCTCCCTGTTCCTTCAGGAAGCGCGGGAAGACCCCTTGGAGGGTAGAGCCGAGGATTTTGTTCAATATCTGTATGATAAAATCGCTCAGATTCGGGAACACCTGGACTCTGACATAGTAGATTCAGGGGAAAGGATGGAGGCAGGTCTTGAGAATACCACCTGGAAAGAGTTTGATTCTGTGACTCCTGAATATGTGGACAGGATACTGGGGAGGCTGAATGCTACCACATGTTTATTGGACCCGTGTCCCTCCTGGTTGGTGCTGGCCTCTCGGGAGGTTACACGAGGCTGGCTCCAGGGGATTATAAATGCTTCTCTGAGTGAGGGTGTCTTTCCTGCTGCCTTGAAAGAGGCAGTGGTGAGACCTCTCCTCAAGAGGCCTTCCCTGGACCCGGCAATATTGGCTAATTACCGTCCAGTCTCCAACCTTCGCTTCGTTGCGAAGGTTGTTGAGAGTGTGGTAGCACAACAGCTTCCTCAGTACCTGGATGAATCATCTTATCTGGATCCGTTCCAGTCGGGCTTCAGGCCTGGACACAGCACGGAAACGGCATTGGTTGCATTGGTTGATGATCTCTGGAGGGCTCGGGACAAGGGTTGTTCCTCTGCCCTGGTCCTATTAGATCTCTCAGCGGCTTTTGATACCATCGACCATGGTATCATGCTGCACCGGCTGGAAGAGTTGGGAGTGAGGGGCACCGTGTTGCGATGGTTCTCCTCCTTTCTCTCTGACCGGTGGCAGTCTGTGTTGGCAGGGGGGCAGAGATCGACCCCGAGGCCCCTTATATGTGGGGTACCACAGGGATCGGTTCTCTCGCCCCTTCTGTTCAACATTTATGTGAAGCCACTGGGTGAGATCATCCGTGGTTTCGGGGTGAAGTACCACCAGTACGCTGATGACACCCAGCTGTACATCTCCACCCCAGACCACCCCAATGATGCCCTTGAAGTGATGTCCCGGTGCCTGGAGGCTGTACGGATCTGGATGGGGAGGAACAGACTCAGGCTCAACCCATCCAAGACCGAGTGGCTGTGGTTTCCGACATCCCGATATAGTCAGTTGGTGCCAACGCTGACTATTGGGGGCGAGTCATTAGCCCCCACGGAGAGGGCTCGAAACTTAGGCGTCCTTCTGGACTCACAGCTATCTTTAGAAGAACACCTGACGGCTGTGGCCAGAAGGGCTTTTTATCAGGTTCGCCTGATATGCCAGTTGCGCCCCTTTCTAAATCGGGACTCATTAAACACGGTCACTCATGCCCTCGTCACTTCCCGCCTGGACTACTGCAATGCTCTCTACATGGGGCTCCCCTTGAAGAGCACCCGGAGGCTCCAGTTGGTCCAGAATGCAGCCGCGCGGGTAGTTATGGGAGCGATGTGGCGCTCCCATGTGACACCCCTCCTGCGCGAGCTGCACTGGCTTCCTGTGTTCTTCCGGGTGCACTTCAAGGTTTTGGTTACCACCTTTAGAACGCTCCATGGCTTAGGACCGGGCTATCTTCGAGACCGCCTTCTGCCACCAGTACCCTCTCACCGACAAGTACGCTCCCATAGAGAGGGGCTTCTCAGGGTGCCGTCGGTCAGTGTCGACTGATGGCCCCCAGGGGGAGAGCCTTCTCTGTGGGGGCACCCACCATGTGGAACAAGCTCCCCCCGGAGATACGGACAATCCCAGATCTCCGCGCTTTCCGCCGTGCCCTCAAGACGTTTCTATTCCAGCAGGCTGGCCTGGACTAACCTCTTCTAAAATTGCTCTTATATTTTTAAATCTTAATCTCATAAATTTAGAGTTTTAATTTTAGGTTTAAGACCAAATTATTTAATTGTATTTTAATCAATTCTTTAAAATATTTGTATTATATGTATTTTATCATTTGTCTGTACACCGCCCTAAGTCCCCCGGGAGTAGAGCGGTATATAAATATAATATAATAATATAATAATAATATAATAAAATGCTCTTCTTTCAATATTCTATTCGAGTCTGAACTCCACATGTAGAGAGTTCCTAGGTAGTTGGAAGAGCATCTAGTATCAAGTTAGTTGTTCTCACCCTCCCTTGCCCCCTTTCTCCCCAATTCCTAAGAAATTATGTGAATGAAGTAAGAGGAGCCCAATCCTATCGGTGAACCTAGATCCCAAGATCTAGATTAAGATTATAAAGTTCAGTAGACCAATATTTCAAGAATTGACATCAGATTGTCAAGATAAACTAGTATTTATGCTGAATCCTAGCACAGCTCATCAAGTCTTTGAACTGCATTATAATAATAATAATAACTTTATTGTCATTATACGTGTATACACAGTATACCCATATAACGAAATTCACTTAACACCCAAAGACCAGGTCCAACACACATAACAATTCCCAAACACACTCCCACCCACAATTCCCCACCCCTAAACCACCCAAACATCCACACAACAGACCAAGTAATACTATAACAGACACTTCTCATGGCCTACACTGTGACAGATGATAGTTAAATCAGATAGACCTTTATTGTGGCCATGTACAAGAGAGAAACTGTTTTACAGAAATCAGAAATTTAAAGCTATAATGAATTCTGAGTGACCAAAAGAAGACAAACACAGCTTGCTAACAGCTAGAAACGCTGTAGACCAAATTTAAATTTTAATTGGGATATTTGGGTTTTGGTTGTCCATCTGTCAAAGTATCCAGAATATTCTGGGGAAATGTTATAGCATTATGTTTATCCTTATAAAAGTTACCACTGGGCAGAATGTGCATCTGTATTCCAATTGTACCTGTAGGGGATGCTTCAGAATCTGTCTTCCAGTACTCTCAATACTTTTATAGGTAGTTGACATGGAGTTATTTGGCAACATTAAAATATAAGCCAGGGGTTTAGCCATAGGAAGCTGACTTACAGCTGGGATAAAAATGAAATGTCAAGTGTCCATAGGGTTTAACATAAGTCACAGATGTTTTACACCTGCCAGTTGAGTGAAAAATCACCCCTAAATATTTAAAGTCTGCTGCTATCAGAATCACTTACAAGGAATAGCAATTGGGACTTAAGCAAGGAACAAGCCACTGAGATCTTATTAGTAGATTTAATAAGAAGAGGTTTAAAGGGAAAGCACAAAAACACCAATTAGTATGTACAGATGAATCACAGCATGTTTTTATGTAAGTGAGAGGAAGCCTCTCTCTCCTGAGAAGGCAAATCAGCCCATACCCAAACATGGTTTACACAATGGCATCTAACCTCTTTATTAATGTAAAAGTAATCCAACTTCTCTGCAGCTTTGTGTCTATGCTGTTCATTAATTATCCAGGCATGTTTTTTTTTAGTTTTACAGAAGATACTATCTTTGCTTTATCAAAATTATTCTTTACAAACCTGACCAACCTGGGAGGCTCTAGACCTGATGGCTTCAAATGAGTGCCATGTGATTACATACATACCTCTAAAATTAAATTCTGTTTACATTCATAGTAATTACTGTTATTACATTTGCCCACCAGTGTCAGTTACAACTCTGCAACTGTGTGGAAAATAGCTCAGCAAAGCAGCGAAAGAAAGGTGTTTTGCTTAGTTGTATCATTACAACTAATGATAATGATGCTCACCTTATACTACATAAAACACTAGCAGCCCATTATCTACCACAAAACTTAGTATCTTCCAAAAGGTCTCATCTACAAAATAGAGGATGCCAGATAGAATATTTTTCAGCCTTGAAAGCAGCATTCAGAACTACGGGGCTTACCACAAACAGCCAAGAAACATAACATGAACAATTATATTGCAACTCAAAATAATATACTGTAGAAGCAGAGTGTCAGATCTCTAAAAGTGATACTGCCATTCAATCGGAGGAGCGGGGGACACTTGGATTCAATTCCCTAGCATTGCCTGTGTCAACAGATATTTTACAACCTATATCCTGGCGCCAAAGAGCCCTGAGATCCCCTTTACCTGCAGGAATTTTTATGATAGCCATGTGGGTTGTCTCACTTTAAAGGATAATGGTGGGAATGCATGTTTGTTTGGGTTCTCAGAGGAACTAGTAAAGAAAACATCTTCACACTTGTGTATTGGCTAAAATCTGCATTCTGACTTAAAGGGAGGGGTCTCTACCACTTTAATCCTACTGCTTTGCCTAAGGGTATTCAGATCTTGCTTTAGCTGGATGGCTGTCACTTCTGCTTAATAAAAGAAATCCTTTTGAACAACCATGTTTCAAGAGTTCTCACTTTCTTAAGTTAGAAGGAGAGGCGATCCTTACAGAAAGCAAGACCTGCAAAACGGTCAACCCAGAGAAGCCGTCTTTGCTCTACTGAGGGGACCTTGCAAATCATGTCTGAACGAAGCAGGCAACTAGGAGAAACTGATTGCTGGGGGGAGACAGCAACCGCCACCCAGTCAGATACCTGTTTCGTACACCCCATCGGAGAGGATGAGGTAACCCTGGAGAATCCTGAAAAGCTCTGCTGGTCAATTGGCATCAGAAAGAAAGATAGCTGAGATGAGAGATCCAAAGGAGTCACCCTCAGCCATGGCAACCAAAAACCAGGGTGGAAACTGGAACTAGAAGCCCTTGCTGACCAGGGGGGAATGACCGAAGCACCACTGAGGGAGGATTATCTGAAGAGGCATATAACCCAATTGGTGATGGAAACTTTGGAAAACCTCAACATCCGAAGGGAGCCAGGACAACAACCAAAGGGCGCGGGAAGGGCAGCAGTCGTGGATGATGCCACGGGAGGCACCCCCCTCCTGGAGCCTGCCTATCGAGCAGATGGTGCAGCAGCAGCGGGAGAAGACCCAGAAAACCCTCCCCCCCAGGCTGCATGCACACCAGCGCCCATTCCCAACCAACCCCGAGCCACGTAACTGGAAAGAGAAACTCCCCCCCCTTAGGGTGAAGTTTGATGGGAATCCGCAGCAATTAGGATTCTTTGTGGCACACGTGCTCACCTACATGCAAGAGTACGGGCATGATTTCCAAACCCAAGGCTCCTGAGTTGTGACCCTAGCCCTAGAGGGTGCTGCTGCCAGATGGATGGTGACCCTGCATAATGCCAACGCACCAGAACTGCGGGATTTCGACTGCTTCATGATGGCCCTGCGACGTCAGTTTGTGGATCCACTAGTGGATCGCAAAGCACATGAATGAATTAAGGTGGTGAAGCAAGGGCGACAGCCAGTAGCAGAGTATACTGAAGAATTCCGGGACGTCGCGTGTTGTGTGCACTGGCCAGAAGATATTTTGGTGAACTGTTTCAAGGACGGACTGAGTGATGATCTATACAATGCCTGCGTGGCCCAAGGTGCACCGAATCACCTACATGAATGGTATGTCACCGCCGAAGAAGCTGAGATCGATATGGCCAGAAACCAGTATCGAGGGGGGCGAGCATGGAAGAAATCCCCACCCCAATGGAAGCACGAGCCCCTCAAACCACAAACCGTGTTCTCTCTGAGATCTTCAGGCTGTTTCAAGTGTGGAAAAGAGGGGCACCGAGCTGCAGAGTGTTGTTCGCAAACACCCGCCCGGAACCACCCACTGGGGGAGAACCCTGCAAAACCAGGCTGACGTGGGAAGGAGACTGCCCTGAGGATCAGGGAGACTGAAGAAGTTCCATTCCCTTTCCCTCTTTAGGGAGGAAACCCTGGCATCTGAACAGGAGGAATCACACCCATTTGGAAGCGATCCAGATGATGAACCACTGGTAAGCAAACCCTCCCCTTAAAACTATTTATCCCAAACCAGGACAGGGAGATAAATATCTCCACTCTAGTGGATTCAGGGTGCACCCATTGTTTGATTAGCCCAACCCTAGTAGGGAGGTTAGGGATTAACATAAGAAAGCTGAAAAATCCCATCGCATTCTGCCAACTAGATGGGTCAATAGCAGGAGGGGAGCCAGCTTCTTTTGCTACCAAGCCTCTACATATAGGCATCAGAAGCCACGAGGAAATGCTTACATTTATAGTGGCTCCTGGCATGGAATGGCCGTTGGTTCTGGGCCTTGCATGGCTGAAAAAATGGAACCCAACAATCAATTGGAAACAAGGCATCATAAAATTTCAGATGAATGTGACTTTTGCTGAGAATCCACATAGAGGAACTGAGGGGGCAGAGAATCGAGAAACAGCCATGCCTGGTCACGCCATACCAACTGAGGGCATATCCATAGAATACAAGGATTTGGCTGAGGTTTTTAGCGAAAAAGCCTCAGATGAGCTCCCCCACCACCATGCCACTGACTGTGCAATAGAAATCTTACCCGGCGCAAAACTCCCTAAACCCAAGATGTACAGCATGTCACCGAGGGAGTTGAAAGAGCTGAGAACATTTATTGAGAAAAACCTAGCAAGGGATTTCATCGAGCCAGCCCAACCAAAAATCGCAGCTCCAGTGCTCTTTAAGAGAGGAAAAAAGATGGCTCAAAATGTCTTTGCGTTGATTTTAGAAACCTGAATACAATCAGTGTGGAGAGCATGTATCCCCTCCCCCTTATGAAAGATATGCTAACACACCTCGTTAAAGGGAAAAAAATTTCAAAGCTGGACTTAAGGGAGGCTTACTATTGGGTCAGAATTAAGGAGGGCGATGAGTGGAAAACGGCATTTAACACCCCCCTTGGCTGCTACCAATTCAAGGTGTTCCCCTTTGGGTTGCAAGGAGCCCCTGCGATGTTTATGCAGTTAATAAATGAAGTACTGCATCAGCATTTGTATACGGGGGTCCTGGTCTACTTGGACGACATTTTAATCTATACCGAGACCAAAGCAGAATATGTAAAATTAGTCAGGGCGGTTTTAAACAAACTTCGCTCTGCCAAACTTTATGCTAAACTTTCCAAATGTGAATTCCACCAAGAGAAGATTGACTATTTGGGATACCGCATTTCACACCAGGGGGTTGAGATGGATCCTCTAAAAGTGCAGGCTGTACTTGATTGGGACCCCCCCCACGCAGACGTAAACAGTTACAGAGCTTCCTGGGTTTTGCCAACTTTTACCGCCAGTTTATCCCTGCTTTCACTCAGATTGCCCTCCCCATCACCAAGCTCTTAAAAACAAGGGGGGAGGACAATCCTAAACCAAAGCAATCATTGAACTGGACTATGGAATGCCAGGCGGCATTTGAAAAACTAAAACGGCTGTTTATTTTTATTTTTATTTTATTTCCAATTTATATACCGCCCTTCTCCCTGAGGACTCAGGGCGGTGTACAGCCAGACATAAAAAACATGAAATATAAATATTAAGACATTTAAAATATATATAATTTGGCTACAAAATTTAAAACTCACAGACCAATTAAAATATTAAAAATATTTAAAATTTCTTCTTAAGCCAGCCCAGCTTGTTGGAAAAAATGTGTTTTTAGGGCACGGCGGAAGGCACTGAGGTCATGAATTCTCCTAATCTCCGGGGGCAACTGGTTCCAGAGGGTGGGTGCCCCCACAGAGAAGGCTCTCCCCCTGGGGGTCACCAGCCTACATTGTTTGGCTGATGGCACCCTGAGGAGGCCCTCTCTGTGGGAGCGCACAGGTCGATGGGAGGTCATCGGTGACAGCAGGCAGTCTCGGAGATAACTAGGCCCTATGCCATGGAGCGCTTTAAAGGTGATCACCAACACCTTGAAGCGCACCCGGAAGAACCAATTCTAAAACACCCAGACACGGAGAAACCATTTGTTATACAAGCAGATGCCAGCAATGTGGCAATAGGAGCGGTCCTGCTTCAGAAGAATGAGCAAGACCAACTACAACCCTGCGCTTACACATCCAAAAAGTTGAATGAGACTGAGCAAAGGTGGGCCATTTGGGAGAAAGAGCCTTATGCAGTTCGTTGGGCATTGTTAACCTGGAGGCATTTCCTAGAAGGTAGTAAGACTCCTTTTGAAGTCTGGACTGATCATAAAAATCTAGAAGCCCTAAAGACCCCAAGGAAACTCTCCCCAAAACAAGTACGATGGGCTCAGTACTTTAAACAGTTTGTTTTTACTCTAAAATATCTCCCAGGGGAAAAAACTTTCTGGCGGATGCGCTATCCAGAAAACCGCAATACAATAGTGCAAAGCCAAATAATCAAACCCATAGTACAAAACAATCAACTAGCTGCTAAAGTAGTCACCAGATCCCAGACAAAACAAGAGACATTGACAGGCAATGACACCACCCAAAATTTTAAACAAGCATTGGCCACTGATGAATGGTTTTTGAACAACAAATCCAGCTGTCTGATGAAAGAAGACTTGGCTTGGGTGGGGGAATAGGAGCCTGAGTGGCGTAGCAGGCTAATGCCTCCTATTAAGGCAGCATTTAACATCCAGCTGCCTGCAATTATTGCGAGTTCTAATCTCACCAGGCTCAAGGTTGACTCAGCCTTCCATCCTTTCTAAGGTGGGTAAAATGAGGACCCGGTTTGTGGGGGCAATAAGCTGACTTTGTATAAAATATACAAAAGTATGAAGGCTATTGCTTAACGCATTGTAAGCCGCCCTGAGTCTCTGGAGAATGGCAGCATATAAATATAAATTTTAAAAAAAAGTTGTATATTCCTGCCAGCCAAAGACTATGCTTAATGGTAAGGTGCCACGACTCCAAATTAGCTGGACATTTTGGGTTTGTGAAAACTTTACACCTGATTAAAAGACAATTTTGGTGGCCATCACTAAAAAAGGACATAGAAAGCTATGTAGCTAGCTGCCCCATTTGTGCAGCAGCAAAAAGACGTCAGGGGAAATCACTAGCAGCCCATTATCTACCACAAAACATAGTATCTTCCGAAAGGTCTCATCTACAAAATAGAGGATGCCAGATAGAATATTTTTCAGCCTTGAAAGCAGCATTCAAAACTACAGGGCTTACCACAGACAGCCAAGGAACATAACATGAACAATTATATTGCAACTCAAAATAATATACTGTAGAAGCAGAGCCACTTCAAAACAGAACCCAAAGCAGCCCTCAAAACTCTAAATAAGGACCAAAGCCTCACTACTCTTTTAGCATACAAAGGCTAAACCACTGTTATCATGGGTAGAGTGCAATGCGTACAGAAAGTCAAAGAACTAGTAAGGGGGCAAAGAAATTTACATCCTAGTAAATACCAACTCAATATAGAAACTGGGCAACTAAATAACAAAAACTCTCAACAGCCTCACCAAGAAAGATCAAATCACAAAAGAAAAGTGGTGGATGAAAAGCAGTGAATCTTTCATACTTCTGTTGATGCTCCAAAATACAGACACCCAACAGATCAGTTTGTCCAATTTTATCATTATCAGGATCCCAACTTATAATATAGCTGAAGTACTCATTAAAAAGCTTGAAATTCTCATAGAGGGGAAGAAAGATCTACTGCAGTAACCTAACCAAATAGATTAATTTTTTAAAAAAATTGTAATTTTATTATAACTTATATATGACATTCACATAACATACAACATATACATATCTTATCTCTTTTAAACATTGTTTCTTCGTGGAAAAAGAAAGAAAGAAATGAAGACATATGGGAGGAAAGGTATAATAACAGAAAGAAGGCCACCACAAATAGATTAATATTTAATATTTAAATACTCAATTCATGAAACTCATTAACCTTTGCTTCACTACCTACTTTCAATTCAATGGACAAACTTAGCAACACATCAAAGAACAAGCATGAGATCATCACTCTCAGGATTTATAGCAGAAAAACTATAGCATTTCCACACACACACATGGATCTTTGTTCCATTTTCCTACAATAGAGGAAATGTCTTTTATTAAAACACACTCAAGAGCGTCTTGGCTAAGAAAGTAGAAAAAGCTGATGTTACAACAGTCTTAGAAAACTGAGCTGTGACTCCAGGGGCAGGTTTCAAAACCTGTTGCTACTGGTTTGCTTATGGGCGCGGGCGCGCCTGCGCACCTGCGCAGAAGCGTCCGAGTGGGTGGGCGGAGCCTCCCACCCCCACCGCTACCGGTTCGCCTGATCCGGGGCTAACCGGTAGCAACCCACCACTGTATGACTCCCTTCAGAACATCAACCAGCTGAAACCCATAAGAACAAGAAATGCAAGTCCTCCTATATCTGAAGATCATTGCTATGGATAACTTTCAACCAAGTATGGATTTCAAGAAGGAAATTATGAAACTCATCTTCCCAAGACAAATAAACCTTCAAAACCAGTCCAATTATCTAATTTGTACCATTCTTTCTCCAATCTGAATTTAGGGCAAAATGAGGAAAAAATGTTTTTATTTCAGTGAAATATTTCAGTGTTAACAGTGAAAATTTCAGTGTTAAATTTTAAGTGAAAAACAACTAGAAAGAAATAAGACAACTTTTTCTCACAGAAAGAGTTCCAAGTTCTAAAGTTCTTCTGACTGTAATGACTGTTTAAAGAAAGCAACCTTTCTAGAAAGCAGCTTTAGTCTAGATCTCAAAGAGGAAACTTGTGAATGAATATGCATTTCAAATATGAATCTCCTTATTTTCAAGATTTTGTTGATGTAGGCATATCTTAAAAAAAAAATAGTTTGAGACATCATGTGGAGTTGATTTCCTGGAGTGGTCTTACCTACTGGGCCTGACATCAATCTTGCAGTATCTGTTTTGCTATACCTCCACCTCCTTATATTCACTGTATTTGGGAGTTATCTCCCTGAGCTGCTTCCAAATGTTATCTCATTGTTTCAGCCCCTTTTGCCCCGGTAACAATTCTTATGTATTTCCATCAAGCTCATCTTCCTTACTCTCTACAATCGGTGACTAGTGCACGTAGGTGCTTTGCCTCCCGCCACCCCGCTGAATTTCTTGATCTAGCAATTGATTGGGAAACCAAGAGTTCTACCACTGAGGTTTCAATTATTCATTATATTGTTTCATTATAAATTATACATTTCGGGGTATTAATTTCCTCTGAATCCAAATCTATCTGAATGAATCTGTCATATTGTGGAAGGTTTGGAATATGTTCTGTAGAGAGAGAGAAAATGAACCCTAACTCATACTTGTAGTCTCATAGCATCTATCATGACACGATAGCATCTGTCATGCCTCCCCAACTTATTCATCTGCATACAGTCTCATTGTCTATAAGAACAAAAGCTTGTTGACCTAAGTGGAAGAACTAAAGATCGTACAATATTAACTGGATGCTTGGAGTTCTAGAAAATGTATATTGTGCTTGGCTTCCATGGCATACCAGATCCCTTGTGCCATCTTGACTATTCAGTGAGTGTTCCAGCTTCAGAGGTTAACAGCCATGTTGACTAACTCATGGAGTGGGCTCCATGTCTATTGTTCTTTGTGGATGACTAGAAATAGAAAGACCATTGCACTACAGTCAAAATGAGGACTGTCATGTGAAGCCCCTGAGCAATGTCTACCTAAAAATATACTGAATCGATTGTAAAGGATGAGGGAGCCCGTCCTTGTTGTAAAATGTCTGCAGACTATAGAATTTGGTAACGGTATTTGTTCAGTGCCCTAAATTTATCTGACAAGCTCTGTAAAATTGGTCTCCTAAACCTCTGGACTGATTTAGTTTTCTAGTGAATTTGCAGAGCAGTACAATAGCTATGCAAATTCACTAGAAAACTAAATCAGTCCAGAGCAGAGGTGATATTCTGACCAGTTCTGGAGAACCGATAGTGGAAATTTTAAGTAGTCCAGAGAACAGGTAAATACTTCCCCTGACTGGCCCCGCCCCCATCTATTCTCTGCTTCCCAAGTCCCAGCTGATCAGGAGGAAATGGGGATTTTGCAGTATCCTACCCCTGGAGTGGGGAGGGAATGGAGATTTTACAGTATCCTTCCCTTGCCATGCCCACCAAGCCATGCCACACCCACCAAGCCACACCCACAGAACTGGTAGTAAAAAATTTTGAATACCACCACTGGTCCAGAGGTTTTGACCCTGGTGAAGACCAATGAGACGATGATCTAGATAAGTATAAATATACTCCTTCCTGAGGCAGGCCACCACTACCATACAGTGATTAAAATATGCCAAAATGATCAACTAAAAGTAATATACTGCATGAATCAATATGAAGTAATGTACTGCATGAATCAGCACATGTGTATATATAGAAAGCATGTATTTTTTTCCAGAGTGCCAGACCTAAGTACTTCTATTCAGACCTGTAATAACTCATATATTTATCAATTTTTTTATTCATGATTGTGATTCACACATTCGTTGGATGTTATCTAAGAGACTGTAGGTGGCAAAATGTTGCAGTCTCTACAACTGTGCAGTCATTGTTGTTCCAATTTACTCTCTAGCTTCCTTGGAATAATTCATCTTGGATTGTTAAAAAGGGTATTTCCTGACAACTATTATCCTCACTGAGAGCATCGTATAATTCTGAAATATTTGCATATTCTATTATAATGACTTTGAATATCAAAGAGTATACAAAATGTCTGACCCATAAGGCACAAGGATTGAAGGAATCTTTAGCAAAATCAAATGTATTTTGCAGCAGGTGAAAATCTACTGTGAAATCTGCTGTGAAAATCTCCTTCCGTGTGCATGCATGCATCGCAGGAATCACAATCTCTTAGGCTGGTACAGCATTTAATGCACGACTTCCAGTAAAAGGCAACTCTCGATGAAGCTTCATGGTAAAAAGAAGGAAGGCAAGAAAAGCACCTTTCTCAGCTTGCAATATATCAATGCTCTCCAGAAATACGCACTGCAATTTTTTCCCAATAGCCTTTTATTTTTGTGTACATTCATGCTTGCAACAATTGTCTCTCCCCTTCTCCCCACACAGTGTCCCAGAAAGGACCAGTAACATAGCTATTGCCCTTCCACTGGGGAAAAAAAAAACACCTCTGCTTTATGTCCACTTACCTTGCATCTGCCATTGCTGCTCTGACTGCTGCCCAGGCCGCTACAAAGACAGCTGGGAAACCTATAAATATGAAAAATGGATTGCTTACTGTTAAGATTTCTCTTGAGAAATGAAATAAAAATAGAATATCCCCTTTTTTCGGGGAAAGGAAAGGAACAGAAAAATTTGCATAGAGCAGGCTCCACAGGGAACAAAGTGCTTTCTGCTCAATGGAGTAGAACTTCCAAGAGGTCACTATTCAAAGCAATTGCATAACTCTGGGTGCTTCTAACACTCAGCATCTGCACGAGGTTAGCATTCTGAGCACAGATATCTATTAGCCACAAGGTACAGAGGAGAGGGAGGAGAGGAGAGTGATCTGTTGTAATGTTAGTCACTTCCAATGAAATCTGTACAGGAAAAAAGGCCGACTGTCACTCAGCGTAGAAAGAAACTGCAACACACTCTTTTGTAAGAAGTAGCACCTCCAACAGTAGCCTTAAAATAATAAATGAACTTCAGATCAGCTCCCCCTTCAGAGGAAACAGTTCTAGGTCAGATGTTCAAAACTTTTTCTGCCATGGGGCTTCCATCTGACTTTCTGACTACTCACAACAAGTAGCTGGTGGGACTGAGACAAAACCAAATTTGATTTAATTTATACTGAAATTGAATTAACATGAATAGATTTAATACAATTATTATTATTATTTATTATTATTTATTAAATTTATATACTGTCCTACTCCCGAAGGACTCAGGGCGGTGTACAGCCAAGATAAAAATATATATAGTACAAACATTAAAAACATTTAAAATATATTAAATACCATGGCCCGAAAACAATTTAAAACACTGCAATTTATAAGACCCAATTTAAAATTTAAAACAATTTAAAAATTTTAGTTTCTCACAAAAAGTCCAGTAATGGTTCATATTGCTTTAATCACTATTTGTTAAGGAAACCACAACTGATTTATTTAATTGCACCAAACTCTAAATAAAACAGGAATGGAAAATCCTAAACTCTAGTGTAGGCCCATGCTTCTCAACTCTGGCAACTTAAGGTGCATGGACTTCAATTCCTATGTAATGTTTCTTGCAGTGGTGGGATTCAAATAATTTAACAACCAGTTCTCTGCCCTAATGACCAGCTTGGTAGGCGTGGTTGAGTGGGCATGGCCAGGGGCGTGGCAGCATTCAGCCTCCTGCAGCACTCTACCAGTCAAAACGGGGCGCGGGGGTTAATTACAAAATGTGGGCTTTGCTTTGTGACATCCAGATCCCGCAAGCAAGAGGTGTGAACTGCACAGAAAATACACTTTTGTTGGTTATGAAGAAAAATCCCAGTCAGATGTACACTAAATGTAGACCATTGGTGAAATGTAAAATTTGTTACTACCGGTTCTGTGGGTGTGGCTTGGTGGTGGTGGGGTTAATGTGACTGCGTGGGCGTGGCCAACTTTTTTTTTTAACTTTTAAAGGCATTTTTTCTACAACCTTAAGAGGTTGCAGAAAAAATGCTTTTAAAAGCCTCTGACGATCCCAGCTGAGCCACGTGATCATCAGAGGCTTTCTTTTTACTTTTAAAAGCATTTTTTCAGCTGAAGAGGTTGTAGAAAAAATGCTTTTAAAGGTTAAAAAAGCAGCCTCTGATGATCGCACTGCTCAGCTGGGCATGGGGGGGGGGCAGGGATTTTTGCTACCCGTTCTCCGAACCACACGCTGCCATCGCTACCGGATCAGGCAATCCAGTCCGAACTGGGAGCATTTCACCCCTGATGTAGACTGACTTTTAGCTACATATCTTCCCAGCAAACAGCAAATTTTGAAGCTCCAGGTAAAGAGGATTGTTGTGGCCCACCAGCAGCCAGCAAAGCTGGCAGCAGATTTGGACAGTGAGGAGATTGAGGAGGAATGTTGGCCAGTCCTGGAATCTGGGGAAGGCTCAGACGATGGCTCTGAATTGGAGGCAGAGAGGGGGCCAAGGCCATCTGGTAATTCTTTGCTGCCTCCAGAGTCTCCGGAGGCTGACGTCAGCGAGGCAGAAGAACAGTATGAGCCTGTTCCCAGTGTGCGCATGCGCAGAGCTGCTAGGAGACAGAAACAATTAAGAAAACAGGGTCAATTTGGGAGTAAGGCTTGGAGATGATTGGCCTCTCCCATAAGACATAAAAGAGAGGCGAACAGGATGTGAGCTTTTGCAGGAAGCAATTAGTTCATCTGGCCAATTCAATTTAATTTAATTTTAATTTTAATTTTATTTATATGCCACCCTTCTCCGGAGACTCAGGGCGGCTTACAGTGCGTTAAGCAATAGCCTTCATACTTTTGTATATTTATACAAAGTCAGCTTATTGCCCCCACAATCTGGGTCCTCATTTTACCCACCTTAGAAAGGATGGAAGGCTGAGTCAACCTTGAGCCTGGTGGGATTCGAACTTGCAGTAATTGCAAGCAGCAGATGTTAATAGATGTTAATAACAGGGTGCTTTAAACCACTGTACTACAGGCTTCAAGATTTGAAAATGCTGTTTGTGACTCTGTGCCAAGTTTGGCCTTGCCCTGCATCTGGAAATTAGCTCTCTGGCAGTGTTCCATGTGAGATAGGTGGGTGTTGATAACCTTCCTCTGAAAGAATTTTTATCAAGCCTTACGGACTGTAAATGAAAGTAAATTACAGTCGTATAAATAAAAGAGGTTTTCCGGGACTAAGTTTGTACTGTTTACTTTCTAAGGAAGCCAAGGTCAGAACAAGGATTCATTTTAGGATGAGTAACCACAGTTTGCATGTTGGAGGTTCCTAAAGGAATGTTGGGAAACTCTGTATTTTAAAGAACATTTGAGGGAGGGGTGCAGAATAGCCCTTCTCCGCCTGAGGCTGTAGAGACCTGGTACCAATCAAAACACTGTTTGTGAAGCAACTGATCAACACTGACAGCTAAGCCACTAGTACATGAAAATAAGAGCAAACTCCACTCCCTTCTAGTACTGATGATATTACCTGGTTTGGTAATGAAACATCTGCAAGAAAACCATCAAGCTCAGAGACCACCATGACCCCACAGTTTAACCCTGAGCTACAAATATTCTCTTCTATTGATAAACACTTTTTGGTTAGAGGGACTCAGATTCTGCCTTATATGAGATGGCTCCCAGTGGATTTCATTCTAAATTTTGATATGATTTCTGTAAATAAGGACTGTAGAATTATAATGGCTGAGTATTTGATCCTTCATACATCAAAAAAATACAAAGCTAAGGGATAAACAAATAAAAAACAGATTTGAAAAAAGAAAAGGCCCAGGAAAGAAAAAGAGTGAAAGTGTAAGAAAGAGGAAAAAAAGGAAAACCCCCCAAAAATTACTTCCAACTTTTTTTGGTACAGATATAAGTAAAATATATATCAAACTCTTACTCTAAGATTAACATTTGTTTACATTATTTCCATAATCCCATATCTAATCATCAAAGCCCAGATCAACTTTTAATTTTAGTTTCTCACAAAAAGTCCAGTAATGGTTCATATCGCTTTAATCAGTATTTGTTAAGGAAACCACAACTGATTTATTTAATTGCACCAAATTCTAAATAAAACAGGAATGGAAAATCCTAAACTCTAGTGTAGACCCATGCTTCTCAACTCTGGCAACTTTAAGGTGCATTGACTTCAATTCCCAGAATTCCCAAGGCAGCATGAAGTTTGCCCATCTTAAACTTGCCAAGACTTAAAAATCTTTGATCTATAGATAGCGATTTTTCCATTCCTCTTTTACTGGTTCTTACTTACTTATAAGCAATCATAATGCAAAATCCTCACTTCCACCCCATTCCAGAGCAACCACCATTTCCTCACTAACCTGCTTTCCAGCTCCGTTCTCCTGTGTGCAGAGTAACAAAAGAAGACCATGTGACTACCAGTTTAAAAAAGGTTCAATCAGACCTTCCAACTTCTCAGGAAAAAAAAGATCTCGCAAAGTTGGAAGGTCTGACTGAACTGACTGATCAGCCTTCCAGCTGATCGTTGCAGTCAGTCCATTTGCCTCCTAGCTGATCAGCACAGCTCCCAGTCATGCCCCTGCAGCCTTCCCACCCTGAATGGCAACCCCCAGGGGGAGAGGGTGGGGCAGGGGCCAGCCAGTGGTGGGAACAACTGGTTCCCCAAACTACGCAAAAAATTAACAACAGGTTTGGTCGAACTGGCGCGAACCAGCTGAATCCCACCACTGGTCATATTAAAAATACAGGTTACTAACAATTTTTGGATGTGTCTGGGTCCCATATGCCAAATCACACTTTGTTAATAAAAATGCCTATGTTTTGCAAAACTGATTTGGGTTTGATTTAGTGAGCAATAATTATTTGGATTATAGCCCAATAATTTATACTATCCAAATTAAACTGAATAAAATCCATCTTCCAATTATCCAGATGAACTTTATGCTCTCAGAAATTTATCATGCCATGAACCCAAGCAGTTGTATGTTTACATTACATCTATCTGACCTGGGAACTTTTAGCTGGGATTTTGAAGGATTTCAGCCTTCAAAATCCCTATGACATAAGTTATCTGATCTATGGAGTCTAGAGTTTGATGTACAATTTTGAATAGACTGCTTTTGCTGGAAATAAGAATTCATGTATGGTAGCAAATTGATTTATATATAGATATTTCTTTAAGTAATTAAAAATGTGCATTTTATTTACAGAATAGAAAAAGTCTAATAATTCAATAAGAATCCATATAAAGTGCTAAAATCAAGTTATACCTGAGAAAACATAAGCACATCAAAGAAATACAGCACACAAAATGAAAATCGTCAGGAAATAATGGCATACAAATTCAAGGCTGTATCCAGTTAATGAAATTGGACTTTTACTGAATCAAAGAGCTTTCTAGTCGTAAATAATACCAAATAGCACTATTTTATATAAACATTTAAAGCGGTATAACACATAACAGGTGTTTGAGGAGAGTGATTTAGCAAAAACATCCCAAACATCCACTACATTCATAGGGCTTTCTATGAAAAAAATTATTGAGAATAGAATTCCCTGATCCACTAATTTAGGTACTTTATCAAAGAGAGCAATAATGTTTGTTTGACAGAGTCTGTTTTTAACAAACCCATGCTGGCTTCTAGTAATCATCTTGTTCATTCCTAGGTGCTCACAAATTTGGTGCTTCATTACCGAGTTTCCCTGAAAAAAAGGCCCTGTCTTATATTTTTTTGAACCCTGAAATAAGGGCTTGGCTTTATTGCCATGTGCTCAAAAGCCCGACTGGGCTTATTATCAGGAGATGTCTTATTTTGGGGGGGAAACAGGGTATATTTTCTAGGATTTTCCAAGGTCTGATTGGTCTGTAGTTTCCTGGTTCCATTTTTTACCCTTTTTGAAAATTGGAACCACATAAGGCAGGGTGTCAAACTTGATTTCATTGAGGACCACATCAGGATTGTTTGACCTTGGGTGGCCAGATTGGGCATGGCAGGGTGGGCATGGCCAGCTCATCACTCGGGTTGGGGATGCCTGTGGTAGGCCAATTGCTCTGCCAATGAAAACGGGCTTCCAAGCTCTGTTTTCAGCTGCAATGGCTTCTTGCAACCCACTGCTAGCAAAAACGGAGCTTGGGAGGGCAGCCCACGGCCGTTGCAAGCTCCATATTTGGCTGCAACAGCCTCCTGCAACGTTCTGACTGGCAGAGGCACTGCAGGACAGTCCTTTGCTGTTTTCAGGACCAGATCTTTTTTTTTTAATGTTTTATTTACTTTATTTCAATAAGATGTAAAAATTCCATTTCAATCAAACTGTGTGTTGTCTGGGTACAGTTGTTTTTAGGCAATTGTAATTAAAATGCTTACAATAACATTCATCACAATAACATTGATACTATAATAACAATATTTAGCTTGTCTATTTTATCAAATTTTCATTTTAACATTTATCCTTTTTATGTCCCTGCATTTCTAACTTCTGTTTTTATTGTCTAACCATTGGTAAAATAAGTTCCGTGTCAAAAAGCATTCAGTTTCTTCTTTGTCCTTAACAGTAAGCGTTAGTCTTATCAATTTCTGCACATTCTAATATTTTCTTAATTACACTCTCATCTGTTGGGATCTCGTCGCACCTCCATATACAATTCTAGCTGCAGTTAATACATGTAAAATCAAGTATATAGTCCCTTTGTCATATTTTTCCAATAAAAATATTTCTGGTTTCATGTCTATATGCTGCTTCATCATTTTTTCCAACCAAGTATTTATTCTCATTCAGTATTTTTTGGCTTTTGGACATGTCCACCACATACAGTAATATGAACCAGGTATTTGATTGCATTTCCAACATTTAGCAGATCTATCCTTATACATTTTAGCTGGTCATCTTGGTGCAAAATGCCATCTATGGAACATTTTATACAAATGTTCTTTATATGCAGTTGATATAGTCAATTTAACATTTCTATCCCACAATTTCTGCCATTTGTCTAGTTCTATTGCATATCCAAAATTTTTAGCCCAAACAATCATTGTCTCCTTTACCTGCTCATTTTCAAGTTTAATACCTAATAAGTAACAATATATTTTCTTTATCAGTTTTTCATCCATTCCAGTTAATATCTGGTCCAATTCTGTTGACTCTTTATTGAAACTATACATTTTAGCATCTTTGTCATATTGAGATTGTATCTGCATTTGTGGCAGGGGTGGGTTCTACTTACCTCCACTACCGTTCACAACGGGAGCACGCACACTTCTGCACATGCGCAGATCATTCATGATGATGTCCGGGCAGGTGGGCGGAGCCTCCCGCCGCCGGTACTACTGGTTCGCAAGAACCGGACCAAACCGGGAGCAACCCACCACTGATTTGTGGCCACTATGCAATGTCCATCTCTTGACTATTAAGTTCCTGCTTGGTTTTTAATTCCCCTTTTTCATTCAAAGTATCTTTATAGCTTACAATTTTTTCCATATTAATAACGTTAGGATGTATCAATGTTTCCATTGTGGAAAGCCAGACTGGTATTTTCAAGTAGTGTTGTTCTTTAATTTTAAGCCATACTGATAACAGTGCATTTCTAACATAATATCTTTGAAAGTAACTATGTATCTTATTCTTCCCATACCATAAAAAAGCATGCCAACCTAGTTGAAGGTTGTGTCCTTCTAAAGTTAATAGTCTTTTATGCCTCAAATTGATCCATTCTTTCACCCATGTAAGTACCGAGGCCTGGTAGTACAATTCCCACTCTGGCAGCCCAAAGGCCCCTCTTTCTTTGGAGTCTTGCAATATTTTCAAACCTATTCTTGCTTTTTTCTCTAGCCAAATATATTTTAATATTATTTTATTTAATTCTTCAAAATATTTTCCCCCATTGTATTGGAATTGTTTGGAATAAATGTAATAGTCTTGGTAAAATATTCAATTTTATACTAGCTATTCTTCCTGTTAATGACAATTGCAGATCTTTCCATTTCTCCCAATCTAGTTTAATTTGTCGCATCAGTTTCATATAATTGTCCTCTTTAATTGTTGCACATTATGCTGTTAATTGTATTCCTAGGTACTTCACTTTTTTAACCAACTGTATATCAATTCTTTCCATCAACACTCTTTTTTGTGTATCTGAGATTTTTAACAAAAATCTTTGTCTTATCTTTATTTTCAGTTCTGCAACTTCCTCATATTCTTCTTTCTGATTAACTTCGGTCCAGTTTTTAATGGGTCTTCTAATATAAAAACCAAGTCATCTGCAAATGCCTGTAGCTTATATTTCTCTTTTTTTATTTCCATTCCTTTTATTTCTTCATCTTGTTGAATATTTCTGGCTAAGATTTCTAAGGCACCGCGGGCCAGATCTAAGCACTCTCTCACTCCTAGATGGCAATATTCAATGTATATTCTTGATTTTTGTAGCTCTTTTACCTTATGGTTTAAAACCAAGCCTAATAATGAAGGGCAAAATGCCACTATTAAATATATTCATCAGTATTTCACTGACTTATAAATTTACTATTAGTGGATAGACACATAATCACATTCCATCCCTACGAAAGTTTTGGATATGGCTTCCAGAGACTTCCCAAACATTACAGCCAAACTGTAATATATAATGTGGCAAATGGAGAACATAAAGATATGCTGAGTAATCATATTAATTTCATTCACTAGTTCATCTTATTTTAATGAAATACATTTTTATTTGGACTTTCTTCCCCTTGCAGCATTCCAAAGTTTACAAGTATCCAAATTCAGTCTTCAAATCCTATACTAAAAAATGAATGGAATGAAGAGGGGCATGGGACTAAGGCAGCTGTAGGAAGGATGGGAAGATGGGCTACATTAGAATAGAATAGAATGGAATGGAATGGAATGGAATGGAATGGGAATGGGAACGGAACAGAATAGAATTTTTATTGGCCAAGTGTGATTGGACACACAAGGAATTTGTCTTGGTGCATACGCTCTCAGTGTACATAAAAGAAAAGATACATTCATCAAGAATCATAAAGTTTATTTCTCTTTCTGTTAGAAAAAATGCCAGAGGATAGCAAAATCTTGATTAGCAAGCATAATTGATAAAACTTTATTCTGTTAATAGTTGTAGTGATTTTTTGAATTATCTTACCAAATGCAAGCAAAAACAAAAGAGCTTAGCTTATCACAGTTAAAATGAATTCTCATTACTTGGCCAGACCATAATGGCAAAAAATAACTTTATAGAATCTTGAGATATAAGTTATTGCTTACTTTGATTCATTATTTCCTTTAGTAAAATTATTAGATACATTACATAAGTGATAGTGATGTTCTTTTGTGAAATAGTTATAAGACAAGCACACTCTCTGACAAAAGAATATCCAGTAGAAAACAATCTAGGAAGCCCAGTTTTACTGTTTGGTTCTTGGTGCTCTCTGAGCTTGATTGTTTCCTTGAAAACATTTTCTTTTCTGGCTAAGTAGCATCATAGGTGCACACTAAAGATATTACCTAACCTGGTAATGTAACATCTGCAAGAAAACAACCAAACACAGAGACCACCAAAACCCAACATCCAGTAAAAGCTTATTTTCAAAATGAGATGAAAGCAAATATTAAAGTCTAAAATGCAATCCTATAGGAACTTACATCACATTTAGATTAATGGGGTATTTACTGAGAGTTTTAATTTTAATTTCAATGGGACCTAAGTAAGACTAATTTAGTCTTCTTACTTGACATATGGTCATCTGGGATTGCTTTGAGTGAATGTACCTTTGTTTCTGGATACAATAATATAATTAAGGCCAATTTAATGACATACGTTTCCAATAAATTAGAATAGGTATAGTACTGTCTCAGTTTTAAAGAAAACCAATTCTTGAATGAAAAACAATGTATCTTACCCCAGCCTATTAAGATAAAACCCCATAGGTACTTGGTTTCCGAAAAGAAAGCCACAAATATTAAGCTGTGTAGATAGAGACCTTCGACCAAAATCCAATAGTAATTTGTTGCCAAGAAGTAAATAAACATCACCACAGTAATCTTGCACCACACCTATTGATCAAAAACAAAAAATATCCAGCAGCTGTATTGGGGAAAATAATTAAATCTAACAGTATACTAACTTCATTGTCAAAAAAACATTAACAAAAAAACATTAGATATAATGAGGCATTAAAACTAAGAGTAGAGCTACTTATACTTTTCAACTTTTTTTTTGGTCTTCTGAGACATACTTAAAATTTGTGACAATAACAGAATTCAATAGGAAAAACATCCCCATTCAGTTACTGCAAAATATTTAAATGCTGCCTGTCTTATATTAACATTTTTTTCAATACCAATGTTGCTTGAGATACTTCACTGAGGTACACTGCAGCAATAATGAGCAACTAAATTGTGTTGTACCAACTTCCATTAATCCCAGATAGCCAAAGAAAGTGGGAAATACAGCTCAAAATATTTGGAAGGCAAATATTGTCTGTATATTTGTCTGTCTATCTCTATCTCTATCTATCTATCTGATTTAGAGATGTGTTTCCTTAAAAAAACAAATATCTATTGAGAAGTTGAAGTTCACTAATGCACAGGTAAGCAGACAAAGCTGATTCATCAATAATGATCTGGGGGGAAAATGTGGCCAATGTGAAGTAGCTTTCTATATAGCCCAACACAAGCACTGAACTCCTTAATGTTTTATAGCATGATAGTCCAATCAAGCAAAGCAGGCCTCATAGTCTGGCTTCTGAACAGTGTAAATTCAAACAACTACCCTGTATTGGATATATCCATTTCATGAAATTGGTCTTCTACTCTAGTGCCAAAAAGTGTTACCAACAGAAATATCAGTATAAGATTTTGTGTAAGGTGGACAGATTAGCTACAAGCCAAGAAAGGGTTTCTGATACTGTTCCAATCAAAGGTGGGCCCAAGACTCTTGCTATTCCTTCAGATGCTCCAGCATGTAAATCAGAATTAAAAAATCTTACAGCAGGTCAGGTCAGATGGCATTTCTAATCTATGTAATATGTCATCAAAAAAAGATTATCTTCTACTTTCACCAATCCTGGTTAATTATCCTCCCATCCCTGTATTTTCATTTGGGAAGCAATCTAAATGAATATATATTTTCAGATATTGCCATTAAATTTTATTGATCCTAAATTACTTTAAACAAAGGCATGTATTTGCACAGAAATACTCAGCACAAGGATGGAAACCAATGACTACTGATTTGGGGTCTGCATCACTTAAAGGACCAGAAATTAGTTTTGGGACTGAAATGTTCATGGAACAGACATTGCTTCTGAAATTAATAGTTTTGATGGCTGAGGAAACTCTGGAGTGAGGAACTTGAAAAACAAGAGAGTGTAATACTTACATACTGAGATCTGTCCATTACTGGAGTCTGTATAATATTTTGTAGGTCACTTGTGAGCAGTGAGTCAAAATCTTTGTCTCCAAAATGAGGATGAACAACTTTATCTTTAATAAAAATGCTGATAGCTCTGAGCATGAAAGAGACAAACAAATGCAGATGTATACAATTCCGGGTGCAGTGGAGCCTCCTAGTTGGGGAAAAAAACTTTTTAAGGAGACATAGAAGGATCATATTGTTTAGTGTCTATTTCCAAAGAGGTAGTGAAACTAAAATCCTCCCTTATTTTTTGGTCTCTGGCATCTATTACTTAAAGGTGCGCTATTTCTGAACATGGTAGTTCCATTTTAATATCTTAATAAATAACTATGAGACATTATTTACTGGTAGTTTTCCTCTTGAATTTGGATTTTTTTAAAAAAAGGAGCCAGATCAATAAGCATCACAAAGTCTTGTGGGTATGAAGTGGCTGTATTAATAAAATAAATATGTCTTTGCTCCTTCCATTTTGCCCCCCTCCCTGTCATCTAATTAGGTCCCCACTCAGTACCACCTCTGCTTGCTCCAAGACATGGCTTAAGCTTTGGTTTCTTTCTCTCTACAATGCGATATTTTGAGAAAATGAAAGGAAGAAAGAGACCAGATTTGCATCATATTAAGCCATAGATTGCCTTAAACATGATCTGTTGAATAAACCATCACCAATCACATATTATGCTTATGACTTAGAAATACAAAGTCTGGGTTCACGTTTCATATCAAGGTTAAAGCAAATCATGTTTTGGTTCAATATGATGAGTAAACCCAGCCAGATAGTGGTATGAGGATTAGGGTGAGATATGTGTCTTTGTGTTTGTGTGTTATGAATGCAATATCTACATAGTTTTTGCCCTAGCTCCGCTTGCTGCTACCTCAGTAAATCACTCACCTGAAGTAGCTAATGATGAAAATAGCCACAGCCAGAGAGGAGAAGGAAATGGAGTATCCCACTGTGTACATGACAGAGAGTCGTTCAAAGAATTTCCTCTGAAGAAACAACAGCAGAACTTCTCAATATCAGTTTTACTTGGGTAGAGAATTGTTAGCTGTGACTTTATCTTTAATTTATTTCATGTTAAAAATTAATAATTTCTTACATGTATTTTTTACAGAACTGAACTGAACCTGGAATGCACTCAACAACTATGGTTGTGATGTTCAGAGCTAGTCTACTAATTTCAGAGATAGCCTAATCATGGTGCATTGAAAGATGTCATATATTCTAAAGAACCACCTAAAGGCAAAGTTTCTCAGGAAATAGTATGTTAGACAACTAATTTCTATTTTGTTTTTCTGAGCACGTGCCAGATCTCTTTTGTAACAAAAGAGAAAATGACCAAGGGACCTGGAGAAGAAGATCTAACCTGTTGAATTATTTTTGTCCCATATTTATGGATGGCATCATGTGTCATTAGAAATATTTAGATGCTCAATATTTCTACAATAGCCCATTTTGTTTCTCTTCTCCTTATCTGGATTAAGAGCCCATACCTTTTGCAGACTGATTTCTGTTTGCAGGAAATGGAGGCACTCAGAATAATTAGACCATGTTCGGTTTAAACTGAGCACATAAGCCCATGTTCCATTTGAATTACAATGTCGGAAGGCCATTCCTGTAAGAAAGAATTAACATTTCCATTAGTTTGAGGACCTTTTTCTCTCCCTGATATTATGCAAGATCAATAATTCAAAAGGAAAAGGAGCATACCTTGGTGATTAAAATCATAAATGTAAGAAGGGCAAGGCACAGCTAAGGTTTTTCCTGCTGACCCCCTGGGCCAGCAGATTAGACCATCCCATTCGGGAAAGCACTCCTCTCCTTCTGAAAAATGAAAGAAAGTAGCTGTGAAGAGAGAGGCCATGGAACTGCTTGAAGAATTTCATTTAAAAAGCACATGAAAAATGTTTTTAGAATATTTCACCCAAATTAGCTGGGAAATGTTACTGATGAATGAGAGGATATACTTTCCATTTCACAAACTGAAGCTATGAAAAAGGGGAACAAAAATACAGGCACTTTCTCTCATTTTGGTAAATAATTGCAATACTCACTTGACTGTGTATATGTTTATTATAGAATAGCCTTATTATCTGTTATAGTAGCAGGCTATTGCATCTGAACACTACAAGGAAAGCAACATGCCATCTTTCTTATTTTCCACATTTCTTATTCATTTCATATTTCTATATTTTTCCAAGAATCATTTCATCAGTGCAACCATTCTGTGAAATAGGATGACTAAAGATTTCCCTCTACTTAAAAGTCAGCCCTACTGCTTATGAGTGAACTGATTTTTTAGGTCCTAGAGCCACAATCCTGCACTACCCTAACTGGGAGTAATAATCCCACCAAATTCAATATAAAGACAACCAAGTAAACGTTCCTGCTTGAACTCTACGTAATGTAATGTAATGTAATGTAATACCAACTCTTCTACTCAATAGAGGCATTCAGTTAAGCTCAGATTTAAAGGGAAAAACCCTCTCTTAAATCTCTGGGATTGTACACTCAGTGCCAAAACTGAATGCTCAGTGCTCAGAGAATACCATCTCTGAAAATAGATTAGAATTCCTGTTTGTTCAGACCAAAGTCCCCAAAACAGGACTATTTCTTTGGAAGGAAATAAACATACATTTTCAGGGAAATTCTAATATCTTTGTAGTTTCCACTCATTTTCACTAAATCTGATAAGGAATTCAGCAAGCAAGGGCAAGACCTTCCTTTGTCTTTTTAAGAAGCAACTATTCGTTCTTCCACTACTCCCGCACCTGCTGAAATGCAGCATTCCAACAAACACAGCTCATAGTACATTAATCTGGGTGTTGTTGCTGTTGTTCTTTAGCATTCTTCCCACTTAGTTACAAGATCCATGTATTTTGTAGTGTGTTTAGTTCTCACAACAAGGCTTATCTATATATGATGAAGCAAGGGGGATGCAGAGAACCTAATCGGCTTGCTGAAATTGTTGATTTGGGCTGAGAGCAAATCAGTCTCAAATCAGTCTTTCTTCAGAGACTAAGAAATAACTGCCGGTAGTCTTCAATTTACAACTGTAAGGGAGCCCCCCATTATGGTTTGTAAGTTTTGACAGTCTTAAACTGGATTATTGTGTGACCAACTTGATTTTATGACCTATTTTTGTAGAGATTGTTAAGTAAATCACCATGGTCATTAAGTGGATCTATGGTCATTAAGCAAACCGCATATTTTAAGCAAGCCTCTTGTTCAATGTGGGGCATTTTTGCAAAAAACTGGAAGCAAACACCTGTTTTTGGCAAAGACAACTGCAGGACACTACACACTGCTATAGATAAAATATTAGATTCTTGTGATCATGTCACCATTCCATCATCTGCATGTTTGTTTCTATGCATTCCCATTCTTATGTCTTATATCTAGGCAGTCTTGGATCTGAGCCACCCAGTGCCATCCTAGTTAATGTAATCTTAGTGCAGTCAACACACCAGCTGCATTCAGATCTCCCAGACAATGTTTGAAGGGGAAGAGGGAGCATCAACATGACTGATGCACATAGCTGAAGATAAAACACAGCGAGAAAAATAAACAGCGAAACATATTTTGTCTCCTCAGTTTCATCACTTCAGAGAAGAAAGAGGGTGGAGAGGGGAACTATATTTGGAAATTAAATGTGTGGGAAGCTCTTTTACTAAATGAAATTTTTGCTTTCTTATGTTTCTAAATTGCATTATTCATTGCTATTACAGTGATTTTTTTTAAAAATTCAGGATCAGACCTTTCACTGCCTGGCATCTATCTAAATTCATTTCTTTTTCTTGTTTATCTGTCTTTACTCATGCTTTATTAAATCACCAGTTATAGTGAACAAGTTTTTTTCTATTTCTTTTTTTTCCCATTGCATTTCTGCTGAGATTTAGGTTGTCTTATCCCAGTAGGAGGGAGGTAACTATTTAGAGCAGGGGTGTCAAACTCGCGTTGTCACGTCATCATTTGACATATCGCAACTTTTTCCCCCTTAGCTAAAACGGGGATGAGTGTGGCCAGCGCATGACGCATCCGGACTGCAGGCCACAAGTTTGACACCCCTGATTTAGAGCGAGGTTAAAAGAGGGAGGTAACCATTTAGATCTCTTCCTCCTTCCCTTTCTTTCAGTGATTTTTTTTGCATCTAAGTAGCCTGCCATTCCTTCTAATTTCTCTTTGCAGTTATGATTATGCTATGGTCCCTTCTTTGGTTTTTCTCAGATTCACTTATAATCAGGTTTTCTGATTTTCAGCTGAGTCCTTAAAGTAGCCTTATTTTTTTCCAGTCTTGTATAGAATAACCTGAAAAATTCATGAGCAGAAAATGGTGTTTACATTAGGTCCAAGTCTCTTCTGAATTATTCTTGAACTGTGCAGGGTCCAGTGGCTCATTCCTGATTAAAGACTGACATCAGTGCTGCAGGCAGGCCAGGAGAATATTATGGTTGGGGCAAAGAGATTTGCTGCTATCAGCAGACTTTGAACAATCCTTGTGCCTGAATTTTAGACAAGAGGGTAATGAAAATATCCATGTTCTCATCACAGAAGCCTATACATCAAACAATAAGGGTATGTTTCCTTGCATTCCATCCATGTCTACATTTTAAAATAATTTTTAAAATCCTGGTCAGAATAAGAAGAAAATTAAATTACTAAAATACCTCACCTCTTTCTTCTTGTACCTGAGCTGTGAGGTTTTGTTCACACTGAACTTTGGCCTCCAGAAGGAGATAAATCTGATCCTCCATTGTAATGGTATTATCCAATTCCTCCTAATAAAGAAAACCAGTGTGGAAATCAAGTGAGTGATGAATAGGCTTCTTTGTGTAAAGGGATACAAATAAGAAAAAAAGTGTTTAATGGTTGTACACCCATTCTGAAAATTCACCTTATGTATTTAATTATAGTATTGATTCCCTGCCCCTGCTCTAATGGACTCCAAGGGATATACAGTGACATCCATTACAAAAAACAACAAGAAAACCAAACAAAATGCTAGGGTAAACAGTTCAAGTAATATAATTAAGGCCCAGTAGTATGATTAAGCATCATGGGGACTCTTAAAACTAAACTAGTTGAAAGACTGAAGGCATTCTGGAATAAAATTATGTACAAAATTCCAGCAGAGTTATGGTCATTCATATTTCAGCAGGGAGGGTATTCTATAAATTTAGTGTCTGTTGTGAAAAAAATGACCCTATGTATGAAAACTTGATCATAGTTATGTCCTCTGTACCCTTTTGCTTGAATTATGTTATCCTGCGAAAGTGAGACTCTTTCTCTTACTTAACCTTCCATTTGCTATCAGTTTCTAAAATTAAGATGAAACAGAAAGAATGAATTTTGGGAAGATATGCTCAAGACCCTTATTTAGGAGAAATACTATGTTTTTGTAATTATGTAGTTCTTTACAACATACAGATGGGATGGACGCCTGTAAATTGTGGTACTGTATTTTTAAGAAGTCCTGATTGTTTATGGTCCTCACTGCTAATTCTCTCAAACATTGTTGAAAAGATTAAATCCAGCAAAAACAGAAAAAGTGCATAGGTGTGCTCATCATTTATCAACATATAACACAATAATCAGAAACTCCCCTCCCACTTCCCATATGGGAAAAAATTATAATCAAATATAAACTAGTTCATAGAAATAGCATTGTTAATGCCATTAACGTTCAGTGTAATTCTTTCCCTATGTCTTGTAGTTCCCAGCCTAGAAAGTCTCTGACATGGACACCAAAAATGTGGCCAAAATCTAAGGAAATTTTAGTTCTTTTAATTAAATAATCATAATTTGGGGATCCTATGGATGTAATAGGGGAAACCATGTGTACTGCCCACAGATACCATATGCTGGCTGCAGATTCTATGTTGAATCTCAAAAGATGATGATGATGAAGAAGATGTAATGGTGCACATTAAGGAAAAGTTTCTGAATCCTGGCCTAAATGCTCAAATAATTTCACATTTATTGTTTGCTTCTTTGTATAGAAATATGGGAATATGGGAAAAGGTAGTGTAATTTGCATTTATCCAGACATGTCTTCTGCAAAAGAACTCCAGTTAATTGCCCCTCTCCTTCCCCTCAAAAATCAGTCGGCATTTCCTGATCTATATGAACTAACTGGTTTCCAAAGTGTCTGAAACTCATTACAGATTACTCAACAAAGCAGGGATCTGCTAAATAACAGCAAAACTCAATACTGTGATACCTCGGTACTCATTGTTAATTGGTTCTGGGAGAAGTGATGAATACCAAAAACAATGAGTACCAAACAATTTTTTCCCCATAAGGAATAATGTAAATTATTAAATTAAAATTATAATTAAAAATTAATGCATTCCTGAACCAAAGACAATGTACATATTTAAGGCAATTAGTACAAAGATAGGGTTGTATATATCATTATTTTACATGAGAAATTAACCTAAAAATTAATACACACTAAGATTAAATAAAATTAAATGTTCAGTTTACCTCTACTGAGAAGAGTCCATGGCCTAATAGGGTGGTGGGAGGAGAATGGTGAGAAGCAGAGGTTACATGGAGTGTTGCTCGGAAGGAGAGTTGCCCTCCAATAGAACATTGGGCACTTGTGTGTGTTCTTTCTCTTTTCTACCCTTTTTTCAACTTGCATCACAGGCTCTGACACACTTTGTTTATCCAATGAGGACTGCTTTTGTCTTCTTTTCATAATTCCTCGAAAGTATTAAACTGTTTGGTCATTCAATAAATTCACATTTCTGCTTGTCAGAGCTTTGTTGGATGGTACTTCTCCACAAAGTTTTGAATTCTGCCATTTTGCACACATTTCTTTAATCAAGGAACCAGGGACATCCTCCCTTATGTCCTTACCTGAAGAAATCCCTTTAGATGCTTCTCGTTGCTGTTCCTTCTGTAATTCCTGTAGCATCTCAGCTCTTCACAATGTTCCTCCACTAACTCCTCAATATGAGTAGCATCAACCTCCAGACCAGTGGTGAAATCCAATTTTTTTTACTACTGGTTCTGTGGGCATGGCTTGGTGGGAGTGGCAGGGGAAAGATACTGCAAAATCCCCATTCCCTCCCCACTCCTAGGGGAAGGATATTGCAAAATCTCCATTCCCACCCCACTCTGGGGACAGCCAGAGGTGGTATTTGCCGGTTCTCCAAACTACTCAAAATTTCTGCTACTGTTTCTCTAAACTGCTCAAAATTTCTGCTATCAGTTCTCCAGAACCTGTCAGAACCTGCTGGATTTCACCCCTGCTTCAGACCCATGGATTGGCCCAAGATACAATATCCTGCAAGGGCATGCCTACTGTCCCTGTCCTAATATTCCTTTTTACTTACTTTTTTCATGTATTCAAATTATGTTTATACTTTTACCTGTTATCTTATATATGCTTGACAAATCAATACATAAAATAAAAATAAATAAATAAATATACCGTCCATACTACCTGCAGGCTAGGGCAGCAAAAAGTCAGCCTCAAACTCTTCAAAGTCTCTCTTGAGTCACAGTTTCTGGCCACAAATTTTTCCATGCTGAATTCATTGTCCTTACCAATTCCAGGCCTTACCAATAGATGAAGGTAGTGCAGGATATTGAATGCACCTTCCAGAATTCTGAGAGAATCAACTGGGTATCAGAGGATCTCGCCTCTGAAAAGTGCCTTGGTGTACAACTTTTGAAATTTAAAATGACCTGCTGGTCCATGAGCTGGATGAGAGGAGTAGTGTTGGGGGCAGGAACCTTACAGTGATGAAGCTGAATTCCTCTTGTAAATCATCATCTAAGCCTGGAGGGTGGGCAGGTACATTGTCCAAAAGTAGGAGAGCATTCAAAGGCAAATCTTTCTCCAGCAAATATTTTTTTCACCGAAGGACCAAATACTTCATTTATCCACTAAGTGAAAAATTGCCTCATGACTTTGCTGTTTGCCCTCCACATCACATGGAGTTTGCTTTTTATGATATTATGACTAGTAGAGGCTTGAGTTTTAAGTCCCCACTAACATCTGTCCTTCATTGGTTTGTGGCCTGGTAATGCCTTCTCCTCTTTTGTAATGTAGGTTCTACTCGGCATTTTTTTCCAAAAAAGTCCCATCTCACCATAGTTAAAACTTGGTGGGGAATAAAAACCTCAGCCTCTACATAGGCATTAAATTCACAGACAAATTCATCAGCAGCCTTTTCATTAGCACTTGATGCCTCACCTTGCCTCATGACCCTCTGGATGCCAGTCCTCTTTTTAAGAAGATCAAACCAGCTGTGGGTGGCCTTAAAAATTAAAACACTCTCACCACCACTCAGTCCTGGTTTGTTTTTCAAAAGATCAGCATGCAACAGTTTCGCCTTTTCACATTTCATAGCTTCTGACATACTGTCACCCGCTAACTGCTTCTCATTTACCCAAATTAATAACAGTTTTTCAACTTCCTTGAGTGTTTGGGAATGCTGCTTTGTTATGGCTTTAACTCCTTTTACAATATCAGCCTTTTTATCATTTCTATATTCTTTTTTTTTAAAACATAAACATAAAATACATCTTTTAAGAACGGAGCACTGATCCGGTCATGAATAGGTACAATCGCTTAACATTTTTTAAAGTAAAAGCCAAAACAGAAATTTTTTCCACAATTGTAATATCTTAATCTAAACATTTTCCTTTCTATTATATCACCACAAATCTTAATTTCCAAATAACACAACTCAATATTTAATTACAATTATTACCCTAAATTCCATCTATATACCCATATCCTAGGACTCATTACATTAAATCTTTAAATCCTAATCTCTTTTAATTTACACCACTTATCACACATTACACTCTTCATTTTACAGTCATTTCATTATTGCAATCTTATCATCTTAATTTTACCATTCATATCAACATAATCACCTTTATTTTTAATACTAATCTCAACATAATCATTTTATTATTACTATCAATTCCAGCTTAAATCATATTTATTTTAACTATTTGTCTCTTGATCATCCCCTTTTGGCTGTTTTCCAGCATATTCATTTATTGTTTGGCTGTTTCCCAGCATAATTGTCTATTGTTTTGGCTGATTCCCAGCATATTCATCTTTATTTTACTATCACACCCAGAAAAAACATCTCCCTCTATTATTTTGGCTGTTTCCCAGCATATTCATCTATTATTTGGCTGATTCCCAGCATATTCATATTATTTTGGCTGTTTCCCAGCATAATCATCTACTGTTTTGGCTGTTTTCCAGCATATTCATATTGTTTTGGCTCTTTCTCAGAATATGTCTTTATTTTACTATCATACCCAGAAAACACATTACCATCTATTATTTTGGCTGATTCCCAACATATTCATCTATTATTTAGCTGTTTCCAACATATTCATTAAGCATATTCTTAATTTTACTGTTTATCTTTGTATAATCCTCCCCCCCTTTTTTTACTTTCCAACTATACATTAGTTATTCATGTTTAATCATATTATCATTCTCAGTTTTTTCTGCAATTTAACATTGAGACTTAATTCTTACTTCAGACACATCCCCATATAAATCAATAAAATTTCTTGGATTCTTCTCATATTCATATTCATTCTTATTCATCTATGAGAATCTCCTTTTTATCAATACTATCCATCTTTACTTTATTTTTCTATTTTAATCACATTGTTTTATTTTCCATCCTTATACATCTATAAACACCTCCTTTTTATAATTAATATTGTTCTAAACATTACATTTTCATTTTTAATCAAACTATTTTTATATTCTTTTTTCCCAACCGTATATATTTTATTTCTTCATTTCCTTGTCTATCAACATATATTCCATTTCCAATTCAAAGTTCCCAAATTTAATTCTCTATGTGTCATTTTAAATTCTTTTTGCTACTTCTATTCCATGCAAAGTACATCAACTTTCCTTCTTTTGTTCCTGAGCCATTTGATTTCTTTTGTTCCTGCGCCAATTAGTAACAGTTATAAAAGTTCCGTTATATTTCTTCTTTCTTTCCACCGAAAAAGCCATCTGTAGACAAAAAAGAAACCTCCACCACCAAAATTCCACGGCTATTATTTGTAATTTCAGTGTTCCAAAACAAACAGCAAGTTACACTGTTTCTTTTTAAAGCAGAATGTGTATCTCTGCAATCCACACTTCCCCTTAGTCACGCCAGTATCCATTTTGTTGCAATTATGTAACAGTCCAATTTAACTCTCTTCTTTTAAGTTTTAAAAGTGTTGAATCTCTATCTTTTTCTTTTTTCTAGTCCAATTCTAGTTTGAAAATTTTTCCAGTTTGTTCAGCATGTCTCAATGTTTTATTGTTCTAATTGTATCTGTACCAAAATATATTTCCTAGCAGGTCTTTTCCTCCTAAAGTTTCTTTTCAAAATCTTCTATGCCCCTCGAATCCATAGCTGCTATTTTAAGGCTAAGGGTCTTACAAGTAACAATTGTTGGTCCAGCATTGTTTCAAGCCTAGGTTGGTGTCATCACCCGGCTTCAAAGAGCTTCGTTCTTTTCCTCTTTCCTCCTACACGTCTCTTGGTTTGGTTTGTCCCAGCTTCGTGGCAGCTGCCATGGCTGCCCCATCCATGACTCACAGAGAGTTCCCTCCGACCTCCAAGGAACTTGTTCCTCTTGGTCATCCGAGGCACCTCTCTTCCTACCCTGTCCCTGCAGGATGGTTCTGGTCCGAAGACCCATCGGCAGAGGTTCGGCAGTTGGGTTTTTCAGGGGCCTCTGCTGTCTTGTAGTTGTTGATATTTTTGCAGTCCAGATATGGAAACCTTACCCTGGGGGATTAAGTTTGTTAAAGGCATGGGATAAAAATTGGGTGACAAGGGTGATATATCCTTGCAAAGTAGGAGTCTCCTTTGTCTTCCCTACATTTAGACTGTTGCTCTAGGTCTGCATGAAGTCTGCTGGCCTGCTGATGCACATTTAAACATAGAAATAAACACTATATTCAGACCTAGGTTTTCTTTATATGTTGCTTCAAATTTAAAGAGCATCTTTCTGAGTCTTAAAGAAGGATGAAAATTCACATATAATAATAAAAAAGGCTGTTAAAACAAACATTTATAAGCCAGAAATGAATGGAGAGCTTCCATGGTCTTTTTAAAGATGGACGGATCTGTTGAAACTACTCTCCCAGCTTCGAGTTGCAGCCTCAAGTGTGCCTACTGCTACTAGAACCACTTTGGCCTTTAGTTTCCACATCCTCTCCAGTGCTTCCTTCAGGCCCTGGTACTTCTCCAGCTTCTCATATTTCTTTTTCCTGATGTTTTAGTCTTTAAGTCCAACCCTCTCCAGTGACTGATAGCAAGTTCTTGTCTTGCCATGGCATTTCCTCTCCTTGAGCTTGCTCCTATGTCTACTGCTGCCTTGGTCTTGTGTATGAGTGTGTGTGTGTGTGTGTGTGTGTGTGTGTGTGTGTGTGTGTTTCCAGTTACCTTTAGCAGGATATTCTTCTAGATATTCAAAAATGAAAAAATATAAAACATAATAGTCTGGATTTAATAGCAACATCAGAGTCAAGTTTCCCTTAAGATTCTCCCTCTGGAATGGTGAGATCTCAGAATGGAATTTGTTCTATGTATTTATAACTTTAATCTCTACTTGAAATTGAACTTGAGGGTCAGCTCTCAGATTAATTTTAAAGCTAGAAAAAAGAAAACGAAATGTAAAGTCATACATGCAGTGACACCTCTTGGAATGTAATGAATTAATTATTAGATTGTTATGCTCAGTGTGCATCTCTCCTTGTGATTTTATCTCTGTTTTTCCATGTACACAATTCTTTAATTGTCTTGAACTCATGCAGAATTATCAAAGGTGAGAATTATCTGTTCACAGTAGCGGCAGTCATTTAAATCAAGCAGCAAAAGAAAAAACCTACTTTTCTTGTATTAAATAACTCAACTAAGCCAATATGCCCATTCAATGTAAGCAGCATTATTACAATACTAACCGAAGAAAGAGGTTGAATGGAATCAGATTTCCTGCAGCAATGTTTAGCAGTGAGACCCACTCCCAAATGACCTGTCTGGTCTTCCTCTTACCCATCTCCAAGTGCTTGTTGAAAAGTTCAGTTAGCACTACAAATCCCCCTAAGCCAAGAAAACTCTCTTTGACCTTGTGCTGGCAAAATCAAGTGGTAATGAAAACTGCCGCTATCTACCTACCTTAAATACCTGCAGTTTTCAAAAGGAAACGATCCAGCACTGATTCATCTTTCTATAGATTCCTACAGTTTTAGGTTCCTTCATTCAGTACCTTCATTAGTACCTTCATTCAGCTCAGGGTTTTTGTTGTTGTACATACAGAGCTCAACCATGGTAAGAGAGGGTTATCTGCTAATTAAACATTAGTACCTTTTCACAATAGATAGCAGTCTGAATGTAGCAGGCACATCATCCAAGGCCACCCTGTCAAGAAATGTCCAAGTCAGAAATAGTTTCTCAATTACCAAAGGAAAAATAGCAACCTTTGTTATTCCTCATGCATATGAATCTCCCAGCTCAAGTCTCTTCTTAGCTCTCCCATTTCACTAAGGAATTTATTTTTTGTTTGTTTTGCCAGCACAGGAATCTTTCTTGCCATCAACTTTTTCCTGGATCACCCTGCACACACACTTTCTCCTGCCAGACTGGGCTTTGTGAAGGAGAAAGCAGCATGAACAATTAGTTCTGGCAGAACCCTCAACTGTTTGGTTACATGGGGCTGTGCTGCCCCGGGTCTTTTATGCAGCTATAAAATTGGGAGGAGCCAAACTGGAGAATGCTCCCCCCCTACTCATTAGCTGTTTGGCAGCTGTAAGTGATAGAAAAATTGCAAACTTTAGAAAGATCCAATAAAGAAAAAGTGTGAGAAAATGAAGTGTTTTTCACTGATCAACCAAAACTGGCAAGGGATTCCAGAGGAATACTATTTTCCTAACCCAGACACATAGTAGAAGTCTTTGGCCTCATCAACCAGATACGTGCTTTTCTTTCTTATTACCCATGTTTCATCTTTTCCTCTTCCCCTCTTCGTTCTCTTCTTCAATGATTTCTAGCTAATTCAGAGCTAAGGATGTACACTCTTTGAAAATGTTCTGAGATCTTGCAGAAGCACAGCTCTTCCCTGCTATTTAGGAAAACAGACCCGCTTTTCAGATTGTTTTACTAGTTCCTACCAGAGCCAAAAAAATTCTGAAGACAGTAAAAAGAAAGATTTCAGGATGAGAGTAATGTGATAAATGGAAGGGGGAGAAAAGGGAGAAAAGGCTGATAACAGTAATCATAACAAGATGAAACTGAGTGAAAAGAGAATATGGTGATATATGGTTCAGATTTCTCTTCTCTCTGCCCGCAAAGTCAGTCTTTCAGATTCTAGGAGATGAATTCATTCCCAGTCATTTGTATCTATTATGTAGTATATAAAATAGTAACAATACTTTTCTTAATATTTTACCATAGTCCAATTCTACTCCCCAATAAGTATAATTAGGACTGTTGCTCTAGGATTTCAATCATTAAGACAAAAATGTCTTCCATAATAGGTACTTTTGCTGACATTGCTAATATTGTTTACCAATGCTGTATTTTGGGGTATTGCTTTTCATACTGTAGAAAATGTACCTACCATATGTTCAATTCTTGTTTAGATTTTTTAAATTAAAATATGCATTTTACAAATCAGCTGTTGCAAATAAATCCATGTAATTTATATCTTCACAATATATACCATGAAATCAGTTAGCCAGAGTAAACAATAAGGTTGCCTCACAAATGTGTATAACTCCAGAGGATATGAAATTTTAAAGTAATTTCATTTTTCATTCAGTTTCATTCAGTTTTTCCCAACATATTTTTCTGGAGCTTGCTTGTCTCAATCTGAGATGATGATGTTACCACACTTAAGTGTCATCTCCCCAATGTTTCAGACATGCGTGTGTAATGCTTCACAGAGAAGCTGCATTTCATGCTAAAGATCAGGCCCCTGATTTCAGATCCTCCCTGTGGCTTTGGCTATTCTACATGCATTGCCTCTTCTGTGGTTGCTTCTGCACCTCTCTTTAAAGATACTTTCATTGCTTCTATCCCCTGCAAACTGTGCCAAGGGGAACCATCAGTTGCAGCCAAAAACCAAATGCAACCTGTGACACAGAACAGAGTCTTCCACTTCCAGCCCCAAAGAAGCATAGCTACTCTTCTGTTGGAAAGAAACAGTTGTGGCTATGAGGAAAGTGCACTGACAGGAGCAATTTGCAGCCCAGTGGAAATGGGATAAACCCCACCAGACAAGAATAAGAAGGAACTGAAGCTCCGAAGATCATAGTTCAACCATTCCTGGACTTGAAAGAAACTAAATTATAGGGAATCAATCTTAAACTCAGAGAATTCATGTGTCATTAACTAACAGCATCGATTTTACCTGACACAGATTCAAAATTGTTCTTTATAAGGGGAGAAACACATGCACTTAGCAATAGTGTGCTGGCCTCCTAGCTGTTAAGGCAGGGAGGCTTCAGATAAATGGCCAAAGTTCAATAAAACAATAAACAGGGCCAGTGGATCAGCCTTAATTGTCTTAGAACTGATCTGCTATGAAACCAATGCTGGAAATACTGCTTCACTTGCTGTTTTTTCCTTCCCTTGGGAGATATAACAGTACCTGGAGAACTGATTCGGGGGAAAAAGTTTAGCAAGATTTTTTTCTTTCTCTGGGGAGCTGGGGGTGATGGTTGTAGGATGGGGAAAATGGATCACCTCCGGGATTCAGAGCCCGAAAGGCTCTCTTTCCAAAGGAAGGACTACCGCAATCGCCCCAACAGATAGCCCTTGAACCGGGGACCTAACTGCACACCAATCCTGATCACCGGCAGCCGCGAGACACATTCCCCTAGGGGGTGGGGTGGGGTCTTGAGGGAAATGCCTCCCCCCTCTTCTCAGCAGCGCTCCCTCTCAACCCCCTCCCCCCAGACCCTCTTCGGTGGAGGGGCTCCCGGCGCCCCCGGGGCTTCCTTACCTCTGCTAGAGCCAGGAAGCAGCCGCCCATCGCGAGGAACGCCAGGACGGCGGGCATTCTCGGGTCGTTGCTAGTCTCTGCGCCGAGGAAAGTTGGAAAGGGCTCCGATGAAAAGGAGCGAAATAGCAGGGAGGAAATCCAGGGGCGAAGAAGAAGAGGGGCTGAGCGGCGAAACGACGTCGCCTTGTTGTTGCCGCCTGAGGCGTTCAAAATCGGCCGGTAGAGCTGGACTGAGCCGCACAAATCGCGGTGAACTTCACGGGCACCGGCGCTCCCCAGGAGAGGCAAGGAGCGACGCGCGCCCGGAGTGTCGCGGAGGGAGCCGTCTTTCTCCCTTTCCGGAGGCGGTCAGGGCCGAGGTCAGGCAAAGGGCTGAGCTAGCGGCGGGACGCGTGGAGGAAGGCAGCTGCTGCCTCGCTTCCTGGGCTGGCCAGCCGACCCGCACTCTTCCGTGTCGGCGCGGGACGCTCTCGCCACTCAAGGCTGCGGCGATCCTTCCCTTCTCTTGGAACGGAATCCCCACCCACTCCCGATTCTCTCGGACGCGGAGGAAGGCAGGTGCAGGGAGGCTCCCTTTGCTAGCCTCACATTTGGCTCTGGGAAGGGGAGACGGCGGGCCGGGGGAGACCAGTTATCTCATTCCGCCGCCCATCTACTGCAAATCCCCCTTTCCCATCCTGCAACAGGGATGGTGAGAAAATGCAAATGCATAACGAGACCGGACAGAAAAGGACTTGCATGCAGAGCCATATGCTGCATTAAAAAAAAAATTAAAAACGTGAACGGGGAGGAGATTGCAGAACAGCTGAATGATTCAATCGACGTTGCTGTGAGCGGAGTGGACGGTCCCGCCGAATCTGACTTTTTCGACCAAGAGTTTGAAGCAACGGTAACAAAAAAAGCTCGGTTTGGGCCATATGAGCCACTGAAAATTCATCCCTCTTTAGGGCTGGATGAGTCAGGCCCCTAGCCTATGGATCTTTAAAAAAGAAAAACACCTTTGCTGGCAAAATTGGGATTGAACCCATAGAGAGGAAAAAAAGGAAGCAATAGAAGCTTCAGTTGGCACCCAGTCCTACAACCTCTTTCCTGGAAAACCATCTCTTCAGAACTACCTCAGGCTCAAACCATAATCAGGATCGTAATTATATCAACCGTATTTCTAGACTTGGATGATGCAGAACCCAAACTAAGATATATTATTTAGGCAGAAGTTTTTCTGTTTTCTTTGACTCCACACAAAGACATTAACGAAGAAGCACAAAACTGACAAAAAACCAGCAGCTATATTGCAGCAGCTTTCCTAATTTCCCAGAAAAGCAACAAGTGGGAATTCTGGGAGCTGTAGATTGTGTGTGCCTCTGAATGCATTATAAAGAGAACCATGTTAAGTCTTTGGTGACAAATCAGGAGTCTGGTAGCACCTTTTCCAATTAACACATTGAAAGGCATAAGTTTTCATGAACTGCAGCTCATGTCATCAGATGCAAACTCCTGTTTTTATGCTTTAGAAGATCTGCTTATATGACACACACCAGATGCTCTAATAGAAGGAAGGCAACTGCAACAATGCTCCCAGTCATTTTGTGGGCAACAGAGGCAGGAGCAAGCTCTATAGAATTGTGAAAGAATCAACAAAATACTCCATTTCAAATCTGATCCACCCATTCTATACTATCTTTTTCTAAAAATTCATGCAAAGGTATTGTTACCTAATGTGTTAATACCTATTTCCAAATATGTATTATACATTTGAGTTGAAATTTTGTTAAAACATTTGGAAATGGTGAAGCTGGTAGTTGTCTTTTTGCACCCCTGCCTAGCAAGATATAGCAATCAAGTTTATGTAATATCTCTACCACAACTTTAGTACATAAATGATTTAAATCAATCTTCTCATGTTACAATGCCAACATTAGTATTTTGAGGCAAGGATGAAATAAAGCAGATGGGCACAACAGATATTTTGATTATTTTATTGTTACTCTCTATATACATAATTTTGTAAATGGAGAAAATGTATTTAAATAGCTTAACATATCAGAATCATAAAAAACACATCTCAACTAAGATAAAAATATGCACATTATATACATTAAATAAATAATCTGAAAATATTTTATGGTTAACATGATAATTTTTAACATTTTGATTCAATTATTTTTCCCAATTGTAACAATTTTTCGGAGTGTTGTAAACAATGCCCATTGTTTAGGTTGCAACAATATGGATCACCTATTAAGTTGTGTGATATGCACATAACCCCTTCTTACTATTGCTAACAGAATAGTTAATAAAGTATATCTTTCCCACAACTGTAGACTTAGACACAAAAGACAAAAGAAATCTATACACATCAAAATTAAAAGGAATTCATAAGAGTGAACACAACTTGAATACTGTTTAAAATATTTGTTTCCAGAATACTATGTTAACACCTCACCTTAATTTAAAGTGTCATAAACTAAATAGCGTATCAAGATGGGAGGGGGGGAGGCTACCATACAAATTTCTGATATAAAATGTTGAATGGCATTTATTATTTTTTTCAAAGTGTAAAGAGGTAATTATTTGAAATGTTCAGAACTTGAAATGTTCATTTCAAATTCAGAATTTGAAATGTTATGGACAATTTTCAGAAGAATTCATTTAAAAAAGAAAAAACTGCTTTGCTTTATAGCTAAGGTGCTCCTGAATATTTTTCTATGATGCAGAACTCCAATCACCATTAACTCTTGGAAGTTACATCAGCTGGGTGTATTGTGTAACAGGGCAAATGCATGTGTATGGTGTACATCTCTGTGCTTCAATTGTGGCAAGGAAGATGCATTAGAGCTGGAATATGACATTTTCAGTTGCTACTTATGTATTAATATGCATATCATTACTCACAACTGCATACAAATATTCCAACCTCTGCATAATTAGCAAAAGAAACTCACTTCATGCTATATTTTGTTTTTTAAAGTCAGGCAAAACATTTGTTTTGAATTACTTTGTAACAGCTAAATACTAACACTGCTGTTTAAGTAATGAATAATTAAGGAATGTGTTTTTTCATCGATATCAAAGCTAATGATCTTTGCTCAATAATTCTAAATAAATAAATAAATAAAATGAATATAAACAGAATAAAAACTTGGTTATAAACATTAATTTATTCAAATTATTATCTGGTTTCATATAAAAATCTTTACTATTTCAGACATAAATTTGAACAAGAATAGCCACAAAAGCAGATTTAAGATTTGAACTTCCCCATGAAAAATCCAACCTACAACCTAAGTCCACACATACATCATCAACTGTCTCTAAGCCAGAATTTAATGACTTCCTGGAATGCTGCAACTTTCCCTAAACTATGTTAAATAGTGTAGGTTTAAGGCTCCTGGCTGCCACCAGAAGCAAAATCACAAGGGAAAACTTACCTCAACTCAACCAACTACTTGGGCTCAAACCAAAAGGCAGACAATCAGTAAGGCTACAAATCTTATCTGCTTAATGACACATCTTTTTTTAATATAGTAAACATTTTGTATTTACAAAAAATACTAAAAAAAGTGCTTACTCTTAATTTGTAAAAGTACCCAAATCTTTACCTTGAAGTCTAGTTTGCCACCCACCCCACATCCTTTCTTGTTCAGAGCACAACTGCAAATGTTTTGTGGTGCCAAAGGAACTACTGTTTTAACAGCCTAATTTATTAATACAACCTGAGTATCTGCAGAACAGCAACATCAATAGTACATTTCTCAAATGGTGCTAAAATGAAACTAGGATGATGTTTTTATCAGGTAGCTATTAATTACTGAATTAAAACAAAATCAAAAACATCCCAATATTTTGCTGTGACAAAAAGAGAGAATGGAATAGAGTTAAAGGCATATTTTAAAGTAACACCTGGTCTGTGACCATTTGACACTCAACCACAGAGGCTCCATTTGAGAAAAATTACCTTTGGGACACAAAAATATTTCAACCTGAACTTTTCTGAAATTTGTATGAAGCCTAAATTAGAATTCAGAAAGGGAAGTAGCCCTCCAATAAAATATCAGCCCACACAAAAACTTTACAACATTAAAAAAGGGCTTCAAATGACCGTGTGGGATGTAGGAAATGATTAAAATAATCAAAATACTGCTCAAAGGAAAGTTGTAAAATAAATCCAGTGCATAACAAATTACATGATATACAATAACACTTACAAAATAAACTCCTATCACAGGGGCAGCACTATTAACAGACTGTCTTGGTTCCTCATGATTAAAGACAACAGTATCGTATCTGCAATCGGTGGGGCCAGCATGCCCCCTATTATTGGACCACTGTTTCGATTGTTCACAAAAGCCACTGGTTATTCAGTGCATCAATACAAGGCCGTGTAATTTATGGCAAGCTCCCCCTTGGTCCCAGACTTATTTACTTCAGGTTTCGTGAAAGTAGCATTCTGATTCAAAGAACTGTATGCTTCTTCCACTGCAGTGCTGACATCTCAAGGGCAAATTCACATGGCAAGAAAGCCTGGCTGCGAAGACTGTAGCAGAAGACCCTTGAGTTGCTGTTGTCAGAGGCAAGCTGAGGAGGGCGATGTAGACAGACAGTCCTCTTTTATATCCTTTTTGATCAGAAGACATCATTCCATTGCACCACCTTAACTTAGCAATTGAGGCCCAGGCCTGTCCAATGATCTGGCACCATCAAAAAGTACTTATCCATTGCTTCACAAAATCTAGTACGGTACAATTCTGGAGATACCACAGTTGGCATTTTACCTAATAATGCAAATGAAGAAAAAGACTGAAACTGATTGAAACTGAGCCAATAGGAACATATTAATGGCCAAAGTTATATCTTATTATTACACCACCAGCTTCATATTCTGAACATCATTAAAACCATAAAAGTAGGAACAAAGATTTATGAAGTTATATCTTCCATTGTGGACATTGCAAAATTATATTGGGTAATTTAACAGTCTGTGATAGAACTAAATAGTGAAACTCAACTGAAATATTTGGTTATAGGTGTTTAAACAATAAAAGTTATAAACAATGCTTCTTTATACCTTTACATTACCTTTACATTTAATATCTATTTAGACCTTAATGCCATAACTAAATAAAGCACATATTTCATAATCTCAGTATCTTAAAATTAAACCATTAGGTCAGTATTCAAAAGATCCTTGAAAATAATAAAGAATACTTTAAAAATATCTAGCATTTGGCATCTGGGAAAGGAGGAAAATGCAATCAATATTGATTAGAAAAACGTTTTGGACCTACCTTGTCCTCCTAAGATCCCTGTTGATTTCACCACCATTTCAAGTTTTTTATCCCAAGTAAATGTGCGAATGTAATCTGATATGGAAAAAAAGTGTGGTACATAGCATTAGATAACTACACAAAGAACAATTTGGTAAAATAGGAAATCTTTATCGCCTTTCCTAGGTATTATGAGACTGCAACCAAATTCTAGTAGTTTCCAAAATGCCTTTTTAAAGTATAAATTATACTTAAGACTATAAATTTTATACAGTAACAATTCGTTACACTCAAGGGATACTCAGAGAAGTTGTCTCCAATACATTCTTCTGACTTTCATTAAAATAAAACATGTTTTACAATGGGCAACAAAAATGAACCCAACCCCGAAAGACTAAGCTTTCCATTTTACAACACAGTCACCACAAGGAGATTATTCCTCAGGGTTACATATCGAGAATTCAAATATTTAATGCCAACTTTTTTTTTTGAGAATGAACTCCAAGGAATTTGATATACAGAACTAGAGTTTGAAAGTTTTAACAAATGTTAACTGAAGAAATATATGTTTTGAGTTGAATGAAACAAACTTTATCAAAGTGTATGAAATTTATATTATTAAGCCAGATCTTGAGGACATTGCTATAATCTAACTACATGTAGTCCTTGACTTACAATCACCTAGCAACTATTCTATGTTAAGAGCAATGCCCCCCCCCCCCCCAGCTACTGACAACCCCATCCCAAACTTATGGCCACTGCAGCATCCCCAAGGTCATTTGCCCTTACAGCTGAGTGCAGCAATCCTGCAGCGACACTCCCCCTGAGTCCCCATAGGCCTTGGGCCTGCTTCACATCCCACCAGGCCTCATACTCTCCTCCTCACTTACCTTTCAAAGATCTCTGGAGCTCCAGAGGTTGGCTTAGGAAAGGAGGACAGGTTGCTCTGTTGTTGGGTTATGTGTCATGATTCCAGAAGTGGCCATTTTTGGGACACCCGCATTGAATTACGGCCACTTGGAAAATGGCAACCACTTCTGGGATTGTGCCACATGGCCCAGAAACAGAGCGGCTTTCTTGGCTTCACTAACCCAAACTCCAGAGATCTTTGAAAGGTAAGTCCAGAATGGGTGAAATGGAGTGAAGGAGGGGTGTGTGGGGTCCAGTGGGGTGGGAAGCAGGGCCAAGGCCTGTGGGGACCTCAAGGGGTGGAATAAAGAGCAACGGATGCCTCAGGAGTTGGGGATGGCCTAGAGAGGCCTAGGGTAGGGCCTGTACTAGGCCTTCCAGGACCTCTTTCAGGGCCCATGAGGCACTTCATATTCTGCTTAATGATCCGCTTGTTTGCTTAATGACTGTACTAGGGAAAGAAGGATGGCAGAGTCATGAGGTGGTCATATGGGAACTTTACTTAACAGCCATCATGACTTCTGACCATAATGTGCAGCCTCCATTTCAATTGTGAGTCAAGGATTACCTGTATTTGACTGGAGTATTGTCAAGACTGGTTTACAACATAACATCTAGAAAATCATTTCTCATTCCATCACTTTGCTTGTAACACTTTTTCATGTAATAGAGCTAGTCAGGTTATAGACCACAACTGATCTAAGCAGAATATCGGCCAACCCAAATAATCTGCTTTATGTAAATTAAGTGGTTATGGACAATCCCACCTTGGTAATTTGCAGACAAAGGTAACATACCGATAATTCCAACAACAAGTTCATTAGTGGTATCATCCCTGCCCACCAGAAGAGAATAATCAATGATGAGATGGCTGGAGAGGAAGTAAGAATCGCTGTGGATGGAAGCCTTCAACACAGCCTTGGAGTGAGAACGGATATACAAGGGATTATCACGCACCAACTTCAACAAATTTTCATCCAGCAGAACCACATCACAACTTTCTTTTCCTGTGTCTGTTTTCACATTTCTATTTCGCAGAGAACCTTTCAGGTCAAAAACCTAATAGTAAAAAGAATCAATACACTAATTTAGCAGATGAAGCTTTTTGTTTCAGAATTCTAAATTCAAAAGAGCCTGGTGGCGCAGCAGACTAAAGCACTGTTATTAACATTCATTAACATTCAGCTGCCTGCAATTACTGCAAGTTCAAATCTTACCAGGCTCGAGGTTGACTCAGCCTTCCATCCTTTCTAAAGTAGGCAAAATGAGGACCCAGATTGTGGGGGCAATAAACTGACTTTGTATAAATATACAAAAGTATGAAGGCTATTGCTTAATGCACTGTAAGCTGCCCTGAGTCTCCGGAGAAGGGCGGCATATAAATCAAATTAAAAAAAAAAGAAAAGAAAAGGCAGAGCTAATTTATGTAATTAAAAAAAATATGTACTATACATATTACTGTAATTTATAAGCTTGGCAAATTTTTAAAAAAGCATAACCTTCTTGTGCGAGCAGCAGTGTGTAAATTTAATAAATATTTTAAAAAATAAATGTAATTCCCATTCATGCCAGATTTAATATTGTACTAATTGTACAACAACTCTCTAAACTAAAAGCTCTTCTGATACCACAACATCCTTTATTTAGAACTTATTTAAATCTCTGTTAGATTATCAGTACAATCAGTACTGGTTGTGTTTATGTCTTCACTGATAAAATGATCAGAACATTTCTTGGTAAAAATTATCCTGGCACCTATTTCCTCCACAGCAATGGGAAGATTGATTCAGTCCTTCCTGCAATGTTCTGCAATTTCCAATAATTAGGGAGCAGATACATCCCTGCTTCAATGTGGGAAAGTGCTATTGTACCCATAACCCTGCCTGCTCTGGCAATGAAGGCAGCAAAAAGGACTTATTTCATTACAGCCTCAAGTAGTGATTCAACAGAACTGTTCTAAATAACCCTGGGATCAGTATCATTTACTCCAGTCAATTTTATTTTCCAATCTTCACACTTCTGCTAGGATAGATTTTCAGAGCATTTTAAGGATGGAATTGTGATTGTTACAGGTGGCAGCCAAGAACCAAGTGTCTAATGCCTGGTTGGTCAAGTTCATAAGATCAGTTCCACTGATTTCAGCCTAGAAATATGGACACAGATGCTTGTAGTAATTTGATCAACTTCTCTTTTGTCCATGCGTTGTTGCATGCATCATTTCATCATGGGATAATGGCTGCTGCCTTTAAAAGGGCAACTAAATGAACCTTCCTGAAAAGAAAAGAACCTCTCTGGTCCCAGGATTACAAACGTTGCTCAGTTTATACAGCAGCAGTAAACTGACTACATGCCCATTTGGAGAAAACTGAGTCTTCAGATCTGTTCTACCTTGAATTCTAACTTGTTTACAGGGCAGAAGAAGCTTTGATCACTCTGACCTTCAATGGGAAGGTGGGGCAGAGAATATAACACCTCAATTCTACCATTTCTCATGGTATTCTTGCAGAACATCCTAAAGATTTAGGGCACTTTCAGTCATTATTTCCATTCCTCTCTGTGTGACTGATTCTAGAGAACAATATTGGCAATCTTATTATGGGAAATCTCAAAGAATCATCCTCTTTCTTGTGCTGTTCAGGGTCTACATGAAGCCACGTGATAAAGGATTTGGAGGATATGCTAATCATAGTCAGGGCTATTTCTCTGATTGATGTGAGGCCTTGCATAAGGCAATCTGTCCTTAACTGCAATAGTGGACTAGATGAACTAAAACTAAAACCCAACAAAGGACTAAGGGTAAGTGGTTCCTGAGTCTAGGAATGAAGAAAATTTAGTGTTTTAGTGGAGGCCTGCTTTTAATGTTTTAATTTTTAATGTTTTTATACATGGTTTTTAAATGCATTGTAAGCCGTCTTGAGTCTTCAGAGAAAGGCGGCATACAAGTTGAACAAATAGATAAATAAATAAATAAATAAATATTAAATCTTTCAGTGGGAAAAGACACAGCGACCAAGAAGAAAGACAACACTTCCCATTTCTGTAACACAACACTTATTCACCTGAGCCATTTTTCTGCCATAGAAGAGGTTTTCCATGACTAGCAGGTCAAGCTTCTTTTCTGTATTGTTCTGAGAGTTTTTATAGCCTATTCGATAAACCCCAAGAATCTTGGCCAAAGCTGTGGGTTTCTGAAACAAAGTGTTAATGTATTCATCAGTTGCTCAAGGTTCTACTTCCCAATGCAAATGTTTATCTAGATTTAGTAAGACAGAATAAAGACACAAGTTTAAAAAAATACAAAGAACTACACAAAGTCACCAATGTCTTCATTCAAAAGGCATTTTCAGTTGATATCATTCAAAGGTAAGTCAGTAAATAAGTAAATCGGCTATGTTTCTTTCTGTCCAGTATTGCTGTTTAATCCTGATGCTTCGTTCTTGGTTTTAAAGGCAAGGGATAAATTATTCCACAAATCTTACCTTTTGTTGAACTGCATTAGTAATGTATGTGAAGTAATGTGGGGCAAAGTCGAGAAAGGACTGGACTTCCAGGCGAGGCATTTGTTTCAAGATGAATCGGTCATCTAAAGAAGAAAATATGTTGATATGTTGCATAGTTATGAAGACATAACTATGCAGTTCCTCCAAACATCATCAGTGAAAACGGTATCACAGAAGGATTTCTCTAGCTACTGAGATAGATAGAGTCATAGATCACAGAGTTGTTCACATACCATAACAAGGAAGTGCCCATGTCTATGAGGTATTGAGAAGTTAGCTACCTTCAGTCACATAAAAAGCAGCTCCTGATTTCCCTCCTCTTGCCTGCCAAGGCAGTGAGTGAGAGAGAGAATGGATAAAATCTTCTTCGCTACTTCCAAGGATCACTTCACGCATTTTATGGAACTCCCCTGCATAGTAAATCCTGCAGTAAAACTTGGCATTGGCATCAGAGAATTCTGCAAAAACACACAAAATAAATATTTTATTTTTTAATTAATTAAATAAAGGAAGCTCCACTTTTTAGATTAGATAGATGCTTACATTATTTTCCTAACTCAGACCAGAAGACGATCTATGTTCTTCATCAGAACTTTTTGATTTCAATTGTGCAATAGTAATCTGCAGTATTTTAGTGTACTATACACACAAAGAGAGAAACAAATACACAGTTACCTTTTCCCCCTTTTTAATCATCAAATTTCACACTCCAGGCAACCTAAATATATACCCAAAAATCTCAATCCAGTTACTCTTTCATTTTTAAAGATTATCTAAGAGTTATACAAAGCGTTTGGTGGCACTGGAATCTACAGTGTCTTGTAAAAGTGGTTTTGAAAAACAGCTGTTGGCAAGCCAGATCAAGCTAAATAGAAACACCGATTACCTACAGTCAAAGGAAACATGAAGTCGTGAATAGTTGGGGGGAAATTAAATGATTCAATTTACTGGGAAGCATGCATAAATTATTAAGGAATGGAAGAACGTACAGTATATAACAGGGGTGTCAAACTCAATTTCATTGAGGGCCACATCAGGATTGGGTTTGACCTCGGAGGGCCAGGTCGGGGGTGGGCGTGGCAATGGTGGGCATGGCCATGGTAGCCATGATATGGGATCACACCTCCACAGACATGGTTTTAAAAATTTATAAAAATAGGGAGGCGTACATTTCTGTGATTTTGGTTTTTTAATACTTACTTGATCTACTTTATCACCTTATGAGAGACAGAGACCAGATCAAGAAACTGATTCCTAGGAAGACTAGAACTATAAATTATTGACATAGGCTATAGTAGAAGAATCCTGCAAGCCTGAAAGGTAAAATATTTTACTTTTCCTCCCTTTTATAACCTTTTCAGTCAAGGACAGCCTCCTGGAGTACTCCAGAGGCCCCATTTTGGGCCTGGATGGCCTCCTGGAGGCCAAAAGTGTTGCGGGGGGAGCCCGCACCCCTCCCCGTCCCATTTTTGCTAGCAGAAGAACCGCAGGCTGGTCCTTTTCTATTTCCAGACCAGCTCCGCGGGCCAAATCTAAGCACGTTGAGTTTGACACCCCTAGTGTATAGGATGCACCTAATAAACTACCTTTAGTTGTTCAAAAAATGTATTAATACAATGAATACAGGCTTGGAGTTACTACTAAAAATCAGAACATTGCCAGTAAGACTACAAAGTAACATCCACAAAGTTATTTATTTTAGCTCTACACAGCAGCAAGGCCTAAATTTTTAAAAAGGAAGAAACAAGATTGCAAAGTGTAAAAAACACAGGCACTTTAGGAGGTTGTCTACACTGTCTCAGTCTACTGATGCGTGTGCCTGATATCCTCTAAAGCGGATTAGTTATGGCCCACCAGGATTTCAGAATAAAATTTTCCAGGAGATTATGGAAATTGGGGCTTTCTTCAAGCAAAAGATGTTTTTGATGATTGAGCTATAGACCCGAGGTCCCCTTTATTCATGAAAAAATGATCAAGTATGGAAGGGGGAAAGTACTATTTGTCATATAATATATAGTCATTTATATTAATTGCAATCAAAAAGTACGAAAAGGAATCTCAATATTTGCAGAACTGAACTGTTTGTGCTCATTCCTTCTTCTTACTCCACTGCATTTTTTAGAAAAAATTTTGAAGCAAGAACAATGGTTTTTGTATTCATGTAGCCACAGCATTTAAATTGTGTTACACAAATTTTTTAAACAGTACATGCAAGAGAATCTGTGTAGCTCAGGGCTGAACTCAGGGCTGAACTGGAGTCCTTGGTGTTCTCTGAACTTGGCTATTTGCTTGAAGATGCTTCATTATCCAACTAGGTAATATCATCAGTGCAAATGAGTGTGGGGTTTTCTCCCTGTTTATATACAACAGATTGCCCTGCCTGTGTTAGTTGGGGTATACCGTATTTTTCGAACTATAAGACGCACCAATGTATAAGATGCACCAAGATTTCGAACAGGTAAGTAAGGGGGGGGAGGGTTTTGCCCTCCCCGGCAAAAGGGAGGGTTTGGGAGAGAGTTTAACGAGCCTGGTTTTGCAAAAAACAGAGTGCGCAGAGGATTTGGGAGGCCTGCAGAATGCTCCTGGAGGCTGGGGGAGGGCAAAAACGCTGTTTTTTGCCAAAAAAAAAAAAAAAACCCTGGCGAAAAACGGGCGAGTTTTTCGCAAAAATGGGACAAGAGGGGCGGGGCTTTGGGAGGCCAAAAATGGCTGTATTCAGTGTATAAGATGCACCAACATTTCCAGCCTCTTTTAGGAGGGAACAAAGTACATCTTATAGTCCGAAAAATATGGTAGTTTCTCCTGGTAGTTCCTTGTTTAGGGTATTATTTTCTGCCTGATTGTTTGCCTGGTGTTAATATATGCTTATCTGGGTTGGCTGCTGGAGAGAAGGACTTTTTGTTTCCTTCTTAGCTTTTCTCCAAATTGTTCTCAAATAGCACAGTGCTGTTTTTCAAATTGTGTGCAGCCTTCTTGTGAAATTTTAGAAGGTCTCAGAAACCTTCTGAAGCATTACAAAAAGAGAATTCAATAATTAGAGAATGGTGTGTGCTATTTGAAGTACACCACAAATGCCTTGGGAAGAATGCCTGGCAAGCCAGTAGCCAGGGAACAACTCATTAACGGTAGGAAGAAAGGTTAGAAACTATGTCAGGTGGATCTGGTTGGGCCTGCAGAATGTGGGGACTTTGTGCTGTGATGGCTGACTGTGGTACATGGTTGAGGTGTCACCGGTAGAGCAGGATCTGAAGAGTGGCCTAGTGCGTGTGGGGTGGCAATTGGCTGAGACTTCTGAAGGTCCCATGCCTATATTTTAGCCTCAATGCCTTTGCCCCTGAGGAGTGCCACTGTGTAAGGTAGCTAACAGGGGGTTGAAATGCCCCTACGGTCATAAGTATAGATGGACTGACAAGCATCCAAACACCCAGATCACAGGAGTATTGCAATGGCCATAATTTCTTGGACCAGTCTTAAGTACCATTTATTCAGAACCACTGTCATTTCAAAAGGTTGCTGAATGAATGGTTGTTAACCAAGGACTATCTATAATATCTTCTGAAATGGCTGTAAAATTAATTTTATGAGATTGCTTTTTAGTGGCTCATGCAAGTATGCATATGATAAGTCTTCAAATACTATTCTGAGTTTTGATGATGATGCAACTTGTTAATTGTTATCTTGTTAGCATACTAGTATCTACAGACTTCTGTTCCACATTGTCTAATATTATAATGTGTTACATGCATTTTAAATCACATATGGACTACATTTCATGAGAATGGAGAGAGTTATATCAGGAAAGGAGAATCTGAATACTGGAATACTGTATTAAAACAGCAAAGCCTGAGCAAACAGCTCGGTATTCTGCCTCCTTGTGGCAATAAGAACAAATAGCAGTGACATAATGAACTAGACATCTTACAGAAAAATGACCTGCTCTGCACAAAAATATATATGCTCCATCTCAATTTCAAGGGTCTGCCGAATTCACCTTGATATCACATGATCAAGACCACAGTGTGGACCTATAGTTACTGTATAATTTACAAAGGACTTTGTAGTATGTGTTGTTTTGTTATCTACTTACGAAGTTCAACATGTGGATTTCCAAGCTGCTTCTTTTGTGCATCACTTCCCTCTATTTCATCTGGAAAAAATATGAACAAGAAAAATAGACTAAATATGCAATCTTTTAGGGCCATTTTTCTGAACCTGATGTCTTGACTTGGTTTGTAATTCTGGAAATTTAGTTCAACACATCTAAAAGGCAGCAATTTGGAGAAAGATACTTTACATTCCCAGAAAAATGATCGCAGATTTCCTTACTCCTGAACAGAGTGCTTTATCTAGTCTGACAGATAGATAACTATTTCTGAACTATTACATTTTTCAGGAGTTGCTAGGTTGGCTAATATTAACAACATGAAGGAAACTGGATCAGTGCTACAACCTGTCATTCATAAATTCTATCTTCCCCCAATCCCAAAACACATTTATTAAGCACAGTAATTAATAAATAAAACACAGCACCCCAGCAAATTAGAATGATTTTGTAGGCCTTCTGCCATTAAATGAAACAAACAAGAAAAAAAAATACTAGAATTTAAAATTATTCTCATTTTATGTGAATTAATCTGTCTAATTTTTCAACTCCACCATTTTGTGTTTTAAAAGAATGAAATATGAGTCAAATCCTGACATTTCTGATTCAAATGATATACTTTTTGCCCACATAAATTCAGTCATTCTGAACATTTGTAAATCATGGAAAATAGTTTTTAAAGGGACTAGAACTGAAGAGCTTTTAAAAACAACTTCAATTTCCCTTTCTTTCTCATTTGGGTCTGACACAGCTTCACTAGATATCTTCTGCCAGCTTACTAAGAGCAATTTTTCTTCTCCCTCCTTGTTTTTAGTGAGAAACAATGCAAACCAATAATTCAGACTGAAATGGACAGGAAAAAATCAGAAAGGCAATCCAAAATGAAAAAGATTGTCACTTGTTTTGAGAAAGATCTGAAGCTTTTGATTTTGGATGTCAATATGTAGTCATGTTTATTCCAACCATGTATTCTCTACCACCCCCACTACCATCCCCAATAAGTTTTGCTACTATAAATATCATTTTTCAGAAGATGGAAACTTGTCTGCATTTCATTAATCCAGGAATACTGGGTAGGGGAGAGGAAAGCAAGAATGAAGTTTTTACATTTTGTACCTTGGTTTTCTGCTCCTTGGTTTTCTGCCCCCTCTTTTCCTGTCTGCCCCACCTGGTAGTAGGCACTGTCAGCTCCACGCAAGGTCTCCTTTTTCTGAGAAGACAGATCTGGGCTTTTCCCTCCTGTGCCACGGAAAAAGGACAGAACTCCATATGGCTTCTTTGCTAAAGACATGAACCCAAGAAACATTTGGTGAGGGTTCATTCATCTACTATTCTGTCATCCAAGTGATTCCAGCCTAATTATCAGTTGTTCCATGTCATTTCATAGCAGCTTGGAGAAATTCTATTGAAGTGTTAGGCAAGAGCACTATTTTTTAAAAGTTCAGGATAAAATTTTACCAAATACCAGTGACAAACAGATCATCTATTATCTCAGGTTAATAAACAACACATAACCTCTGATTTAATCACAAAATATCTAATTATCCTGGTTTCCATCTTATTTGATCAAGAAGCTATCCTTCTGCTAGGTGAGGAGCCTGGCTTGTTCCTCATACAGTGCAGATTAAATGATCAGATATGGCTCAAATGCATTCATTCAAAACTGTTTTAAAAAATGAGAAATAAAAAGGTAGCATACATATATTGTTCACACTTTGACTCATTAAATTGCATTAGGACTGCACAGTTCTTTATCACCATTAAGCAGGTAGTTCCTGCCTTTGAACGGGACCACTTAAATTTACATAATTGATTTGCTACTGTAAACAAAGAAATACTCTCCATTTAGGAGGGAAATTCTCCCTAATGCAGCCTTCTCCCAGATAGGCAGAAGTATGAAAAGCAAGTCCTATAAAGGAAAGAAGAAAATGCCAACTCTGATTTTGCTTGCTGAAATGGCAACAAAGGAGTGATATGATAGCACCCTTTGAATACTTATAGGCAATCATTGAAAAGAAGGGTAATATTGGATCAAAGGGCTTCATATACAGCAGAAATTGACTGACAGTAAAAACAGTTTGACAACAGAATTATTTATGTGGAAGGGTGGTGAGGTCCCTTGTTGCAGGACTGGAAAACTATCTGTTTGAGTTAGTCAACTGCTGTTCCTTACTAATGAGATACAAATTCTGACAATTCCTATGAATTATCAAAATTTAATACATTAAAATTCTTTCTATACATTATTGTCTAATACACATATGTGGGAAATTATAGGAAGTCAGATTCCAAATGAACATCAGGAAAACTTCCTAATAGTAAAAGTTTGAGATATGAAACCAATTATCAAGAAACATGGTTGGTTCCCTTGACTAGACAGGTTCAAGGGGAGGACAGGATAGGGGAGGATCTGCAGAGAATTCTTTAATTTTGATTCCTGAACTGAGCCAGTAGAGAACAGTTTTTCTAATATGGCATTAAAATACTAGCAGCATATCTTTAAAAGCAAAAATGGATTAATCATAGCAGGGGACAATATCATGCCAACCTTGACTGATATAAAAAACCTAAGCAAAACTGGATCTGATTAATACTTAAATAGAAGATCATCAGACAAGCAAGAGTGTCGATTAGACCGGGAAGTTGGAAAGCCTCCTAAAAGAAGGCAACAGCAAAGGTATTTTTGCAAACAAAAAACAAAGATGCCAAGTTCAATTCAAAGGCTTCATTTCTATGCAATGAAATGAGGTTTTAGCACAAACTTTGAGATTAATGAATTAATAGACCTCATTGATTTTATTAAATGATCTTATTAAATTTATTGAAACAATATTTCCATTAAATTTGTTGTGGGGTTAGAACAGAACATTAGATAAATCTGAGCAACAATATACTGAAGTTTTCAGGATCTGATTTTCAAGTCCTGCGGTAAGATAGATAAAAGGATATGAACATCCACAAAATCTTAAATTTCTTACGCTGTTCAGCTTCAGTTGTTTGGCTTGCCTGCCCCACACTAGTTTCAGGTAGTCGGACTGGGCTGTTGGTCTTCACTCTGCTCTCAGCCACACTGGAAATCAAAAATAGTTTTTTGGCTACAATTTACTTAAAATCCACTTGATGCAAATGTGATTGCACCAAACACGGAAGCCTAAATTTTGCAGAAGTACCACCTTACATACATATGGGTCATATTTAATTTAGTGAACATAAAAACAACTCTGCTGGATTAGAATATGATTGTGTAAAAGCTAGCATACATTTCCCAACATATGCCTTCTAAAACCCACAAAAAGAGAAAATTTGCTCCCAGGTTGTCTCTAAGAATGCTGCTTCTGAAATTCGGGTTTCATTTGGTTAATAAATAGCTGTCAACAAATCTACAGATAGGCTTCCAGGATTTGCTATAGTGACACTAGTCTAAACCTGACATACCTAAAAATGAACTGGCACACAAGCAGGGTCGGCAAAAGCCAGGAAACTTGTCTAAGGAATCAACTTGTTAAGGAAACAAAGGAAAACATATCACAAAAAACAGACCATATGCTAAGACTCACCAAAGGAAGGTGGGCCTTAGCACATGGAACCAGTGGTGGGATTCTGCCGGCCGAACTGTTTGTTAAATTGCTGGCAATAAATAGTGGGGGCGGGGCGGGGAGAGGGGTAGGCGAGCCAGTAATTTAACAAACGGTTTGGTGTTTTTTTGCAATTTATTGGCCTCGCAGCACACCGAAACTGTTTGTTAAATTGCTGGCTCGTCTGCCCCTCGCCCTGCCCCGCCTCCCATCCATGCGGCATCAGCCTACCCTAGCCCAGGGCTGGGCAATTGTGGCTCTTTTATAACCTGTGGACTTCAACTCCCGCCTAGTCCATTCTGGGGAATTGTGGAGAATTCTGGGAGTTGAAGTCCACAAGCCTTAAAGCTGCCAAGGTGGAAGACATCTGCTGTTACACTGTAGAATCCGTTCAAGCATGAAGATGGCCAAGTATCCTCCTTGAGAGACAACAGTTGAACATCAGGAGGGCTGTTAGAGGGCAGGGCTACATTTGGAAATTTTTGCATTTTTGCAGGTGCTGCGATACGATCTGGTGTCTGCAATGGAGAGCAAAATCCGGCTTCTTCTCTCTGCTGTAAGTGCAGCCTCAGGATTCCTCCTTGGTATATTTGCGGTGCAAGGCAGCCCTTGTTTCCTGCCGACTCGGAGTGGTAAATAGCATCTGGTTCGGGGAGCAGCATGATTTTGCTCTCCATTGCTCTCTCGGCCCCCTGCAAGCTCTCGTCTTGCAAGGAGCGTTTCCTGAAGTGGTGCGGGAAACTTTGGTTGGGCTTCTCAAGAGACGAGAGCTTGCAGGGGGCCGAGAGAGAAATGGAGAGCAAAATCTGGCTGCTCCCCGAACCAGATGCTATTTACCACTCCGAGTCGGCAGGAAATGAGGGCTGCCTTGCACCGCAAATATACCAAGGAGGAATCCTGAGGCTGCACTTACAGCAGAGAGAAGAAGCCGGATTTTGCTCTCCGTTGCAGACACCAGATCGGCCCCCTGTAAGAGAATGAGAGAGAGAAAATGGGGAAGAGAGAGAGAAAGAGGGGAGGAGAGAAAGAGAATGAGAAAGAGTGGGGGAGAGAGAGAAGGGATGAGAGAGAAAGAGAATGAAAGAAAGGGAGAGAGAAAGAGGGAGAGAGAGAAAGAGTGGGGGAGAGAGAGAAGGGAGAGAATGAGAGAGAGAGTGGGGGGAGAGGGAGAGAAAGGGGGGAGAGAGAGAATGAGAGGGAAAGAGTGGGAGGGGGGAGAGAGAGAAAGAGGAGGAGAGAGAATGAGAGGGAAAGAGTGGGAGAGAGGGGGGAGAGAGAAAGAGGGGGGGAGAGAAAGAGAGATGGGGCGAGAGAGAGGGGGAGGAGAGTGCCTGAAGGACCCTATCCCGTCACTGGGAGTCCAGGTGCTTCAGCAAGCGGTGCGCTGGATTCGTATTAGTGGTCTGAGAAATTTAAAATTATGAACTTGGTGGTCCTTGAGGTCCAAAAGTTTGGGGACCCCTGCTCTGGAGGATTTAAGTAGCTTAACTGTGCTTGCTTGCCAATACCAGAATTATAGAGTTGGAAGGGACCTTTGAAGGTCTTCTAGTCCAGAGATCTCCAACCTTGGCAACTTTCTCTGTCTGGGCCTGATGCTTCCTGAGAGGCAGGGGGTCTCTCCAAATGGGACCCCCTCCCCAAAAGGCTGGCCACAAAACCCTAGCTCAGAGGTCTTCAAACTTGGCAGCTTTAAGACTTGTGGACTTCAACTCCCAGAATTCTCTAGCCAGCATAGCTAGCTGAGGAATTCTGGGAGTTGAAGTCTGCCAGGCTTAAAGTTGCCAAGGTTGGAGATCTCTGGACTAGAAGATAAATGATGGCATAAATGATGACCAGTCAAAAGTGCGAGGACCTGTCAGAAATCACTTTTTTCAGCCCTCTGGGTAGTCCCTATGTGCATATGGACTACTCAGAGGGCTGAAAAAGTTATTTTTGACCAGTCCTCGCACTTTTGACCAGTCCTTGAACTTACAACTGTCCTCACATTTTACGTTTTGCGCCCTATCTTGTCACCGTGGTGAAGAGAAGTAGTGGTGAAATGATTGACACAGTTGTTAAGAATGCCGCAATGGGCATAAATGTGAGGATGGTCATAAGTGCAAGGACCGGTCAAAAGTGCGAGGATCAGTCAGAAATGACTTTTTTCAGCCCTCTGAGTAGTCCCTATGTGCATAGGCACGCCCACCTGGTCACATGATCAACTAGCCATGCCTACCCGGTCACATGACCAGCTAGCAATGCCCACCCAGTCACATGACCACCAAGCCACACCCCCAACTAAGCCACGCCCACAGAACCGGTTGTTAAAAAAATTGAATCCCACCATTGCATGGAACCCCTGGCCAAATCCTATCAGCAGTTACCAGACCTGTAAATCAATAACGCAACAGAAGGTGCCTGTCTTATGGATCAACAAAGCAAGGACTTTGGGGGATGAAAGGGGTCCTGAAGCCCACCCATTCTTTGAGACATCTTTGGACCCAAACTTGGCAGTTTCCGTTCCTCTGGCTAGCACCTGGCAGTCTAGTTCTTCAGAATGTAGTTAAGTGTGGATAAGTGTGAGTTGTCTGTGGATGGGTGGAAAAGAGCAATTGTACATTGTACATAAAATGTACATAAAATATTGCTGTTACTTAAAATTTATTGTGTCTGTTCCAAAAAACTGGTTGTGTCAATGTTTGGTAGAAAGTGATTTGAACATGGCGATTGACCAGGGCTTTGAGTGAGTGATCATAAATTGAACTCATGAGTGTGTGTAATAATCCAAAGCTTCATATAGTAAATTTCCTGGAAAATCTCAGATGCTAAAGCTATATTGAACATATAAACAGAATGCTGGATTTTGAAAATAGCCCAATTTTATGTAATACAATATCAAGAGAAAATGTTAGTAAGAATCTAGATCAGCCTTTTTTAACCTAATGCCTTTCCAGATATGCTGGGATTCTGCTGCCAGAATTTCCAGCCGAATTCAAAGAATGGCTGGATATTCTACAATTTAGAATGCTCTTGAAATCCATTAAAAAGTGCTCTTCCAAGTCTGTGTATTTCAGGTGTGTCATTTGTTGCCAAAAGAATGAATGGATCAAGTAGAATACACTGCTGATGATTTAAAGGAGCAACCATAAAGAGCCTCTGCCGGCAATTATCAAAGCTACAGGAGGACCTGAATTATTCTTAAGAGCCCTAATTCAGTGGTGAAATCCAATTTTTTTTACTACCGGTCCTGTGGGCGTGGCTTGGTGGATGTAGTGTGGCTTGGTGGGCATGGCAGGGAGAAGATACTGCAAAATTCCATTCTCACCCCACTCTAGGGCCAGCCAGAGGTGGTATTTGCTGGTTCTCCAAACTACCCAAAATTTCTGCTACCAGTTCTCCAGAACCTGTCAGAACCTGCTGGATTTCATCCCTGCCCTAGTTGAATGTACAAATAAAAGAGAGAAATTAGTTTGTCACCTGTTTGGCTGAAATCCTTCTTCAATACTGCTCTTCAAAGATAATTTTGATAATTCATCTAAGGCATTTTTGTATTCCTTGCAACTGAAAATAAACAAATAAAAGTTTTATTCAAATGGTTCGATTCTATAGTTTAAAGTATGAGTGGGCACCTTGCAAACAGATAGTTAAAGTATTATTGGGAAGATAAACTTGTTTCTTGGTTGTACTACTTTGGACTTCAAGAGGTAATTCTCCTGTACTCCTGCATGTTTTTGTAATGCAAATACTCAAGTTTAATGGGTGTTCTTGTTTTTTAATATAAGGGCCAAATTATTTAATATATTTTAAACTGTTTTTAAATTTTATGGATATATGTGTTTTATTGTGGCTGTGCACCACCCTGAGTCCCTTGGGAGAAGGGCAGTATAAAATTTTTAAAAATCAATCAATCAATCAATCAATCAATCAATTATTTTTGCTTACCTGTGTCTTCCCTGCTCTGGATAGACTGAAGGAGGATGATAGAAAGGGCATCAAGTTGGTCAATTGGGGTGGGGGAAGAATGGGTACTCTTAGTCTTCCCAATGACTTTACAGCAGTGATGACGAATCTACCTGTCTGATCATTCCAAAAGATCTAGAGCAGGGGTAGTCAACCTTTTTATACCTACCGCCCATTTTTGTATCTCTGTTAGTAGTAAAATTTTCTAACCGCCCACTGGTTCCACAGTAATGGTGATTTATAAAGTAGGGACAAAACCCCTACCACCCACCATGAAAGCTGGAACGCCCACTAGTGGGCGGTAGGGACCAGGTTGACTACCACTGATCTAGAGCATGGGTGTCAAACTCGATCATGTCACATGATGTATCGCAACTTTTTTTTGCCTTTGTGGAGCCGGGGTGGGTGTGGTCTGCCCATGATGCATCTGACCCACGGGCCACCAGTTTGACACCCCTGATCTACAGGATGGTGGAAAAGCACCTTGCCTTCAGTAGAATACAGCAGAATTCAAGGGGCTGTAACTAAGCCTGAGTTCCTAATAGTAGAAAAGTGCCTCTGTGACAGCTTCAGAAAAAATGCTTGATTTGCAAAGTCCTCAGGATATACTATATTTGGGTATACTAGATTGTAACATCAGTCTGATGTGCAGATGAGACTAGAACTTTTTGCCCTGCCTACTTTCATGTAGATAAAAATGACTTGCATGATGGAGGTGAAGCATTGTGAAGAACATGTATTCACATTACCTCTGGCTGAAGTAGGAGGTGATCAGCGTTAGTGAAAAAAATTAAAAAACACAAAATAAACCAGAAATGGCTTATGAAAACTTTAGATGGTACGTGATCAAATATGTATGTGATCAATATGAAATGTTTAAATCTATGTTCAATTTCTAAATATTCAAATATTTCTAAAAGAACATCTGAAGCCCAATTTAAATATCTTTTAAAAACTGCAGACACTCTGTGGAGAAATGGTTGCCATATTTCTCCTAGTCTAATAATTAAGAGAGGGTTAACAAATGTCAAGCCAATTCAAGGCATGGATTTTATTAAGAGATGTGCAAGAATAAATTCTCCATTTTCCAATTTTATCAGCCTTTTAGCAGATGAAATTTTATTTAAGGAAATGATATTAATCTAATCTGGCAGCTATACTATGCATCACTTAAACTGACCCACCAGAAGGAAATTGGTAATTTTGGGTACTAAGAAAGTTAATAGGGCTCATGTTATAAAGCACTGAAGTATAATAACATATTTGTTTGTTTATTCCCTATTCTTCATATAAACTGTAATAAAGTCAGATACAAATGAAATAAAATGTTTAATTGGAACATACAATATTTGTATGCTCCCACTCCCCAGTCAAAAATACATAGGTGGAGTCTAGATGAGTGCTCTTGGTAAAGCTTTAAAAAGAGGTTGAACAGGGTAGAAGCAGCAGTCAATTAAACAAGATGGATCAAATGATTTAGCACTGTGCTTTAAAGACTCAAAAGCAAGCAAAGAATTTGTTTTTCTGAATGTGGAAAAAGAAATGTATCGGGCTTCTACTCCCACAATCCCCAACAAGGAATCACTAGGCTGAAAAAGATTTCTAGGATCAAAGCAGGAAACCAACATACCTAAGAGCAAAGGCGATGATGGAGCTTGGTTCCTTTTCACAGACAGCAATAGGAACCCGTTCGTGCTCATACATTAAGTAATGCTTGTCGGGTTCACTACATTAAGGATACAAAAATTACAACATGTTATTTGTTTACGACAAGCAGATCTGTGTCACAGATTTCTCAGATGCAAGAAAACTTTGAATTTAAAATAATTTCTACCCCACAAAACAGAAAATTAAGCAGAAGAACCTCATTGGCCTCTTTCACCATATTCTTAAAAGTAAACTATTGGGGGAAGGAGAGCTCCTTCCAAGTGAATACAGCAATAAAGGAAATTGGGGTAGTCTTTATGACTTTTATTGTTTTATCCAAGTATAAAATATAAAGGAAAATAAAAATAGGAAATTAGGGGAAGGAAAAAGAGAGGAGGGGAAGAAAATATGAGATACAAGAGGGGGAAAAGCATTGACTTCCCTACTCTTTTTAACACAGTACAGGATAACAACATTACAACATCAACTTTTTACTTTTACACATTAGTATATAGTAGCCATTATATTAGCCATTTCTATAATAACAAATCTATCTAATCGGCAAACTCAAAGTTTCATTTTTTTTCAGAAGTAATTTCCAAACAAAAAACATAATTAAATATATTCTCCTCTCCCAATAAAGCAATCAATTTAGCCATTTATGCTTTTTCTTCCTTGCTGTGGAAATAATATATATTTCTGTTTGCACTTAATAATAATGTTGTAATACATCTTTTGTTAAAGTTAACATACATACTTTAAAGTTCACTTTCAGTCAGACCAATAAAATTCCAAGTAACTCCAATTAACACATGAAATAACTTTTAATTTAGCTATGACATTAGCTGTAATATTTGGATAAGGATGAAATTATTGTTCTTTATTTTTATAATTCCTGATGCTAATGTTTCACTGAAAGGACAATTCCAAACTAGTATAACACTCTCACTCTCACACTCTCTCTCTCTCTCTCTCTCTCTCTCTCTCTCTCTCTCTCTCTCACACACACACACACACACACACACACACACACACACACGCAAATAGTACAACCAGTTAACAAATCCCAGCTCTTTTTCTTAAACTAAGATTAAGGTCCCTGTGGGGCTAATAAATAATTAGCAGAAGACAAAGGTTAAAGCTATCTCATTCTACATTAACTATTACTCCACAGAAAATATATTACACCTAGTAGAAGCCAATGGATTAAATATTACTGTCTTTTCGCCTGACAATAGGCATTGTAAGGAGAGCATTACAATGGCATTATCCAATAGACAATAGGCATTATCCAAGGAGAAATATGAACAAAACAAGCACCCAGAAAACCCCATCATACAGAAATTATTTTCCTTCCAAGCTGGATTTTACTTACAAGGGGGATGGAATCGGATTGTAGCTATTTCCAGGTAACAGATTTGCTAGAATAGCCTTCATGGTGGATTTCTCTTTCACCTGACTATCCATAGAGCCCAGCAAATGCCCATCAAACACATCTGGAATAAAAAAGGAAGGTACAACTTTTAATATTGCTAGAGCTCCAAGATTTCTTTAAAATGCTCATTCTTGGGGTGCTACAGAGATAATTTGTTGTCTCAAATTGATAATTTCAATAATTTTGAAATATACTGCTGCTTCTGGAAAATGGTCAATAAGGCTATGAACTTTCATCAATCTAGAATCCAATAATAATAACAACAACATATAAATGTTAAGCTCTTAAATAAGGTTCATTGATCAGCCCCTTTATAGTTCTGAGAAAAACAAGGTCAGACTTATAGAATATGACATTACAAAAGGACAGTCTGTGAAATCTGTCTCTCTCTCTGTATTCAGAACCCTACAAATGTTAATAAATTTTGTAATGGGCAACACAATTTGAAGATACCAGTTGGGGAATTCAGCTCCATCTGGTCTAATCAGAAATTTCTATCCCAAATGAAAAGATAATGAAAGCTACCCTAGTGTAGTAATTAAGAAGCTGGGCTAGAAACCAGAAGGCCAAGAGTTCTCATCCTCCTTTAAGCCCAAAAGCTAGATGGGTGAATTTGGGCCAGTCATTGTCTCTCAGCCCAATCCACATCACAGAACAGTTGTGGTAGTTGTCATAGGAAAAATAAAAGACAGGATCATTAAGTACACTGCATGGAGGCAAAGTTCTAAAGAGTTCTTGGTTTCTTCATATTCTCTTCATTTTAATTATAAATTCAATACTGATAGATAATTCAAAAAGAAACCTTTTGCTTTAATAGTGCATGATCCTCACTGTATTATCATTATAGTGTTCAGGGCTCATATCAACTGCACTTCTGAAAGCAACCCTGTAATTTGAGTCTGTATTTTTATACTCTTTAGAGCAAATGAAGGGACTAAGACCAGGAAAGAAAAATTTCCCAAGGTTATCTAGTAAATTCAGCAGAAAAAATTAATGTGATTTTTTTGGAGCCAATCTACCTTATATGTATTTTGAACAATAAACAAACATGGAATTTCTTATAATGTCATTCTAGCCAGATAGTTTTGAAAGTAGCAAGTATAATAAGATTTAAACTAAACCAGACATCCAAGGCAGCCTAGACCTTCACAGAAGGAGTGAAGAGAGAAAGACCCCGCTGATACCTTCTGAGCTGCCAGTTGCATCTGGATCAGAGAGAACATTTGCAAAGGTGGACCCTCCTGTCAACTGGTCGGATACCACCTCTGGAGGAGTAGGAAGCTGGAGTAGAGAAGAACTGGTGGAACTCTGGCTGGACAGAGTAGTCAAGAAACGATCTTCTGTGTAGGAAATATACAGACATTGGACCATTCTTAGAATGCCTTTGAAATAAGGTATGTGTGCTTCAAACAACCACCAAAAAGGTTTTAGCGCAGATTGAAAAAAAAAACTGGATACTAGGACAAGCACTCTTTAGCATTTATACTGAAAACCAGGTCAGGTGGGTTTTTTTCTAATTTTCCAAATATTTCAACATAAATATTAATATTAGATTTTCTTAAGCTGCACGTTCCATATAGAAAATGGAAAAGCTGCAAACATACAATGACACATCTTCTTAAATATGCAGCATACCTTTCTCACCATTCTGAAGAGCTGGAGAAACATTACGAGGAGATGCATCCATTGAACTGATCTGTAGAACAAAGAGTTACTTCTTTTATATTGATAATTTTTCTTCCAAATCAACACCATTTTGTTAAAAAAATAAACCAATCCTTCTCAATGCACACAAACATGAAAACATGTAATCTCCTGAAAGAGAGAAATGGACAAAACTTTTCTTCTTGGTGTTTCTCTAGAACAAGTGAAGTACCCCTCATTTTAAGAAATATAATTGGATATTCATCTCCATTCAATGAAAAAGTACAACAGTTGTCAGAGAAACCGTGGCACTGTAATACTGTGACCTATAATGAGATCTGTAGTTCATCTAAGTTCTGTTAATAAATATTTTGCTTAAATGAACAATCTATACAATAAATATACTGTGTCATATCTTTACTGAACACATTTAGCTAACATTTGCTACCATTCTTTTAAAAAAATGTAGAGCGTTAAATTAAATGATTGATTAGACTTCCTTTAGCAGCAGTGACTTCATGCATTTCCTACACTGGTTGATCAATTCTGCATATCAACTTGGCAATATTTTGGTCCATTCTTTTTTACAGAACTGATTCAAATCAATTACATTTTTGAATTGTTATGCATGCCTATGCTTCAGATCATGCTGCAATATTTCACTTGGGTTAAGAAGAAGGCTCTTGATTCTAGTATTTCAAAACAGAAACTTTCTTTTGCTTCAGCTATTCTATTGCAGATACATTTGAAGATAGCATAATTATTACACTGGATGAGATATGTCTGTTTAAACATCAACAGATGCTTGATGGGACAGATGCTATAACAATAAACCATCTTTGTGGAAACCATCTTTTTTAATAGTGAAAGCCCTCTAAATAGAGAGAACAGATATGATTGTTATCTCACCAATTAGAATATTTTACTTAACTTATTGCCTTCATTGCCCTAAGGTTTCCACATTTGTTTTCTAATGAACATAGGGAGTTTTGGCTTAGTACATTAATGAAGATACGAAAGCTACATTGTTTTATATTCTAAACTGACTCTAAACTGATTTGTAGCCTTTTAAATTCTTAAATCTTAAATCTTAAATTTGGATTGGTATTCCCATGTTTAACCTTATTTATTGGATATTCTGTTTTAATTTGTCTTTTAACTTTCGTCTTTTCTGTTTTTTATTGTTGTGAGCCGCCTGAGTCCTTCAGGAGAAGGGCGGCATACAAATCCAATAAATAAATAAATAAATAAATAAATAAATATTATTTATATTGTTTTAACAACAATTTCTATTAATAAGACTGAGATGATCACACCATAGATCAGTATTGTAGAATTACAAATAGTTCTAAAGCATTCTCAAACTTTTTCTTAATCGTGTAGCTTTCTGCAGCAGAAAGTCACGCAACTACCATGTATTCTCTGCTGCAGTTTGGCAATTTGTAAAAAGCATTGCAGGTGTTTCACAATTTCCTCCTGCATGTAGGAGGAGTTCAACAGAACTTAACTTTATTCTAGATTTATTACGCTAATGTGTGCACTTAGAAACAGGTGCTTTCTGAACTAGCAATACAGGGATGCTGTTTCAGGCACTACAATAATGTATGCAAATGCCAATATTTAAATGAACAGTATTTTATTTGCAAGGAGAAAATGCTATTTGTACTGATTACTTCTACTTACAGATGCATTTTAAATAAATAATCACAATTATCAAAATCCATTACCTTATTCTCTTCACCTTGCCTTAATCTCCCAGGACTCGGTGGCACTGAGGGGCGCTTCCTCCCTTTTTCTTGTTGGAAGAGATCTTGCAGCCTATAATAGATTTCATATTATTATATGATATTCTGATATATCTAATGCCAAAAAAAATCGTATTAGCAAGGAACCAATTTTCCCTGAGATATGTAAACCATTTAGAGAACAAACCTTATGAAGACAAACAAGCCTTTTATCTGGAGTTCATTCAAGTCATATTTATTAGATTGTTAATTGAAAACCGCCCTGAACTGACAATATAGTCCTTCTTTTATATTTTGCAGTCAATGCAGCCTATTCAGAATGTACCAAATATCTGATAAATGCATACTTTATTACCAGTATACAAGATACTTTATTATCAGTATCTATTTTTAATAAAGAAATCCAATGATGATTCATAGCCAACTACCTGGAAAAAGAATAATCAGTAGAAAAAAAAATCCTTAATTTTCCACTTGAGGAAGCACTCCTTTTCTTACCTGTTATTCCATGCTTGCAACATCTCACAGAGACTTTGCTTTTTGGCTATTAAAGATTCAGAAATTGAATGCAGCTGCTGAGGAGTGTCAAGTGAAGAAGAAAGCATCCTTGCTTGGATTTTCTCTATCCAGTTTCTAAATTCCACTTCCTCCATCTATCAAAGAAAAAACAACAACAAGCCCACACGGACTTTTCTCAGTTGGAGGTTGCTATTCCTATCCTACACTATCTTCCAGGGGGCTTCCAAGCATCAATCAAATATTCATAGGGTATTACTTTAAAGATACCTATTTCTGCAGAATCCTTAATAGGAACAAAAGTCACGTTTTCAGCAGCATGGTAACAACTGATGACTTTTACTTACATACTGCAGTTTCAACTCAGCCCTGTCCACACTACTTTCCAATTACTGAAAACTGGATTGATGTTGGATTCAGAATAATTATCACCTTAGAGGCACAGCTGCTTTCTTTAGCTTCATGTATCCTATACCTTCTGTAATGAACAAGAATTTAATTCCTATAAACATGCAGTGCATTATACCTCCTTTTGGGCAAAGAGATCTTCCATCTTTTCCTCCCTTGTTTTGCTAAATGTGTCTGTTTTCAAAGAAGTGAGGCGCTCATCAACAGCAATATACACCTGAGATATCCTGCAAAACAATAGGCATACTCTGAATCCAAACTCGAAATCATTCAGAAGTTGCATTCTTGCAAGCTCTCCTTAAGAATTTTATCCAATATATTGCAAATTGCAGTTTTTCAGAGAAACTAACCTAATTGTCTATATTAGGCCGAAAAACACTTAACAAGTATAATTTTCATATTATGCATTTGTTCAACAAATGTTTAGAGGGAACACATACAGTACCTTAAATCATAAAATAAACAAGAATACAAAAGATAAGGTCCAAAAAAATATTACTGTTTGCTAACACTTTCAACTGATTTGAATGTATATGTTAATCAGTATTATTAGAAAATTCCACATTGTAACTTGTTCAGGCAAATGGGAGTTCTTTCATTTCTATCCAGAAACACAATACAACTAGCAAAATATTAGAAAACCTCTACAGAAAACACCGTGAACTTCAAGGGAAAAAATACAATATTATATTTTAGTTTTGAGACCGTGGGGTGATCATCATGCTTTATCCATTGTCTGCTGCATATAGCATTAAGTGCACAATACAGTTAGTTGCTATCCTTCAACATTGGGGCAATGAAGGAACCATAACAAACTTCAAATGGGACATACTGCGCTGGGATGGGGATGTAAACCTACTTCTGTGAAAAGTCTTTCAGATCTTGAAGCATGGTAATCTTCAGTGGTAGTTGACGTTTGATGTAGATCTTAGGATGAGGGACACATACCTCCAGTAACCGTATAGCAGAATAACTAGGAAGATAACAAAACACAACATTGAGATGTAAGGCCTGCAAACATCATGCCATGTGAACGGTAAATAAATTTTAATATTAGTGAGAGAGCTGACCACACTTAATTCAGCATGCTTTTAAGGTACTAGAAATGTCTACATAAACAAAGTTATTTAAAACCTGTAAAACATATGCAGTGATGATATTGGACAGAAGGTATCTAAAAATATATGCTTTGTTTAAAAAAAAAGGTAATTGAGAGTTTTTACCTGAAAGATGCCACCATCTGATTGTAGGAAAAATACTGGTGGTAGTCATGATGTATGGAGTGGCCACATGGTTCAGCATTGGCTCTTCGAGTGTATTGATAGCCATAAAAGCGGAGTTCAAGGTATTTGGCAAAGGACATAGACCATGAATCATTGGAAAGTGGAACCACAGGTGTTACCTAGAAGAGTTACTGTGATTTTATACCCAGGAAACTCCTGACTTGCCCCCAGATCCACTCAAACCAATTTGATTTTGCATTTCAGTAATTCTTGAATGTGACAAAGCTTATCTTAAATTTATGCTGGCTGCTGTGAAGAAAACATTAGAAGTAGCCTATATTCAGATGGAGATGTTATTACATAGAAGAAAGAAATGGAACTATTGACTTAATCTGTCAATATAGAGCCTTTTTAAAGGCAAATAACTTAAGCTATGGCAAGCTTTCTCATCCACTTGGTAACTCAACAGTCTCCTGCTCATAACAACCACATTTGTTTTTCCCCAGAAAGCTCCACTGCATAAGAGCAGCTTTTTCCAAACTGATGCCTTCCTGATAGGCTGGACTTTAAATGAGATTTGGAGCATGTCTGGAGAAGACTATATGGAGGATGTTGCTCTAGAGCATAAGGTTTGCATTGGAAAATTGTTGGACTAAATCCAGTGGTGAAATCCAAATTTTTTTGCTACCAGTTCTGTGGGCATGGCTTGGTGGACGTGGTGTGGTTTGGTGGGCGTGGCTTGGTGGACATGGCAGGAAAAGGATACTACAAAATCCCCATCCCCTCCCCACTCCTGGGGGAAGGATATTGCAAATTCGCCATTCCCACCCCACTCTGGGGCCAGCCAGAGTAGTTCTTTGAACTACTCAAAATTTCCGATACTGGTTCTCCGAACTGCTCAAAATTTCTGCTACGAGTTCTCCAGAACCTGTCAGAACCTGCTGGATTTCACCCCTGACTAAATCTCTCCATTATTTCACTGCTTATTCCTAGATGGGCTATTCTCCCTCCATCTTGGTCCTTCCCTGCCTGTAACCTGGAAATAATAATTGTTGATAAGAAAGACAAAAAATCTGGATAGTGGACATTGTAGTACCTGGACACAGTAGAACAGAAGAAAAAGAACTGGAGAAAATCACAAAATACAAAGACCTGCAATAGAAGTAGAATGGCTATGGCAAAAGAAAGCAAAGATAGTACTAATAGTAATAGGTGCCTTGGGTACAATCCCAAAACAAATTGAAGCACCACTTGAACACCATTAGCATTGACAAACTCATCATCAGTCAATTGCAAAAGGCAGCTTTACTTGGAACCCCTCATATCCTGCAACGATACCTTTAACACTATCAAAGGACATCTGCCTATCCCAGGTCCTTGGAAAGGACTCGATAGGTGGATAAAAATGCCCCACCCAGTCTAAACATCTAGCTGATTGTGCAGCCAACAATAACAATAATGTCTGTTTTAAGAACTAGGTTGACATAATATCTTTGCATTCAATGAGATCACTGTAGGAAAACAAAGCACTACTATTATTATACTCAGATTTCCTAACTTCATTTTATTTTTGAATGGATTTTTTAAAATGAAATTTTATGAAACTAAATGCCCTTCAACATTACTCATAAAATGCAAAAAGCAGGGCTGAGGTTTTCTTTGATTTTAAAAGAGCACATTCAATATATTATGAATAAACCCAGATTCAAATCTAGAAATACCTTTTAGAGAAGAATTAATGCCCTAAAAGTGGCATTGTTGTGCATTCAAAATGAACTTTTCCTCTCTCCACTATCCTCAATTTTGTGCCTCTTCTTGTAAATTTGCCAGCATTTGAATCCCAACATGAACTACCTGACTCTAGAAAAAGACAACTGGGATCTCCTCTTACCTGCTTGCATAGTCTACACCAGGAGTAAGTGAGAATTGTATGCTGATAACCGGGCACTGGAGAGTCCAATTCCTTCAATATGATCTGTACACAGCCTTGTCCATGGACAAAGCGTCGGATGTGGTGCACCATTGGTGTTTCACAGAACATATTTGGGCACTGGTAGGAGGGCCTTCAAGCAATAAAGAATAATTGTGAAAAGTTTAGTTCTTTTGGTCTGAAGTTCTATAGCAATGGTTCTTAAACCATCACATCCTTCATTCACTCATCAGTTCATTCATCACCTGCTCACAATCTCCATCAGCATGTCCTCCTGTTCATTGCTAGTCAGTTGGACAGCATTTATTCATGGTGAATAAATACTTAATTTTGCATTACAATACTTGATGTTGAGCCTTTTGAAATGGAGAAGTTAGGAAAGCATACAAAAATGTAAGCTCTTCACTGAAAAACAATAACTTGCTTTTAAAGATGAAAAAAGAGGAGTGTTTAATTAGGAGGGGGGAGTTCCTGCATTTTCCAAATATTTATTTAGTAGTCCATGATCACAGAAAGTTTGAGAAATCCTGCTCTATTTTACCGTATATACACGTGTATAAGCCGACCCACAAATAAGCCCACCCCCCCAATTTTACCCCCCATAACTGGGAAAACTTGTTGACTCGCGTATAAGCCGGGGGTGGAAAATGCAGCGGCTACTGGTAAATTTCAAAATAAAAAAAGACTGGTCAAAAGTGCGAGGACCTGTCAGAAATCACTTTTTTCAGCCCTCTGGATAGTCCTTTTGTGCACATGGACTACTCAGAGGGCTGAAAAAGTAATTTTTGACTGGTCCTCGCACTTGTGACCAGTCCTCGAACTTACGACTGTCCTCACATTTTACGTTTTTGCCCTATCTTGTCACCATGGTGAAGAGAAGCAGTTGTGAAATGAGTGACATGGTTTTAAGAATGCTGCACGGGCATAAATGTGAGGATGGTCATAAGTGTGAGGACCAGTCAGAAGTGCGAGGACTGGTCACAAGTGTGAGGACAAGTCAAAAATAACTTTTTCAGGCCTCTGAGTAGTCCATGTGCACAAAAGGACTACTCAAAGGGCTGAAAAAGTGATTTCTGACAGGACCTCGCACTTTTGACCGGTCTTCGCACTTATGACTGGTCATCATTTATGCCCATTGTAGCATTCTTAAAAACGGTGTCACTCATTTCACAACTGCTTCTCTTCACCATGGTGACAAGATAGGGCCAAAACGTAAAATGTGAGGACACTCGTAAGTTCAAGGACTGGTCACAAGTGCTAGGACCAGTCTAAAATAACTTTTTCAGCCCTCTGAGTAGTCCATGTGCATAAAAGGAGTCCATGTGCATAAAAGGAGATGGAGGAAGAGAGGAGGAGAAGAAGAAAGGAAGAGGAAGTAGGAAGGAGAAGAAGGGGGGGAAGAGAAAGTAAGAAGGAAAGAAAAGAGGTGGTAGGTTTGAGGAGAAAGATTGCTGTACAATAAAAAAGATGAAAGGGAAGAAAACCAACCCCAAACACATATAAAGATATTAAGATAAAGAATGAATTGTTAAACTTTAAAGAATAAAAGAGAACAAATATGAATAAATAGCAATAATTAGAAACACACATACAAACATACAATGTATTTTCTTTGAACAGAATATTTGGCCGGTTCACAAATTTAAACAGTGTTTAGTCATTTCATTTAAATTTACAATTTCTATATTTCCTTTTTGCCATATTTATTCCTCATCTATTTTTTAAAAAACCAATATTACCCTTCATCCTCATCTCTAATCTCAATCAAATTCAATTTTTCACTTCTATTCTATATTATACCCCTTCCCATTGTCATCTATTTTTATATCCATCCTCACATTGCTTAATTATGTAATATTAGTTGTTTAATACAAATTCAACATTTTAATATAAATCAATTAGTTATATAACTATCCTTTTTGTATATTAATCAATATGAACATGAATATTCCAATTATTTCCATGCAATTCAATTTCTTACAAATCAATTAATTATATTTACCAATAATAATAAACCAAATAATTTCCCAATATTCTTCCAAACCACAACTTAACCATTTCTGCTTTCAACACAATATACAATTAATAATATCTCAATTATTACAATTCCCTATTTAAATAGAGCTTTTTTTTCTTTTGTGTTTTAAAATCTTGAACTCCCCTCTTTTGCCATTTGCCATAAATTTCCCATTGTTTGCACCAACCTTTTTTGATGAGGAAAAAGAAAAGAAATCTGCCTTAGCAAACAGCAAAGCCAACAAGCTGTTTTAGTTTCGCTTTTGGTTTCAGCACAAGGAGAAAAAAAAATGTGCTCTTTGCAGCAGGCACCCCATCTTCTCATTTGTTTTCTTTTAACCCTGATCAGCTGTGTGTGTGGGGGGGGGCTTTGAAGCCCAGCAGCAAGAATTTAAAGTTTTTTTTTCCTCTAGCCATCAGCTGGAACTCAGGAGGCAGTCCCAATAGATTGGGAGTGGGCGGGGTAAGCAAACCCCGTTCTCCCGCTGTTTCCTAGCTTGCAGGGAAAAAGTCATTTTTTTCGTGACCCGCGTATAAGCCTAGGGGGCGTTTTTCAGCCTGAAAAACGGACTGAAAAACTCTGCTTATACGGGAGTATATACGGTACTCCTTGTAAGGAAATGAATGGTTAACTTGCTATTATCATGGCATGGAACTTCCAAGTCTTGTGTTATACTTCCTCATTTTCACTCTACAGGTAAATCTGGATATACAACTAGTCATTTAGCAACTGGCTGAAGTTAAAACAGACCCCGAAAAAAGGACTTAGGACCCAGATTCATTCTGATGTCCAGCCCCCCCTTTGCAGTCACAGGACTGCATTTTGGGCACTCAGCAACCAGTCTGCATTTATGGTGGTTTGCAGTATCTTACAGTCATGTGACCACAATTTACATTTTTCCTCCAGAAAGCTGCATTTACTTCCAGTTTCTGGGGAAAAACAGCTCATAGCAAACAATGGATTTGCTTAATAACTGCTGCATTCACTCTGTGATCACCACACTTGCTTTACAACCATCACGTTCACTCAACAATTGCCGCAAAGAGGTTGCAAAATTAGGTGCAGTCACATGATGAGCTGCTTATCAACTATCATGACTAATGACTAAAATTGCGGGCTCAATTATGGTCGCAAATCAAGGACTACCTGTACATCTCTGCAATCTCCTTACTATTTCTTTTTAAACTTACCCTGATAAACTGGTATTTTACACTACCCTGCTATAGTTATAATTTATTTCCATGCCTTTGAATAGTACCTGAAATAATTCAAGTTCTACAATTTGCAATACAATAATAATAATTTTTAAAAATCCATGAGTATAAACTGGAGATCATTATTTAAATCAGAACATAAGCATTATTTTTTTAAAACTTAAAGGATGTTTATTTTGGACTTCACACTACATCAGTGTAAGGGTCCATATTTCTCAATAACATTTGTTCAAATAGCAAGGTTGCCTAAACTTTATTAAAGTTTATATTTTGTTTTAGTTTCAACTGGTGATGTTAGAAATTGATCCTCAAATCCTTGATATATAAAGCACGTATATTACTACTGAGCTATGGACCTTTCTGGGTAACCTAAGCCTGGGGAATAACTACTGGCTGAAAATCTAACTCTATCCAATTATAATGATCCCTCTAGTTTTTATAGACAATTTTCCTTTCTCCCTGAAAACAGCAGAATTTGGCATTATGAGTTTTCTGTGCTTCTGTTCCTAATTTCTTTAGGGTATAACCAAATAGCTGCTCACTCAAGAATAAGGGATATGGAATTTCATGCCAAAGTTAATAGGTCAAAATAGCAGAAATTGGATAAATAACTTGGGAACCAGCAAGATTCTAACAAAATTTAACTTTCCCCAAGTGGAGAATATGTATTAACACTGAAGTGATGAACAAAACAGAAGTGGCTATTTCTATTACCAGTTATGTTTTAATTTCACTGCAGTAAGACAGAATTTGGCTACTGTAGAAAAAATAAAAGGTTTCAAATCATCTAAAAGATGGTTCACATAAAAATTGTCTGGCCTTCCTGAAATGTACATATTAGGAGCAAAATATAAGGGGATCTGATATCCTTGTAGAATTTACAATGTAATAATACATGTGAAATAGTTTTGATTCGTAGGCAGCTATGCTCAGTTAATGAAATTTTGCAAAATATATCCCTTGCAGCAATGCAGATGGTAATAGGTTACACATGACTCTGAGAAATGCTACCGTATTTTCCGGCGTATAAGACAACTTTTTAACACATGAAAATCTTCTCAAAAGTCGGGGGTCATGTTATACGCCGGGTGTCCTTCTCCTGTAACCAGGCGGACCAGCCTGAAAGGCTCTGACGAGCCTTAAATGGCTCTGGCAATCCCAGCTGAGTTGCCTGCTAATCAGGCGACTCGGTTTGGATCGTCAGAGTAAAAGAAAAAAAGTTTTTCCCTTAGAAATGGCTCTGGCGATCCCAGCTGAGCAACCAAGCAGGCAGGGAGTTGTGGACTTCAACTCCCAGAATTCCTCAGCCAGCAAAGCAAAGTGTGAAAGTTGTTTTTGGGGGCTTTTTGGGGCTGTGTGAGGTTCCTGCTTGTTGCAGGGGCCATTTTGGGTCTAGCACAGCTACTTTTACATTGTGGGTGAGCCAGTTGTGTTGTGTTGTGTGTGTGTAAAGTGTGAAAGTTGTTTTTTTGGGCTTTTTGTGGTTGTGTAAGGTTCTTGCTTGTTGCAGGGGCCAATTTGGGTCTAGCACAGCTGCTTTTACATTGTGGGTGAGCCAGTTGTGTTGTATTGTGTTGTGTGTGTGTAAAGTGTGAAAGTTGTTTTTTTGGGCTTTTTCTGGCTGTGTGAGGTTCCTGCTTGTTGCAGGGGCCATTTTGGGTCTAGCACAGCTGCTTTTACATTGTGGGTGAGCCAGTTGATGTTTTTAAATTTTTATTTGGTGTGCGTTGGAAGAGGGGTAGTCTTATACGGCGAGTATAGCCCAAACCCTATATTTTAACAGGAAATGTTGGGGGTCGTCTTATAATCCCAATCGTCTTATACGCCGGAAAATACGGTATTTGCTTTAACTGATAATAGGTGAGTCATAAACTATACTACTTTAGATTTACACTTGCACAGGTGCTATTATGGTAACATATGTGACATTTTTATTATAGAGAGTATGTTTTCTTAGTATTTTATCTCATCATTTAATTTTATTTTTGTACTGTATATTTTCAAATTTTGCTGGTCACTGACTGAATAAACAGTATTTCTTTCTCTCTTATTTCTTTCTTTTACTAGGAACATGATAAAATAGTCATATTTATCTTTCTAATAAAAATCCAGATTGATGAAGCAAATTAAATAAAAAACACTCCCAGCAAATATCACTACTACATCAATATGAACTGCACTACTTCGTCAGAAATATACCATGGCTTAAACCTTCATAGAATGTGAATGAAATGCTTTCATAGAATGCTATGAAATAATCCCCTAAATATACTGAGCCTATTTTCATGATAATTTAAAATCAAATATTCTTACCTGAAACAATATCTTTCTAGAAATACTCCTAAGGTGAGATCATTCTTCCCATAGAACTCCATTACTACCATCCTAAAAAAACAGAAACCAAGAAATCTTTAAAATAATTGGAGTTATTGGACATTTCCTGCATGCAAGAGGCCTTTATTGTTTTTCCAAATGTCAAAGAAAAATATGTGGCTCTACAGAATTTAACTGATTTCTAATTCATTATCAACATTACTCTCTTAGCCTTAGACAATTAGTGCTGCTCTCTTGCTTCTTTGCAATGTAAACCCAATTTAAAAAAACCACAAAATAAATAGTCAAGAGTTGTGAGATTACAGCAAGATATAAATTCAGTTATTCCATCAATATGCTGCAGACAAACACAGCTGCTGCTGCATATTTTATGATTTGGAAGATAGAAGCAACAAACTGCATCACTACAACTGCATGTTATACTGCATACTGCATGGTCCACCATTCATTCAACACAAACTGCCTAGGGTCCATAAGGATCTAAGCAGTTAATAAATAAAATAAATAAATAAAAGAATGCCAGATACTGTAAGGTGTGAGTTCAACAAAATTCTAATATATATTTTAAGTAACTCAAAAATATGTCTGTATCCTAGAAAGAATTTAAAATTTTTGAGTCCTGTCTTTCCCAATTTTTAAAATGCCATTCAAGTTTTGATTTTAATGAGATGCACTGAATTTGCAACACCACCCTCGGTGTTATATGATCATTTGGGGAAGATTAAGTGCTTTATCAGTTTGGGTGGGGAGAGGCGAACAGGAGGAGCAAAATTTTGCTAATCTGCTTCATTGCTACATTGGTTGGAAAGTATATTTCAGCTCATCCGCCCAATGATGGCAGTGGACTTTCCTCCTGTCCTTGAGATGGGAGGGAAACATGTTGATACAAAAACCACTGCCCACTCGTTAGTGCTGCAAGTGTGGTACTCTCCCAGAGAATAACATGGATAACTGGCCAACTCTGACCAAGGAACTTGTGCTGGCACAGCTGCACTTGGAGGGTAGTTGTTGATGAGGAATTCTTGAAAAGAGTGCTCTCTTATGCCTCTTAATTGAACTCTGCCCAGTGTTTTGGGTTCCACTGAAGCCCTGTTCCTCCGGCCACTGATGGACCATTCAATGGACAAAAAACCGTGGAAGGAAAAAAGCATAGGTCTCGAAGAGCCCTCTCCCCCAGGATTATAAAAACCTTGTGTTGTGTAGCAGTAATACCGTAGTAGTAGTTGTAGTAGTAATAACTGCATGTTTACAAACCAGTAAACGGCAAGCCTCTAAGGAATATTCTCTATTTCCCCAACAAATAGAAGAGAAATATTTAGGGCACACATTTAAGTAATTAAAGTAAATAAAATTAGTATCATACCATGGGCTAACACAGGCACTTGGAGCATTGCCAGACTGGGCTGAAGAACTACTGAACAAAACACACAGTCTCTGATGGTTTGTACAGCTAAGACAGTCCACCTGGGAAGACATGTAAATGTAAAACAGATATTATGTTAGCAATGGATGGACTCAAGTACAATGTTTATGAGTACACAGATGGAAGATCTGAAGAGCCAGATTGGGTACAGAAGGTCTATCTATGTGGTTGTTAAGAATCAACACCAACCTGATGGCATATAAATCATAATCAATATTTACATACATGCATACCCATCATGCCTTTCAAGGTAAGCAATAGTATACTAAGCATAGTAAAGAAGTAAGAAAAAGTTAAATAAAGGTGCAAGACAAGAAAATGAAACATAGCTGCACCATTTATTTATTTACATTTATAATTATAATGTAAACATATTTTAATTTGACTTTATGCAAACTAAATTTATGAATAGAATTTGGAATAATGCTATGTCAAACGTGATAAACTTTTAAGATATCTGAACTATACAATTCCATTCCTAAATGTATGTGAAATCTTTGCTTCATGTCTCTCTCCATTTCTTTTGCAACAATCAACCCCTTGCCTTGCACATTACACTTTCTTTTTCAATTTAAACTCTTTCTTTATCTAATATGAGAAACATAGGGATCCATCATTCAAGGTTTATTTTTAGAAACTGTAAAGGGACCGCCAAAATACTTTGCTATTTTCCAACTGAGCAAAATTTCAACATCTTTGAAGTACAAGCCAGTCTGATATGGGATAAAAAAGCCACATAAGTTCAGTTCACTGAGTGACTAGCTCCAGAGATGTTCTTGGAGTTCTACAGAAAACAGTATCAAAACATACTACGGTATCATATACGTAAAAATATACATACTACGTTTTTCTCTTGAAATACTTTCCCATTCAGCCAAATGCCTGTTCAGCATCTTTGTTTGGTTCGGTGTATATAGGTGCCTTATACTTTTTCAAGGAGCAAAAGGCATTCTGAGAAGATTATCATTACAGGTAATCTATGAGTTACAACCATTTGTTCAGCAGCTATTCAAAATTATGACGGCGCTGAATGAAGGGAACTTATGACCGATCCACATAATTGCAACCATCACAATGTCCCCATGGTCATGTGATTGCTACTTGTGACGTTCTGTGCTGGCTTCCCATAAGCAAAGTCAATGGGGATGCCTGCAGGAAAGGTCACAAATCACTCTTGTAGGTCATCTCCATCACCATTTTTTCCCCAAGGAGTCCTACTAGAATACGAGATTCCAAGGATCTCGTAGTTCATAGCACCCCTGCCAACCCACATCCCCTACCAGCTCACCTGTGCTTCCTAGTGCCCGCCATGGCGCCCAATAACCTACTTGCGGCACCTGTGCACCCCACCACACTCCTAAGCTAATGTGCTTATGCTTCATAATCATATTGCTTAGTAATGGAAGCTTTTGTCCCAACTGTCATAACCTGAAGACTACCTGTACTGTTTCTCATAGCTTTTGCTACGATACACTCTAATCCTAACTCTTACCAAACCAAGATTAAAACATTACGTAGAGGGTTGGGCAAGAGTAGAATTTAATTTCAAACATTCCTGAAAATAATACTTTGTTGGAAGATATTTAGAAAAGATTATTTCTTAGGTTTCTGGAATCCACCAAACTATTTAAAATATTCACTCACTTTTTGAGACCATAGAGATTCACTCTGAATGAACATTTTTTCATCATCTTCACTCCTGACTCCTAATTTCACAGCCGATACTTCTTTAGATTGAACAAATGGGTCTGCGTTTTTCTGCACAATCCTTCCTCCTCTGGCTCGGAAGTCAGCGACCATTCTGGCCAGGTTTGAGCTACTGTTTAGAGGCTCAGCGATTCTAGTGCTAACAAGTTCATGGGAAGGTAGAATCTGGGTAGGCTTGGCCTGGATACTTCCATTCATTCCTTGTAGTCCAGAGAGATCCCTTAACAATTGTTTCTTCCTTCTGATATCCAGTTCTTTGTACTCCTTGTTGAGCAGAGGAGAAAAAAAAACTTGCTCTGAGAAATATTCTCTAGTGGGACATCTCATGCCTCTCTCTGTTAACAGAAATGGCTCACGGAATGAGATTACTGGGGAAATACCAAGAATAACATCCTTCAGTTCTTGTTTAAATGCTAAAGAAAAAGTTTTGAGGCGATCTTCAGAGGAAGTCACTTCCTCTGTGATATACAACCCAGTGTCATCTTGCAAAGGATCTCTAAACTCCCTGGCCTGACTTTTAGGTTCCTGGTAGTCATTAATTACCCCTAGAGTTTCCAGTTGTTCAGTATCTAAGATTCCTAGTTGTTGTTCAGTCAAGTCAAGAGGTAAAAGGGCCTCAGAAATTATTTTTGTTCTGTATAACGAATCAACCAGAGGATATGCTTGCTGCTTCTGGGGAGCAGCTTCTTGTAAATCATCATTAATCTGGTCATTGTCTTCTGTTAAAGTCCATTCTTCATGGGAGCCTATCTCATCTAGAGACATAGATTCAGATATAACGGGCAGCTTATTTGAGGCTACATCAGCCTCTTTTCCTGCTGTGTCAAATTCTCTGTTCAGGAGATCTTGCTGCCCATCTTCTTCCCCATGTTCTTCCATCAGACTCTGGAAGGAACCATTTTTGCTCAACTGAGGAGGCATGGCAAACTCGTCCATAAGGAAGGAGATCTCCAACTGGGAATGATAAGCCACACAGATCATAAAAATAAGGATCTCCTTCACTCGGGCCAATTCATACTCTCCTGCACCACGCAGCTTGACAGTGCAGCCCAGGTGTTGAGGGCAACCTTCAAAAAACATCAGAGTTTTGGTTTGCTCTGAAAGAGAAGAGAATGATGCTTACTACATAATGACGCTTATTCTGCCTACATAGGGTGGTGCTTTGGCCAATTTGTATATGTTAGTCAAAGTTATTAATGATTCGAAATGTATTCAAAACACAGTCAAATCAGAAATTCAATTGATTTCCATTATATCTTTCAATCCATCAAGTTCCAGAGTTTTACTTATAGATTGAACAAACACTTTTAAATTGTGAAAATAACATGAAATATAAATACACACACAAATACACACGAAGTAAAAGAGAATAGAAATCTTTATGTAACATCACTCGTTCTACCATGAATGTTTTGCAAAATAATGTTTGGTTAACTTTCCATAAAACTGCCAGAATAATGCAGCAGAAGATGCAACAACTGAAAAGGGCCTCCTGGGTTTTAGCATGTTCTGCTTAGTTTATGTATTTCATATGAACTGTATTTTTTTTTTACTTCCACAAACCTATGCCATTGACAAAGTGAGCTTTTGGTCCATGAAATATTTTGTCACACTGTATGTTACCCTTCATTATTTTAATTGCAGTAGATGAATAAGTACGTCTTTTTTGAACATTTCTTATTTATAAATCTATGCTCTGAGTTTGTACTAAACAGGCTTTAGAGAGTGAATGTGTATTTACAGTATGTCAAACAAATGTAAGTCATTATGGAGAAGAAAATGAGATACGTAAAAAAAAAATCAGAAGAGTAAATATAAGTTCAATAAAACCAGCTAATGAAAATTATGATTAGAAGGCTGAACCAGAAGATCTAAATCATATCTTACTGCAAACAGGGCTTGGTAAATAGAAGAGGCATACAAGCCTGCTACCTGTAAATAAGAATTCTGTCCTAACTTTAAGATGGCCATAAGAAAAGCACTGCATAAATTCCAATGTTGGAATTTATCATATAACACTGTCAATCAATCATACAACATTTATTTTATCTTCACATTAGTCTAGACAGACAGATAGACAGGCGTAAGAGTATAACAGAACTTCTTGGCTTCTCACCATTAGGTAACTGGAACACCTGAATATAAAATTTATGGCAGGTCCCAAGGTGTGGTTTGGTCAACAACTGATCCATTGACACCAATACATCTCCCTGGGTCATCCGACTTACTCGATCCAGAACATGCTGAAAAACATTAATAAGATAAAGACTGCTTTTGGCTTCTTGTGTCTTTTCTTCTTCATCAGATTTATATCCCACATTTCCTACTAAGAACATATGCCAAGCACCCAAATTTTGATCATGTGACCATAGGAGCATTGCAACAGCCGTAACTTTGGGCAGAGGTTGTAATTCTCTTCATTCAGAGCCATATTAATTTTGAACAGTTGCTGAATGAACAGTCATAAGTTGAAGACTACCTGTATTATTTTCTGATTCCATTTTTCAAAAGTCTCCTTCAGTATTTTTATTGGCATAACCATTTTACAGCCCTGTATAAACGTCCTTTGCCAAAAGTCTTTAGGCATTGCTGAATTGCAAAACACTGCTGGGTCCTGACCATGGATTAGACCATTAGTTCTAATCATCCCAAAGGTGCTTTTTTAAAAGGCAACGGGATTTTCTTGGTTTTTTTAAACGTTTCGCTTCTCATCCAAGCAAAAGAAGTCAGTTGTGTCTTGAAAAAGCACCTTTGGGACAACTATGACTTGCATGACTGAGAATCTCCATAGACATCAGCTCTAATCATAAGCCTAAAAAAGACTAAAAATGATCCAATCCAATTGAGATATAAAATTCCAGGAAAATATAAAATTAAGCTTAGAAAGAGATTCAAAGACCCAGTGGATAGAGAACATGAAAAATTATGGGAAGAGGTTAAATTATTGTAAAAGAGGAAGCCAGAAAACACATCACAAAAAAGAAAATGAAGAACACATTAGCTATCAAACAAGGCCACAAATAACTAACAAAAACAAGACAAGAAGATAGACATTTAGGGAAACTAGAGAACTTAATGCAAACTTCCAACTAAAGATGAAAAGAGATAAAGTGTATTTGAATTCAGACTGTAGACAAATAGAAACAATACCAAAATGACAAAAGCAAGAGATCTATTTATGAAAATAAGGGTTATCACAAGAATATGATTTTTGAGAGATGGGGAGGCTATATAAATTTGATATACAAACACATAAAACATTTAGCTTTGTGTCAATGTCATAAAGAACAAAGCATTAAAAAAATGGCAGAATGGCAAGAAAATAGAACTGCAAAAGGAACAATACGGGATACTTTAAGGGGTTTAATGTTTACTTCTTGGTTCAATCCCTTTCTAGAACTTTAATACGTTTTTATACAAATTTTATTTTCTGCCCAATAAATGAAAGTATTACAATTCTTTTTATCAAAAATACCGTATACAAAAATTTATTTACATGTGCATTCACACAAAAAGAATGATTTATCTATACATTTTACCATATTTAAGATGTATGAGCTTTTAATAATGTGGAAGCACTTTGAAGAACACAATCATAATATAATTTAAAATATTAGTACTTACAGGCTTAACATTAATGACCAAACTAATGCCATGTTCCAGAAGCATGTCCTGAGCAATACGGGACACAGTTTTTTCAACCAAGACTAAAGTAGGTCTGACATCCACTATTCGCTGAACATAGTTTTTTAAAAACTCCCTTTCCTAAAATGATAAAAAAGACTTTGCAGTCATACACTGAGCATTGCACAATCAGAAAGGGTTACTAGAGTATTTCTGGTGTTCTTCAAGATTGAACTTAGAAAAACTTGAGAGTTTTTCTTTTTTTTTTATGGGATATTCCCAAGGGATAGGAGAGATGAGGAACGTAAGTACCATCATAATTTACATATCATCTAAATTGTGCATAAAACAGATTATATAATTGAATCATAAACTAAAAAAAATCAGATACGTTTCTAAAATTTCAGTTCACTCATTAAAAACATTTTATATTCAAAATGCTAGGACACATTCCTTTTAAGATTGAGAAGAAAATCTTAAAAGGAATGTGTCCTTTTGAAATGCTTCAAAAATTATTTCATTTTTGGTTCACAATTAAATTATTGAAAATATATTTACATATTCTCACACATCTAATCTCAAAATTATGAGAAATGTTCTTCACTTTTTTTCCCTATCCTTTTAGGAACTGAACAAATAGTATAATATATCTGCCCCTATATAAATAGGTTTACAAAGACTAGCTTTATGTAGACTTTAAAATCAAGTGTCTGTGTGCATGTATGTGCGCACACAGTTGATATGTTAACTCTTGTCCCATTCAAACTTAATAAACCCCACGAGGTATTTCTAAGTTAACATGTATAAAATTGTTCTGAGAATACTTAATAGAGCTCTTGAATACTAGTAAAGGTTTCCCTGTCGTGTCCAACTGTAGGACACAGTGCTCATCTCCATTTCTTGGCCAAAGAAACCAGCATTGTCCAAAGACATTTTCTATGGTCATGTGGCCAGCAAGTCTATACACCAAAGGCGAATGGAAGACTGTTATTTTCCCACCAAAGTGGTACCTATTAATCTACTTGTGTTTGCATGCTTTCAAACTGCTAGGTAGGCAGGAGCTGGAATACTTGAAATCAGTATCATTTACTGAACATTTTCTAAGCACATGTGAAACATAAAGTGCATAGCACTTGGCTTTTCATATCAAATCTGCTATGAAGAAAGATGGTGGCAGAAGCATTTATTTCCTGTAAATGTTTCCTGTAAAATCCCCAAATATAATGTGATATATAATAAATATTATATTATTGCACACAGCCAAAAAGTCTCTAAAAGAGAAACCTTTAGCAATTAGCCTGAGAACAGCTAGTGAAGCACAAAGAAAATGTTACTAAAACCAACCTCAAAAATCCATAAACAAACTAATTCATTAGGCTTTGATTTAATGTTAACTTGAATAAATAGGACAAGGAAAATAAAACTATTCTCACCTGGAGGACAATAGGATCTATGCATGTAAATTTTGTTTCTTCTCGGTAAAGATATTCAATGGAACACTTCAGCAGAAGGATTTTGGGGTTTTTAATACAGGAATTCATCTGGAATTAGATAAAAATTATGAAGTGCATTCCTCTGCAAGGTTGTATTGCAGTATTGGTAAAACAAATCTGTAGCTCAGTGTCACACAGGTAAAGTTTGAAACTTCCGAAATAGAAAAATGTGGGATAGACAGCAGATACAACCACACTCAACATGCAGTCTTTAATGGAATTACATCTACATGGGAGGAAGCATGCAGTGGGGTACTCCAAGGCTCTCTCTTAGGCCTAATACTCTTCAACATTTTCATAAACGATTTGGATGAAGGGATAGAAGGTGAATTCATCAAATTTGCAGACACTTTTGCTGCCCGAAAAGCCAATGCAGTTCTAAGCTGCATCTACAGAAAAATAGTATCAAGGTCAAATGAAATGGTAGTACTGCTAGAAGAACTGCATCCAGTACTGGTCACAATACCCCCAAAATATTGAGACTCTAGAAAGAGTGCATAGAAGAGCAACGGAGATGGTAACAGGACTGGGGGCTAAAACATACAATGAATGATTGCAAGAACTGGGTAAATCTAATCTAATGAAGAGAAGGACTAGGTGCAACACTATAGCAGTCTTTGAGAGACAGTCACAGAGAAGTGGGGGTCAACCTATTCTTCAAAGCACCTAAGGGCAAAGACAAAACATATCAGATGCAAACTCATGAAGGAGAGATCCAATCTAGAACTAAGAAGAAATTTCCTGACAGTGAGAACAATTAATCAGTGGAATGGCTTCCCTCAGGAAATGCTAGGTGTTCCATTGGACAGCTATTTGTCCGGAATAATATAGGGTCTCCTGTTTAAAAAGAGGGTTGAACTAGAAAACCTCCAAGGTCCCTTCCTTCTCTGTTACTCTGTTATTCTGCTATTCTTACAAATGTTGGCTCCCCTTCATCATAAATAAGTTCTCCCTACAGAGATTCTGCACATCATAATCCATTGAAAGTAAATTTCTCAAGATCTCCACCAAAAAAATAATTGATCCTCATCAGTCTAGAAAAGTTTATAAAACTTAAGTCCAACACTCAGCCACATACACAAAGTCACAGTTTATACAACAATATTGAATCTTCCCAGGATAAGCACAGGATAATCACAACTCATTAAAAGGAAAATTGATGCTTATCAAAAATACATCAAAAAGCATCTCCATGATTCTTCAGCCACATGGTGTCAGCCTCATGCTGCTTGCTTGCTTTCGGCTGCCATTGTAATGGGAGGGGGGAGGTATTGATGGTATTTGGGAGGGGAGAAGTGAGCTGGTGGAGATGTCTCCAAAAAGGGAGGAAAATTCTCACTGTCTTTTTAGCAACTGCAGAGAAAACTGATAACTGCCAAGGTCAACCGTTCCAGCATACCAGAAAGATGGGGCCGCCTAAAGAAGTACCCCACATGACACCTTGGGGAGATGTGGATTGGACATTTGCCTTGGGACTGTGGGGGGAGGGATTTGGGGGATGTTTTCAATATGTAATTTTCATGCCTATTGCCTCAGACTTTGCTTTTCTTTCGCTGCATTCAGTTCATACTCAGTAAAAGTATCTTTCTCCACAAACATGGAGTTGGGGTTTTTCTTTCTTGAGCTTTTAACGGAGGCAAGCCTGACACATGGATAAATGTTCTATAGAAAAAAATGGCTGTCATATATTGCAGAAGTCAAATGCTGCATTCCACTATCCCAACTGCCAAGCATAGAGATGATGGCCGCATTGTTTAGAGATGCCTTTGCTGCTTCAGGCTCTAGGTGACATTTCATCATATCCAAAAATTCAAGGGAAAAGGGTGGATATTTTTTTACAGAACTATGATGAAGTGTAATAACATCAAGAGCAAAAGATGCTGTGTCATTAAGAATTGCATAGAACATTCATAATGTCACTGTTCTATTTCCCCCCCATATTACATAAAAACGGTTCCCTGATACCTTTTTATGTGCTATGTTCTTGGTGCATACAAAGCCATTCACCACTACGGAGTCAAATTTTTTTCCACCTGGAATCTGCAAAATTATAATAAAACATTATGTTCTGTTTGTATTTTCTAATTTCCAACTTAAATTAGGAAACAAACTAGCCCTAGTTCTCCTATCCATACTGGCTAGTGAAAATGCGAGTTGTGGGTAGCAGCTTCCTTAGCAATGAAGCTGCAGCCAACACAATTATGTTGATAGTTGGGAGAAGAGAAAAAGAAAATTTATTTTTACAATAAAGTCAAATACATAAAATGGCGCATTAAAAATTATGTCAGAGTAAAGTACAGATTTAGGGTAGGATGAATATGATCCATTTCTCAAATACAGTTAATTAACTAGCCAGCCTGATGCTTTACCCTGTCGTGTTTTACATGACTGGACAGTGAAAACAGAAAGGTAGGCAAATCCCTGGTAGTAGGAGTATAATTGGATTAATGTGTCACAAATCGGGCAGTACCAGTAATATTAAGAAAGGACATCTTTTCAAAGTAGGTCCCCCTTCTTTTCTCCTTTATCGGTTCTAAACACACAGAGAAACTCACTTTTTTGATGTGGACGAACTGGCGAATGTCCATGTCATCATCTCTGTTCTTGACATCAGGTCGAACGGTCTGAACCACCTGGCAGACCACTGGCACAATTATATCACGCCAAGAGAGGGACAATGCTTCATTGTATAACAGCTGTTGAAGCAGAGCCATCATGTGGTTATGATTAGCAGAGCTGTAGATAAACATGATAAAGGTTCAAGAGAGAGAGCTACAGTCATTATAGATATTGGGGCAGATTCACCAGTGGTGAACTTCAGAGGTCAATTGCAAATGCTCAAAATTTGCAAAAACTTTGGGGAAAATATTTAAGTATGTAGCTTCAGGATAAATACTTCCAAATATGAAAACAAGTGCTCAAGACTCTGTGTAAAATATGTGACTAGATTAGATATTAACATCTGGTATATAGGCCATTTATCTGAAAACCTCTTTGTATTTCTGACTAAAAGTAAAAAAAAAAAAATTAAAAAAGGAATTACCATATATACTTGAGTATAAGCCGACCTGAATATAAGCCGAGGCCCCCAATTTTACCACAAAAACTGGGAAAACTCATTGACTCGAGTATAAGCCGGGGGTGGGAAATGCAGTGGCTGCTGGTAAATTTCAAAATAAAAAAAGACTGGTCAAAAGTGTCAGAAATCACTTTTTTCAGCCCTCTGGGTAGTCCTTTTGTGCATATGGACTACTCAGAGGGCTGGAAAAGTAATTTTTGACTGGTCCTCGCACTTGTGACCAGTCCTCAAACTTACAACTGTCCTCACATTTTACGTTTTGCCCTATCTTGTCACCATTTCTCTCTCCCCTCTCTTTCTCATTCTTTCTCTCTCCCCCTCTTTCTCTCTCTCTCCCCCACTCTCTCTCATTCTCTCTCCCCCTCTTTCTCTGTCTCTCTCCCACTCTCTCTCTTTTTCTCTCTTTCATTCTTTGTCTCTTTCTGTGTCTCAGCCCTCGCCACCCGATTTCAAGCCCTATAATGCTCAGCCTGCCTAAAGAATGACACCCTCTGTAGATTCACCCGCCCACCTCCAGTGCCCCTATTCCCCAGCCAACTTGACGTCACTCACTGTTAGAGCCAGGAGCTGCACATTTTGAAGCTCATTCTGCCCTTCTGAAGCCCCCAATGCTTTGAGTTTCCCTCCACCACCCAAGCAAACATCGGAGCCTTCTCTTGCAGAATCCAGCAGAGAAATGGAATAATGAGGGGGAGGGAATGGGAAGGAGAAGGGGTAATTAGCAGAATCCAGGCACAGAAATGGAAAAACAGGAGGGGAGGA